>JAIRCJ010000094.1:91382-691382 GCA_020883675.1 Bruguiera gymnorhiza | reverse complement strand
ATTAGAACTATAAGACCAGCCTTGTTAGATGGAAATCAAGAGAAGCACACATTAATGAGTGATTAAGCTGAAAATACTTGTAAGAAATGCTAATGATCATTAGATACTCGTTATTTATTGAAATTCAATGGTTTCCTATTCCAAGGAAGTGTTGATGTGCTTGTTAACATGAATAGAGTGCTTATTATTTGTACACAAGGTATTTTCAATGTAATTAAGTGAGAAATTGTGATTAGAACTATCAGTCCAGCCTTGTTAGATGGAAATCAAGAGAAGCACACATTAATGAGTGATTAAGCTGAAAATACTTCTAAGAATTGCTAATGATCATTAGATGCTCGGTGTTTAATGAATTTCAATGGTTTCCTAATTCCGCGGAAGTGCAGATGTGCTTGTGAACATGCATTGAGTGCTTATTGTTTGTACACAAGGTATTTTGAACGTAATTAAGTGAGAATTTCTGATTAGAACAATAAGTCCAACCTTGTAAGATGGAAATCAAGAGAAGCACACATTAATGAGTGATTAAGCTGAAGATACTTGTAGGAAATGCTAATGATCATTAGATACTCGTTATTTATTGAAATTCAATGGTTTGCTATTCCAAGGCGCTGTTGGTGTGCTTGTTAACTTGAATAGAGTGCTTATTGCTTGTACAAAAGGTATGTCAACGTAATTAAGTGAGAATTTGTGATTAGAACAATAAGTCCAGTCTTGTTAGACGGAAATCAAGAGAAACACACATTAATGAGTGATTAAGCTGAAAATACTTGTAAGAAATGCTAATGATCATTAGATGCTCGGTGTTTCATGAATTTCAATGGTTTCCTAATGCCACGGAAGTGTAGATGTGCTTGTGAACATGCATTGAGTGCTTATTGTTTGTATCCAAGGTATTTTCAACGTAATTAAGTGAGAATTTGTGATTCGAACAATAAGTCCAGCCTTGTTAGATGGAAATCAAGAGAAGCACACATTAATGAGTGATTAAGCTGAAAATACTTGTAAGAAATCCTAACGATCATTAGATGCTCGGTGTTTAATGAATTTCAATGGTTTCCTAATTCCACGGAAGTGTAGGTGTGCTTGTGAACATGCATTGAGTGCTTATTGGTTGTACCGAAGGTATTTTCAACGTAATTAAGTGAGAATTTGTGATTACAACAATAATTCCAGCCTTGTTTGATGGAAATCAAGAGAAGCACACATGAATGAGGGATTAAGCTGAAAATACTTGTAAGAAATGGTAATGATCATTAGACACTCGTTGTTTAATGATTTTCAATGGTTTCATTATTCCAAGGAAGTTTAGATGTGCTTGTTAACATGAATAGCGTTGCTTATTGTTTCTACACAATGTATTTTCAATGTAACTAAGTGAGACTGAGTGATTACAACAAAAAGTCGAACCTTGTTAGATGGAAATCAGGTGAAGCACACACTTAATGCAGTGATTAAGCTGAAAATACAAGTAAGAAAATGCTAATGATCATTAGATACTCGTTGTTTTAATGAATTTCAATGGTTTGCTATTTCCATGGAAGTGTAAATGTGCTTGGGAACATGGATAGAGTGCTTATTGTTTGGACACAAGGTATTTTCAACGTAATTAAGTGAGAATTTGTGATTAGAACTATAAGTCCAGCCTTGTTAGATGGAAATCAAGAGAAGCTCACATTAATAAGTGATTAAGATGAAATTACTTGTAAGAAATGCTAATGATCATTAGATGCTCGGTGTTAATGAATTGCAATGGTTTCCTAATTCCACGGAAGTGTAGATGTGCTTGTGAACATGCATTGAGTGCTTATTGCTTGTACCGAAGTTATTTTCANGAGAGTAGCTAGTAGTAGAATGAACACTTCTAATTATATGCAAACTCGACATGTGGTAAACAATCTTCCCATGTTTTCAAATTTGTTTGAATAATAGCGCGCAAAAGGGTAGAAAGAGTTCGATTAACCACCTCAGTCTGCCCATCAGTTTGTGGATGACAAGTAGTTGAAAACAATAGTTTAGTACCTAACTTACCCCACAAAGTCTTCCAGAAGTAGCTTAAGAACTTTGTATCTCGGTCTGAAACAATGCTCCGTGGCATGCCATGCAAACGCACTACTTCTCTAAAGAACAAGTCAGCCACATTGTTTGCATCATCAGTTTTATGGCATGGGATGAAGTGTGCCATCTTTGAAAATCTATCAACAACAACAAATACAGAATCCCTACCCCGTTTTGTTCGTGGCAATCCCAGTACAAAGTCCATGGATAAATCAACCCAGGGATGGTTAGGTATGGGTAAAGGGGTATACAAGCCATGGGGTAAAACTCTAGATTTAGCCTGTTTGCATGTTATGCATTTCTTCACATATCCTCTCAACATCTCGTTTCATGCGTGGCCAAAAGAAGTGTTCATTTAGGACATCTAGGGTTTTCCTAACTCCGAAATGACCCATTAAACCACCCTCATGAGCTTCTCTTACAACCAACTCCCTTAAAGAACTCATAGGCATGCATAAACGATTTTCCCTAAATAAGAAACCCTTATGCCTATAAAACTTCTCAAAGGCTGACTTCTCACATGCTCCATACACGTTAGCAAAGTCCGGATCATTCACATATAAATCTTTAATATGTTCAAATCCTAATAAGTTTGCAGTAAGTGTAGAGATAAGGGCATACCTGCGAGATAATGCATCAGCTACCACATTGTCCTTACCTTGTTTTATATTTGATGTTGTAGGGAAAGGTCTCAATAAATTCAATCCACTTAGCATGTCTTTTGTTCAATTTTCCTTGTCCCTTCAAGTGCTTCAACGATTCATGGTCAGTATGGATGACAAACTCCTTGGGCCAAAGGTAATGTTGCCATGTCTCCAAAGCTCGTACCAATGCATACATCTCTTTATCATAAGTAGGATAATTAAGGCTTGCTCCACTTAGCTTTTCACTGAAGTAAGCAATTGGGCGCCTTTCCTGCATCAAAACAGCTCCAATGCCAATACCTGAAGCATCACACTCAATCTCGAAAGCTTTTTCAAAGTTAGGTAAAGCAAGTAGGGGTGCAGAACTTAATTTTTCCTTTATGCAATTAAAAGCCTTGTCTTGGTCACTACCCCACCTAAAACTCGTGTTCTTTTTTATAAGCTCAGTGAGTGGGGCTTTGGACTTGTAGTTGGTCATCTCGTCCCTTTTATTCCAATTTGGCTTCCAAGATGAGGTAGATCCTGAGTTCTGCCCAAACCGTGTGGAACCCTTTCGTTTGAGTTGCCTTTCAACTTTCATGGCCATGTGTACCATGTCTTCTAATTCCACATAGTGTTGCAATTCAACCACGTTTGCTATGTCCCCATTTAGCCCTTGCAGAAATCGAGCCATTGTTGCTTCTCTATCTTCTTCTACATTCGCCCGAATCATGGTAATCTCCATCTCCTTGTGGTAATCCTCCACACTTTTGGTGCCCTGAGTGAGCCCTTGCAGCCTTTGGTACAGCTCCCTGTAATAGTGATTAGGGACAAACCTCCTCCTCATGATAGCCTTCATCTCCTCCCATGTATCAATAGGCCGCTCACGATTCCTTCTCCTAGTCAAAACAAGTTGATCCCACCAAATAATAGCATAATCAGTGAATTCAACTGCAGCAAGCTTTACCTTTTTCTCCTCCGAATAGTTGTGGCAATCAAAAACCAATTCAACCTTCTTCTCCCCATTCTAGGTATGCATCAGGATCATTCTTACCTTGGAATGGAGGAAGTGTCATTTTAATACTGCCCAAATTATGGTCATAGGTGCCTTGCCTCCCAAATTCTCTTTGATCCCTTCTATTGTTAGCAGTTCGGACCATAGTAGTTTGATCATCAATTTCATCATCTTCTACATCATCTTCATGGTCATAGGCACGTCTCAACTGCCTTCTTGCTTTAGGAGCCTCATACTCCCCATGCCTCCTTTGCAACTCTGCTATAGTATTAGATTGCTCCTCCATCCTCTCCCTCATATCATCAAATCTGGTATTCATACGCTCAAATTGTTGTTGCATAGCTTTGATCATGAAGGACACATCACCACCTCCCTCCTGAGCTGCACCTTTGTCTTTGGATGTCATAGTGTTACTTCTACAAAATAATAAGATACCTCACAGAGCACTCCCTCACGTGTTTCACTCAAAAGAAGGTGTCACACTCTCTCGTGTTTACACTCTTTATGGCTTTTTCTTTATATGAACTTTCACTCTTGCCTTTTACCACTCGGATTTCTCCTTTCAGCTCTATAAAGAACAATCAAGAGTATTGATTTTGAACAGAATGAGATAAATGGTGTAGAATTGAACAAATTGGAGAATAAGGAATCAAAAAACGAAAAAGGATATCAAGGCAAACGATTTTAATGAACTAAACTCACAAAAAGAATCAGGATAAGGGAAGTTAAATTTAGAGGACAAACTTGGATAACAAGATAGGAAAATGGATGGCAGAATTGGAGTTAAGCAAGAAAACTTTGTTATTATTGTGGCCAATATGACCAAACTGTTAACTTTATCAATAACTTGAATTTGATGTTTCCTTTCTTTTCTTCTTTTTCTTGTTCTTTTTCTTTTCTTTTTTTTTTTTTTTTCGTTGATCCTTCTTTTTTTTTCTTTTTTTTTTTTCCTTTTTCTTTTTCTCAACACAAAACAACAGTAGAACACTTAGATATAGCAATTGGAATTGAAATTAGCACGTTGAGAAGGATTGCAAGCAAACAGATTTGTGCATTTGAATTGTAATGCACATGATAGACAAATTGAATCAGAATCAAAATAAATAAATCACAAGGTAGAAAATTGAAGAGTGAGTGGATTCAACCTGATTTAGAGCCAGGCTCTGATACCAACTGATGCGGAAAACCCCAAAAAGACGTGGCTTAGGGACCCAACGCACACAATGAATCAAAGAACAACCAGGAAAGCTAAATCAGAGTTAATAACACAAACCCTAGACCCAATATTCGAAGGAACACAAACTTAGGGTATTCAAGAAGGATATGGACGCCACACTCCAGAAAAGAAAGGGATTGGGAGTGATAAGTCGATTTGAACGCCACAAGAAGGATAACCTCTTGATAAGTTCTTTAGTTCTTAAAAGAACCGAGGGAGAAACCCTTGCTTTCTATTTCACTGAAAGTTGTCTGATTTCCAAAGCTTACAAGGGGTGCCTATTTATAGGCTTAGATAGCAATCCTAAAGAGGCAAAATTCCTATTTAGGAGAAATCCCTATTTTGGAGGAATTTCGGACTAATTCCAGCACATACAATGAACTCCTATTTAGGAGTGAATGCTATCACTTAGTCTGACCCATTAAGTAGTCCAATTATATTAATTAGGCCTGGGCTCTCTTTAGAACTTGAATTCGCACCATTTGAAGCTTGCTTGGCTTGAATGTCCTGAATCAGCCCATTTAGTGCTTCTTTAATCTTTTTGGCCCTAGCTCGTGTTATTGGGCCTTCTGGAATGTGCAATGGACCTCTTGCATCCATTGAAGCTCTAGCTTGTGTTATTGGGCCTCCTGGAATGGGCAATGGACTTCTTGCATCTATTGAAGCCTTCCACCCATCATCTCCATGGTTCTCATCAATGTGCTTGTTAACTTGAATAGAGTGCTTATTATTTGTACAGAACGTATTTTCAAAGTAATTTAGTGAGAATTTGTGATTAGAACAATAAGTCCAGCATTGTTAGATGGAAATGAAGAGAAGCACAAATTAATGAGTGATTAAGCTGAAAATACTTGTAAGAAATGCTAATGATCATTAGATGCTCGGTGTTTAATGAATTCCAATGGTTTCCTAATTCCACGGAAGTGTAGATGTGCTTGTGAACATGCATTGAGTGCTTATTGTTTGTACCCAATGTATTTTCGACCTAATTAAGTGAGAATTTGTGATTAGAACAATAAGTCTAGCGTTGTTAGATGGAAATCAGGAGAAGCACACATTAATGAGTGATTAAGCTGAAAATATTTGTAAGAAATGCTAATGATCATTAGATGCTCGGGTTTAATGAATTTCCATGGTTTCCTAATTCCACGGAAGTGTAGATGTGCTTGTGAACATGCATTGAGTGCTTATTGTTTGTACACAAGGTATTTTCCACGTAATTTGGTGAGAATTTCTGATTAGAACAATAAGCCCAGCCTTGTTACATGGAAATCAAGAGAAGCACACATTAATGAGTGATTAAACTGAAAATACTTGTAAGAAATGCTAATGATCATTAGATACTCGTTATTTATTGAAATTCATTGGTTTGCTATTCCAAGGAAGTGTTGATGTGCTTGTTAACTTGAATAGAGTGCTTATTGTTTGTACACAACGTATTTTCAATGTAATTACGTGAGAATTTGTGATTAGAACAATAAGTCCAGCATTGTTCGATGGAAATCAAGAGAAGCACAAATTAACAAGTGATTAAGCTGAAAATACTTGTAAGAAATGCTAATGATCATTAGATACACGGTGTTTAAAGAATTTCAATGGTTTCCTAATTCCACGGAAGTGTAGATGTGCTTGTGAACATGCATTGAGTGCTTATTGTTTGTACCCAAGCAATTTTCAACGTAATTAAGTGAGAATTTGTGATTAGAACAATACGTCCAGCCTTGTTAGATGGAAATCAAGAGAAGCACACATTAATGAGTGATTAAGCTGAAAATATTTGTAAGAAATGCTAATGATCATTAGATGCTCGGTGTGTAATGAATTATAATGGTTTCCTAATTCCACGGAAGTGTAGATGTGCTTGTGAACATGCATTGAGTGCTTCTTGTTTGTACCCAAGGTATTTTCAACGTAATTAAGTGAGAATTTGTGATTAGATCAATAAGTCCAGCCTTGTTAGATGGAGATCAAGAGAAGCACACATTAATGAGTGATTAAGCTGAAAAAATTTGTAAGAAATGCTAATGATCATTAGATGCTCGGTGTTTAATGAATTTCAATGGTTTCCTAATTCCACGGAACTGTAGATGTGCTTGTGAACATGCGTTGAGTGCTTCTTGTTTGTACCCAAGGTATTTTCAACGTAATTAAGTGAGAATTTCTGATTAGAATAATAAGTCCAGCCTTGGTAGATGGAAATCAAGAGAAGCACACATTAATGAGTGATTAAGCTGAAAATACTTGTAAGAAATGCTAATGATCATTAGATACCCGTTATTTATTGACATTCAATGGTTTGCTATTCCAAGGAAGTGTTGATGTGCTTGTTAACAGGAATAGAGTGCTTATTGTTTGTACACAAGGTATTTCAAAGCAATTAAGTGAGAATTTCTTATTAGAACAATAAGTCCAGCCTTGTTAGATGGAAATAAAGAGAAGCACACATTAATGAGTGATTAAGCTGAAAATACTTGTAAGAAATGCTAATGATCATTAGATACTCGTTATTTAATGAAATTCAATGGTTTGCTATTCCAAGGATGTGTTGATGTGCTTGTTAACTTGAATAGAGTGCTTATTGTTTGTACACAACGTATTTTCAACGTAATTTAGTGAGAATTTGTGATTAAAACCATAAGTCCAGCATTGTTAGATGGAAATCAAGAGAAGCACAAATTAATGAGTGATTAAGCTGAAAATACTTGTAAGAAATGCTAATGATCATTAGATGCTCGGTGTTTAATGAATTTCATTGGTTTCCTAATTCCACGGAAGTGTAGATGTGCTTCTGAACATGCATTGAGTGCTTATTGTTTGTACCCAAGGTATTTTCAACGTAATTAAGTGGGAATTTGTGATTAGAACAATAAGTCCAGCGTTGTTACATGGAAATCAAGAGAAGCACACATTAATGAGTGATTAAGCTGAAAATACTTGTAAGAAATGCCAATCATCATTAGATACTCGTTATTTATTGCAATTCAACGGTTTCCTAATTCCACGGAAGTGTAGATGTGCTTGTGAACATGCATTGAGTGCTTATTGTTTGTACCCAAGGTATTTTCAACGTAATTAAGTGAGAATTTGTGATTAGAACTTTAAGACCAGCCTTGTTAGATGGAAATCAAGGGAAGCACACATTAATGAGTGATTAATCTGAAAATACTTGTAAGAAATGCTAATGATCATTAGATGCTCGGTGTTTAATTAATTTCAATGGTTTCCTAATTCCACGGAAGTGTAGATGTGCTTGTGAACAAGCATTGAGTGCTTATTGTTTGTACACAAGGTATTTTCAACGTAATTAAGTGAGAATTTCTGATTAGAAAAATAAGTCCTGCCTTGTTAGATGGAAATCAAGAGAAGCACACATTAATGAGTGATTAAGCTGAAAATACTTGTAAGAAATGCTAATGATCATTAGATACTCGTTATTTATTGAAATTCAATGGTTCGCTATTCCAAGGAAGTGTTGATGTGCTTGTTAACTTGAAGAGAGCGCTTATTGTTTGTTTGTACATAAGGTATTTTCAACATAATTAAGTGAGAATTTGTGATTAGAACAATAAGTCCAGCCTTGTTAGATGGAAATCGAGAGAAGCACAAATGAATGAGTGATTCAGCTGAAAATACTTGTAAGAAACGCTAATGATCATTAGATGCTCGGTGTTTAATGAATTTCAATGGTTTCCTAATTCCACGGAAGTGTAGATGTGCTTGTGAACATGCATTGAGTGCTTATTGTTTGTACCCAAGCTATTTTCAACGTAATTAAGTGAGAATTTGTGATTAGAACAATAAGTCCAGCCTTGTTAGGTGGAAATCAAGAGAAGCACACATTAATGGTGATTAAGCTGAAAATACTTGTAAGAAATGCTAATGATCATTACATACTCGTTATTGATTGAAATTCAACGGTTTCCTAATTCCACGGAAGTGTAGATGTGCTTGTTAACTGAAATAGAGTGCTTATTGTTTGTACGCAAGTTATTTTCATCGTAATTGAGTGAGAATTTTTGCTTAGAACAATAAGTGCAGCCTTGTTACACGGAAATCAGGGGAAGCACAAATTATGAGTGATTAAGCTGAAAATACTTGTAAGAAATGCTAATGATCATTAGATGCTCGGTGTTTAAAGAATTTCATTGGTTTCCTAATTCCACGGTAGTGTAGATGTGCTTCTGAACATGCATTGAGTGCTTATTGTTTGTACCCAAGGTATTTTCAACGTAATTAAGTGAGAATTTGTGATTAGAACAATAAGTCCAGCGTTGTTAGATGGAAATCAGGAGAAGCGCACATTAATGAGTGATTAAGCTGAAAAAATTTGTAGGAAATGCCAAAGATCATTAGATGCTCGGTGTTTAATGAATTTCAATGGTTTCCTAATTCCACGGAAGTGTAGATGTGCTTGTGAACATGCATTGAGTGCTTATTGTTTGTACACAAGGTATTTTCAACGTAATTAAGTGAGAATTTCTGAGTAGAAAAATAAGTCCAGCCTTGTTAGATGGAAATCAAGAGAAGCACACATTAATGAGTGATTAAGCTGAAACTACTTGTAAGAAATGCTAATGATCATTAGATACTCGTTATTTATTGAAATTCAATGGTTTGCTATTCCAAGGAAGTGTTGATGTGCTTGTTAACTTGAATAGAGTGCTTATTGTTTGTACACAAGGTATTTCATCGTAATTAAGTGAGAATTTGTGATTAGAACAATAAGTCCGGCCTTGTTAGATGGAAATCAAGAGAAGCACAAATGAATGAGTGATTCAGCTGAAAATACTTGTAAGAAATGCTAATGATCATTAGATGCTCGGTGTTTAATGAATTTCAATGGTTTCCTAATTCCACGGAAGTATAGATGTGCTTGTGAACATGCATTGAGTGCTTATTGTTTGTACCCAAGGTATTTTCGACCTAATTAAGTGAGAATTTGTGATTAGAACAATAAGTCCAGCGTTGTTAGATGGAAATCAAGAGAAGCACACATTAATGAGTGATTAAGCTGAAAATACTTGTAAGAAATGCCAATCATCATTAGATACTCGTTATTTATTGCAATTCAACGGTTTCCTAATTCCACGGAAGTGTAGATGTGCTTGTGAACATGCATTGAGGGCTTATTGTTTGTACCCAAGGTATTTTCAACGTAATTAAGTGAGAATTTGTGATTAGAACTTTAGACCAGCCTTGTTAGATGGAAATCAAGGGAAGCACACATTAATGAGTGATTAATCTGAAAATACTTGTAAGAAATGCTAATGATCATTAGATGCTCGGTGTTTAATTAATTTCAATGGTTTCCTAATTCCACGGAAGTGTAGATGTGCTTGTGAACAAGCATTGAGTGCTTATTGTTTGTACACAAGGTATTTTCAACGTAATTAAGTGAGAATTTCTGATTAGAAAAATAAGTCCTGCCTTGTTAGATGGAAATCAAGAGAAGCACACATTAATGAGTGATTAAGCTGAAAATACTTGTAAGAAATGCTAATGATCATTAGATACTCGTTATTTATTGAAATTCAATGGTTCGCTATTCCAAGGAAGTGTTGATGTGCTTGTTAACTTGAAGAGAGCGCTTATTGTTTGTTTGTACATAAGGTATTTTCAACATAATTAAGTGAGAATTTGTGATTAGAACAATAAGTCCAGCCTTGTTAGATGGAAATCGAGAGAAGCACAAATGAATGAGTGATTCAGCTGAAAATACTTGTAAGAAACGCTAATGATCATTAGATGCTCGGTGTTTAATGAATTTCAATGGTTTCCTAATTCCACGGAAGTGTAGATGTGCTTGTGAATATGCATTGAGTGCTTATTGTTTGTACCGAAGGTATTTTCAACGTAATTAAGTGAGAATCTGTGATTAGAACTATAAGACCAGCCTTGTTAGATGGAAATCAAGAGAAGCACACATTAATGAGTGATTAAGCTGAAAATACTTGTAAGAAATGCTAATGATCATTAGATACTCGTTATTTATTGAAATTCAATGGTTTCCTATTCCAAGGAAGTGTTGATGTGCTTGTTAACATGAATAGAGTGCTTATTATTTGTACACAAGGTATTTTCAATGTAATTAAGTGAGAAATTGTGATTAGAACTATCAGTCCAGCCTTGTTAGATGGAAATCAAGAGAAGCACACATTAATGAGTGATTAAGCTGAAAATACTTCTAAGAAATTGCTAATGATCATTAGATGCTCGGTGTTTAATGAATTTCAATGGTTTCCTAATTCCGCGGAAGTGCAGATGTGCTTGTGAACATGCATTGAGTGCTTATTGTTTGTACACAAGGTATTTTGAACGTAATTAAGTGAGATTTCTGATTACAACAATAAGTCCAACCTTGTAAGATGGAAATCAAGAGAAGCACACATTAATGAGTGATTAAGCTGAAGATACTTGTAGGAAATGCTAATGATCATTAGATACTCGTTATTTATTGAATTCAATGGTTTGCTATTCCAAGGACGCTGTTGGTGTGCTTGTTAACTTGAATAGAGTGCTTATTGCTGTACAAAAGGTATGTCAACGTAATTAAGTGAGAATTTGTGATTAGAACAATAAGTCCAGTCTTGTTAGACGGAAATCAAGAGAAACACACATTAATGAGTGATTAAGCTGAAAATACTTGTAAGAAATGCTAATGATCATTAGATGCTCGGTGTTCATGAATTTCAATGGTTTCCTAATGCAACGGAAGTGTAGATGTGCTTGTGAACATGCATTGAGTGCTTATTGTTTGTATCCAAGGTATTTTCAACGTAATTAAGTGAGAATTTGTGATTCGAACAATAAGTCCAGCCTTGTTAGATGGAAATCAAGAGAAGCACACATTAATGAGTGATTAAGCTGAAAATACTTGTAAGAAATCCTAACGATCATTAGATGCTCGGTGTTTAATGAATTTCAATGGTTTCCTAATTCCACGGAAGTGTAGGTGTGCTTGTGAACATGCATTGAGTGCTTATTGGTTGTACCGAAGGTATTTCAACGTAATTAAGTGAGAATTTGTGATTACAACAATAATTCCAGCCTTGTTTGATGGAAATCAAGAGAAGCACACATGAATGAGTGATTAAGCTGAAAATACTTGTAAGAAATGGTAATGATCATTAGAGACACTCGTTGTTTAATGATTTTCAATGGTTTCATTATTCCAAGGAAGTTTAGATGTGCTTGTTAACATGAATAGCGTGCTTATTGTTTCTACACAATGTATTTTCAATGTAACTAAGTGAGACTGAGTGATTACAACAAAAAGTCGAACCTTGTTAGATGGAAATCAGGTGAAGCACACATTAATGAGTGATTAAGCTGAAAATACAAGTAAGAAATGCTAATGATCATTAGATACTCGTTGTTTAATGAATTTCAATGGTTTGCTATTTCCATGGAAGTGTAATGTGCTTGGGAACATGGATAGAGTGCTTATTGTTTGGACACAAGGTATTTTCAACGTAATTAAGTGAGAATTTGTGATTAGAACTATAAGTCCAGCCTTGTTAGATGGAAATCAAGAGAAGCTCACATTAATAAGTGATTAAGATGAAATTACTTGTAAGAAATGCTAATGATCATTAGATGCTCGGTGTTTAATGAATTGCAATGGTTTCCTAATTCCACGGAAGTGTAGATGTGCTTGTGAACATGCATNATGGTTTCCTAATTTCAAGGAAGTGTAGATGTGCTTGTTAACAATGGAATAGATGTGCTTATTGTTTGTACACAAAAGTATTTTCAATGCAATTAAGTGAGAATTTGCGATTACAACAATAAGTCCAGCCTTGTTAGATGGAAATCAAGAGAAGCACACATTAATGAGTGATTAAGCTGAAAATATTTGTCAGAAATGCTAATGTTCATCAGATACTCGTTATTAATGAATTTCAATGGTTTCCTAATTCCAAGAAAGTGTAGATGGGCCCGTTAACATGGATAGAGTGCTTATTGTTTGTACACAAGCTATTTTCCACATCATTAAGTGAGAATGAGTGATTACGACAAAATGTCCAGCCTTGTTAGAAGGAAATGAAGAGAAGCACCAATTAATGAGTGATTAAGCTAAAATACTTGTAAGAAACACTAATGATGATTTGATACCCGTTATTTATTGAAATTCAATGGTTTCCTAATTTCAAGGAAGTGTAGATGTGCTTGTTAACATGAATAGAGTGCTTATTGTTTGTACACAAGGTATTTTCAACGTAATTAAGTGAGAATTTCCGACTACAACAATAAGTCCAGCCTTGTTAGATACAAATCAAGAGAAGCACACATTAATGAGTGATTAGCTGAAAATACTTGTAAGAAATGCTAATGAATTTGATACCCGTTATTTATTGAATTCAATGGTTTCCTAATTTCAAGGAAGTGTAGATGTGCTTGTTAACATGAATAGAGTGCTTATTGTTTGTACACAAAGTATTTCAATGCAATTAAGTGAGAATTTGCGATTACAACAATAAGTCCAGCCTTGTTAGATGGAAATCAAGAGAAGCACACATTAATGAGTGATTAAGCTGAAAATATTTGTCAGAAATGCTAATGTTCATCAGATACTCGTTATTTAATGAATTTCAATGGTAATTAAGCGAGAATTTGTGATTACAAGAATAAGTCCAGCCTTGTTAGATGGAAATCAAGTGAAGCTCACATTATGGATTTGATTAGGCTGAAAATACTTGTAAGAAATGCTAATGATCATTACATACTCGTTGTTTAATTAGTTTCAATGGTTTCCTAATTTGAGGATGTGTAGATGGCTTGTTAACATGAATAGAGTGCTTATTATTTGTTCGCACGCTATTTTCAATACATTAAGTTAGACTGAGTGGTTACAACAAAATGTCCTGCCTTGTTTGAAGGAAATCAAGTGAAGCACACATTAATGAGTGATTAAGCTGAAAATACTTGTAAGAAATGCTAATGATCATTAGATACTCGTTATTTATAGAAATTCAATGGTTTCCTAATTCCAAGGAAGTGTAGATGTGGCTTATTAACATGAATAGAGTGCTTATTGTTTGTACACAAGGTATTTTCAACATAATTAAGAGAGAATTTGTGATTACAACAATAAGTCAGCCTTGTTAGAAGGAAATCAAGAGAAGCACACATTAATGAGTGATTAAGCTGAAAATACTTGTAAGAAATGCTAATGATCATTCATATACTCGTTGTTTAATGAATTTCAATGGTTTCCTAATTCCAAGGAATGTTTGATGGCTTGTTAACATGAATAGAGTGCTTATTGTTTGTACACAAGCTATTTTCAACATCATTAAGTGAGAATGAGTGATTACAACAAAATGTCCAGCCTTGTTAGAAGGAAATCAAGTGAAGCACACATTAATGAGTGATTAAGCTGAAAATACTTGTAAGAAATGCTAATGATCATTAGATACTCGTTATTTTATTGAAATTCAATGGTTTCCTAATTCCAAGGAAGTGTAGATGTGCTTGTTAACATGAATAGAGTGCTTATTGTTTGTACACAAGGCATTTTCAACGTAATTAAGTGAGAATTTGTGATTACAACAATAAGTCCAGCCTTGTTAGATGGAAATCAAGAGAAGCACACATTAATGAGTGATTAAGCTGAAAATACTTGTAAGAAATGCTAATGATCATTAGATACTCGTTGTTTAATGAAATTCAATGGTTTCCTAATTCCAAGGATGTATAGATGGGCTTGTTAACATGAATAGAGTGCTTATTGTTTGTTCACAAGCTATTTTCAACCTCATTAAGTGAGAATGAGTGATTACAACAAAATGTCCAGCCTTGTTAGAGGAAATCAAGAGAAGCACACATTAATGAGTGATTAAGCTGAAAATACTTGTAAGAAATGCTAATGATCATTAGATACTCGTTATTTATGAAATTCAATGGTTTCCTAATTCCAAGGAAGTGTAGATGTGCTTGTTAACATGAATAGAGTGCTTATTGTTTGTACACAAGTATATTCAACGTAATTAAGTGAGAATTTGTGATTACAACAATAAGTCCAGCCTTGTTAGAAGGAAATCAATAGAAGCACACATTAATGAGTGATTAAGCTGAAAATACTTATAAGAAATGCTAATCATCTTAGATACTCGTTGTTTAATGAATTTCAATGGTTTCCTAATTCAAGGAATTGTAGATGGCTTGTTAACATGAATAGAGTGCTTATTGTTTGTACACAAGCTATTTTAAATATCATTAAGTGAGAATGAGTGATTACAACAAAATGCCAGCCTTGTTAGAAGGAAATCAAGAGAAGCACACATTAATGAGTGATTAAGCTGAAAATACTTGAAAGAAATGCTAATGATCATTAGATACTCGTTATTTAATGAAATTCAATGGTTTCCTAATTCCAAGGAAGTGTAGATGTGCTTGTTAACATGAATAGAGTGCTTATGTTTGTACACAAGATATTTTAACGTAATAAGTGAGAATTTGTGATTACAACAAAAAGTCCAGCCTTGTTAGATGGAAATCAAGAGAAGCACACATTAATGAGTGATTAAGCAAAATACTTAAGAAATGCTAATGATCATTAGATACTCGTTGTTTAATGAATTTCAATGGTTTCCTATTCCAAGGAAGTGTAGATGGGCTTGTCAACATGAATAGAGTGCTTATTGTTTGTACACAAGCTATTTTCAACATATTAAGTGAGAATGAGTGATTACAACAAAATGTCCAGCCTTGTTAGAAGGAAATTAAGTGAAGCACACATTAATGAGTGATTAAGCTGAAAATACTTGGAAGAAATGCTAACGATCATTAGATACTCGTTGTTTAATGAATTTATGGTTTCCTAATTCCAAAGAAGTGTAGATGGGCTTGTCAACATGAATAGAGTGCTTATTGTTTCTTCACAAGCTATTTTCAACATCATTAAGTGAGAATGAGTGATTACAACAAAATGTCCAGCCTTGTTAGATGCAAATCAAGTGAAGCACACATTAATGAGTGATTAAGCTGAAAATACTTGTAAGAAATGCTAATGATCATTAGATACTCGTTATTTATTGAAATTCAATGGTTTCCTAATTCCAAGTAAGTGTAGATGGGCTTGTTAACATGAATAGAGTGCTTATTGTTTGTACACAAAGTATTTTCAACGTAATTAAGTGAGAATTGTGATTACAACAATAAGTCCAGCCTTGTTAGAAGGAAATCAAGAGAAGCACACATTAATGAGTGATTAAGCTGAAAATACTTGTAAAAATGCTAATGATCAATAGATACTCATTGTTTAATGAATTTCAATGGTTTCCTAATTCCAAGGATGTGTAGATGTGCTTGTTAACATGAATAGAGTGCTTATTGTTTGTACACAAGGTATTTTCAAGGTAATTAAGTGAGAATTTGTGATTACAACAAAAGTCCAGCCTTGTTAGAAGGAAATGAAAGGACACATTAATGAGTGATTAAGCTGAAAATACTTGTAAGAAATGCTAATGATCATTAGATACTCGTTCTTGAATGAAATTCAATGGTTTCCTAATTCCAAGGAAGTGTAGATGTGCTTGTTAACATGAATAGAGTGCTTATTGTTTGTACACAAGGTATTTTCAACATAATTAAGTGAGAATTTGTGATTACAACAAATAGTCCAGCCTTGTTAGATGGAAATCAAAAGAAGCACACATTAATGAGTGATTAAGCTGAAAATACTTGTAAGAAGAAATGCTAATGATCATTAGATACTCGTTGTTTAATGAATTTCAATGGTTTCCTAATTCCAAGGATGTGTAGATGGCTTGTTAACATGAATAGAGTGCTTAGTGTTTGTACTCAAGCTATTTTCCGCATCATTAAGTGAGAATGAGTGATTACAACAAAATGTCAGCCTTGTTAGAAGGAAATCAAGTGAAGCACACATTAATGAGTGATTAAGCTGAAAATACTTGTAAGAAATGCTAAGGATCATTGGATACTCGTTATTTATTGAAATTCAATGGTTTCCTAATTCCAAGGAAGTGTAGATGTGCTTGTTAACATGAATAGAGTGCTTATTGTTTGTACGCAAGGTATTTCAATGTAATTAAGAGAGAATTTGTGATTACAAAAATTAGTCCAGCCTTGTTAGATGGAAATCAAGAGAAGCACAATTAATGAGTGATTAAGCAGAAAATACTTGTAAGAAATGCTAATGATCATTAGATACTCGTTATTTATGAAATTTCAATGGTTTCCTAATTCCAAGGAAGTGTAGATGTGCTTGTTAACATGAATAGAGTGCTTATTGTTTGTACACAAGGTATTTTCAATGTAATTAAGTAAGAATTTGTGATTACAACAATTGTCCAGCCTTGTTAGATGGAAATCAAGAGAAGCACACATTAATGAGTGACTAAGCTGAAAATACTTGTAAGAAATGCTAATGATCATTAGATACTCGTTGTTTAATGAATTTCAATGGTTTCCTAATTCCAAGGATGTGTAGATGGGCTTGTTAACATGAATAGAGTTCTTAGTGTTTGTACACAAGCTATTTTCAACATCATTAAGTGAGAATGAGTGATTACAACAAAATGTCCAGCCTTGTTAGAAGGAAATCAAGTGAAGCACACATTAATGAGTGATTAAGCTGAAAATACTTGTAAGAAATGCTAATGATCATTAGATACTCGTTATTTATTGAAATTCAATGGTTTCCTAATTCCAAGGAAGTGTAGATGTGCTTGTTAACATGAATAGAGTGCTTATGTTTGTTCACAAGGTATTTTCAACGTAATTAAGTGAGAATTTGTGATTACAACAATAAGTCCAGCCTTGTTAGATGGAAATCAAGAGAAGCACACATTAATGAGTGATTAAGCTGAAAATACTTGTAAGAAATGCTAATGATCATTAGATACTCGTTATTTAATGAAATTCAATGGTTTCCTAATTCCAAGGAAGTGTAGATGTGCTTGTTTACATGAATAGAGTGCTTATTGTTTGTACACAAGGTATTTTCAACCTAATTAAGTGAGAATTGTGATTACAATAATTAGTCCAGCCTTGTTAGATGAAATCAAAAGAAGCACACATTAATGAGTGATTAAGCTGAAAATACTTGTAAGAAATGCTAATGATCATTAGATACTCGTTCTTTAATAATTTCAATGGTTTCCTAATTCCAAGGATGTGTAGATGGGCTTGTTAACATGAATAGAGTGCTTTGTGTTTGTACACAAGCTATTTTCAACATCATTAAGTGAGAATGAGTGATTACAACAAAATGTCAGCCTTGTTAGACGGAAATCAAGAGAAGCACACATTAATGAGTGATTAAGCTGAAAATACTTGTAAGAAACACTAATGATCATCAGATACTCATTATTTATTGAATTCAATGGTTTCCTAATTCCAAGGAAGTGTAGATGGGCTTGTTAACATGAATAGAGTGCTTATTGTTTGTTCGCACAAGCTATTTTCAACCTCATTAAGTGAGAATGAGTGATTACAACAAAAAATCCAGCCTTGTTAGAAGGAAATCAAGAGAAGCACACATTAATGAGTGATTAAGCTGAAAATACTTGTAGGAAATGCTAATGATCATTAGATACTCGTTATTTATAGAAATTCAATGGTTTCCTAATTCCAAGCAAGTGTAGATGTGCTTGTTAACATGAATAGAGTGCTTATTATTGTACACAAATTTTTTTCAACGTAATTAAGTGAGAATTTGTGATTACAACAATAAGTGCCAGCCTTGTTAGAAGGAAATCAAGAGAAGCACACTTAATGAGTGATTAAGCTGAAAATACTTATAAGAAATGCTAATCATCTTTAGATACTCGTTGTTTAATGAATTTCAATGGTTTCCTAATTCCAAGGAATTGTAGATGGGCTTGCTAACATGAATAGAGTGCTTATTGTTTGTACACAAGCTATTTTCAACATCATTAAGTGAGAATGAGTGATTACAACAAAATGTCCAGCCTTGTTAGAAGGAAATCAAGTGAAGCACACATTAATGAGTGATTAAGCTGAAAATACTTGTAAGAAATGCTAATCCTCATTAGATACTTTTTTATTGAATTTCAATGGTTTCCTAATTCCAAGGAAGTGTAGATGTGCTTGTTAACATGAATAGAGTGCTTATTGTTTTACACAAAGTATTTTCAACAATTAAGTGAGAATTTGTGATTACAACAATAAATCCCAGCCTTGTTAGATGGAAATCAAGAGAAGCACACATTAATGAGTGATTAAGCCGCAAATACTTGTAAGAAATGCTAATGATCATTAGATACTCGTTGTTTAATGAATTTCAATGGTTTCCTAATTCCAAGGAAATGTAGATGGGCTTGCTAACATGAATACAGTGCTTATTGTTTGTACACAAGCTATTTTCAACATCATTAAGTGAGAATGAGTGATTACAACAAAATGTCCAGCCTTGTTAGAAGGAAATTAAGAGAAGCACACATTAATGAGTGATTAAGCTGAAAATACTTGTAAGAAATGCTAATGATCATTAGATACTCGTTGTTTAATGAATTTCAATGGTTTCCTAATTCCAAGGAAGTGTAGATGGCTTGTTAACATGAATAGAGTGCTTATTGTTTGTACACAAGCTATTTTCAACATCATTAAGTGAGAATGAGTGATTACAACAAAATCTCCAGCCTTGTTAGAAGGAAATCAGTGAAGCACACATTAATGTGTGATTAAGCTGAAAATACTTGTAAGAAATGCTAAGGATCATTAGATACTCGTTATTTATTGAAATTCAATGGTTTCCTAATTCCAAGGAAGTGTAGATGTGCTTGTTAACATGAATAGAGTGCTTATTGTTTGTACACAAGTATTTTCAACATCATTAAGTGAGAATGAGTGATTGTTACAAAATGTCCAGCCTTGTTAGAAAGAAATCAAGAGAAGCACACATTAATGAGTGATTAAGCTGAAAATACTTGTAAGAAAGCAATGATCATTAGATACTCGTTGTTTAATGAATTTCAATGGTTTCCTAATTCCAAGAAGTGTATATGTGCTTGTTAACATGAATAGAGTGCTTATTGTTTGTACAGAAGCTATTTTCAACATCATTAAGTGAGAATGAGTGATTACAACAAAATGTCCAGCCTTGTTAGAAGGAAATCAAGTGAAACACACATTAATGAGTGATTAAGCTGAAAATACTTGTAAGAAATGCTAATGATCATTAGATACTCGTTCTTTTTTTAAATTCAATGGTTTCCTAATTCCAAGGAAGTGTAGATGTGCTTGTTAACATGAATAGAGTGCTTATTGTTTGTACACAAGGTATTTTTAATTGTAATTAAGTGAGAATTTTTGATTACAACAATAAGTCCAGCCTTGTTAGATGGAAATCAAGTGAAGCACACATTAATGAGTGATTAAGCTGAAAATACTTGTAAGAAATGCTAATGATCATCAGATACTCGTTATTTATTGAAATTCAATGGTTTCCTAATTCCAAGGAAGTGTAGATGTGCTTGTTAATATGAATAGAGTGCTTACGTACACAAGGTATTTTCAAGTAATTAAGTGAGAATTTGTGATTACAACAATAAGTCCAGCCTTGTTAGATGGAAATCAAAGAAGCACACATTAATGAGTGATTAAGCTGAAAATACTTGTAAGAAATGCTAATGATCATTAGATACTCGTTGTTTTTGAAATTCAATGGTTTCCTAATTCCAAGGAAGTGTAGATGTGCTTGTTAACATGAATAGAGTGCTTATTGTTTGTACACAAGGTATTTTCAATGTAATTAAGTGAGAATTTGTGATTACAACAATAAGTCCAGCCTTGTTAGATGGAAATCAAGTGAAGCACACATTAATGAGTGATTAAGCTGAAAATACTTGTAAGAAATGCTAATGATCATTAGATACTCGTTATTTATTGAAATTCAATGGTTTCCTAATTCCAAGGAAGTGTAGATGTGCTTGTTAACATGAATAGAGTGCTTATTGTTTGTACACAAGGTATTTTCAACGTAATTAAGTGAGAATTGTGATTACAACAATAAGTCCAGCCTTGTTAGAAGGAAATCAAGAGAAGCACACATTAATGAGTGATTAAGCTGAAAATACTTGTAAGAAATGCTAATGATCATTAGATACTCGTTGTTTAATGAATTTCAATGGTTTCCTAATTCCAAGAAGTGTAGATGGGCTTGTTAACATGAATAGAGTGCTTATTGTTTGTACACAAGCTATTTTCAACATCATTAAGTGAGAATTAGTGATTACAACAAAATGTCCAGCCTTGTTAGAAGGAAATCAAGTGAAGCACACATTAATGAGTGATTAAGCTGAAAATACTTGTAAGAAATGCTAATGATCATTAGATACTCGTTATTTATTGAAATTCAATGGTTTCCTAATTCCAAGGAAGTGTAGATGTGCTTGTTAACATGAATAGAGTGCTTATTGTTTGTACACAAGCTATTTTCAACATCATTAAGTGAGAATGAGTGATTACAACAAAATGTCCAGCCTTGTTAGAAGGAAATCAAGTGAAGCACACATTAATGAGTGATTAAGCTGAAAATACTTGTAAGAAATGCTAATGATCATTAGATACTCGTTGTTTAATGAATTTCAATGGTTTCCTAATTCCAAGGAAGTGTAGATGGGCTTGTTAACATGAATAGAGTGCTTATTGTTTGTACACAAGCTATTTTCAACATCATTAAGTGAGAATGAGTGATTACAACAAAATGTCCAGCCTTGTTAGATGGAAATCAAGTGAAGCACACATTAATGAGTGATTAAGCTGAAAATACTTGTAAGAAATGCTAATGATCATTAGATACTCGTTGTTTAATGAATTTCAATGGTTTCCTAATTCCAAGGAAGTGTAGATGGCTTGTTAACATGAATAGAGTGCTTATTGTTTGTTCACAAGCTATTTTCAACATCATTAAGTGAGAATGAGTGATTACAACAAAATGTCCAGCCTTGTTAGAAGGAAATCAAGTGAAGCACACATTAATGAGTGATTAAGCTGAAAATACTTGTAAGAAATGCTAATGATCATTAGATACTCGTTGTTTAATTAATTTCAATGGTTTCCTAATTCCAAGGAAGTGTAGATGGGCTTGTTAACATGAATAGAGTGCTTATTGTTTGTACACAAGCTATTTTCAACACCATTAAGTGAGAATGAGTGATTACAACAAAATGTCCAGCCTTGTTAGAAGGAAATCAAGAGAAGCACACATTAATGAGTGATTAAGCTGAAATACTTGTAAGAAATGCTAATGATCATTAGATACTCGTTGTTTAATGAATTTCAATGGTTTCCTAATTCCAAGGAAGTGTAGATGGCTTGTTAACATGAATAGAGTGCTTATTGTTTGTACACAAGCTATTTTCAACCTCATTAAGTGAGAATGAGTGATTACAACAAAATGTCCAGCCTTGTTAGAAGGAAATCAAGTGAAGCACACATTAATGAAGTGATTAAGCTGAAATACTTGTAAGAAATGCTAATGATCATTAATACTCATTGTTTAATGAACTTTCAATGGTTTCCTAATTCCAAGGAAGTGTAGATGTGCTTGTAAACAGTGAATAGAGTGCTTATGTTGTACACAAGGTATTTTCAGCATCATTAAGTGAGAATGAGTAGATTACAACAAAAGTCCAGCCTGTTTAGAAGGAAATCAAGGAAGCACACATTAAGAGTGATTAAGCTGAAAATTACTTGTAAGAAATGCTAATGATCCTTAGATACTCGTTGTTTAATGAATTCAATGGTTTCCTAATTCCAAGGAAGTGTAGATGTGCTTGTTAACATGAATAGAGTGCTTATTGTTTGTACACAAGCTATTTTCAACTCATTAAGTGAGAATGAGTGATTACAACAAAAAGTCCAGCCTTCTTAGAAGGAAATCAAGATGAAGCACACATAATGAGTGATTTAAGCTGAAAAATACTTGTAAGAAATGCTAATGATCATTAGATACTCGTTGTTTAATGAATTTCAATGGTTTCCTAATTCCAAGGAAGTGTAGATGGGCTTGCTTACATGAATAGAGTGCTTATTGTTTGTACACAAGCTATTTTCAACATCATTAAGTGAGAATGAGTGATTACAACAAAATGTCCAGCCTTGTTAGATGGAAATCAAGAGAAGCACACATTAATGAGTGATTAAGCTGAAAATACTTGTAAGAAATGCTAATGATCATTAGATACTCGTTGTTTAATGAAATTCAATGGTTTCCAATTCCAAGGATGTGTAGATGGGC
Organism: Bruguiera gymnorhiza; assembly: GCA_020883675.1. Taxonomy (NCBI): domain Eukaryota; kingdom Viridiplantae; phylum Streptophyta; class Magnoliopsida; order Malpighiales; family Rhizophoraceae; genus Bruguiera; species Bruguiera gymnorhiza. The sequence goes on along the minus strand of JAIRCJ010000094.1, from coordinate 668,238 downwards.
TTGTTAACATGAATAGAGTGCTTATTGTTTGTACACAAGCTATTTTCAACGTAATTAAGTGAGAATGAGTGATTACAACAAAAATCCAGCCTTGTTAGAAGAAATCAAGAGAAGCACACATTAATGAGTGATTAAGCTGAAAATACTTGTAAGAAATGCTAATGATCATTAGATACTCGTTGTTTAATGAATTTCAATGGTTTCCTAATTCCAAGGAAGTGTAGATGTGCTTGTTAACATGAATAGAGTGCTTATTGTTTGTACACAAGCTATTTTCAACGTAATTAAGTGAGAATTTTTGATTACAACAATAAGTCCAGCCTTGTTAGAAGGAAATCAAGAGAAGCACACATTAATGAGTGATTAAGCTGAAAATACTTGTAAGAAATGCTAATGATCATTAGATACTCGTTGTTTAATGAATTTCAATGGTTTCCTAATTCCAAGGAAGTGTAGATGTGCTTGTTAACATGAATAGAGTGCTTATTGTTTGTACACAAGCTATTTTCAACATCATTAAGTGAGAATGAGTGATTACAACAAAATGTCCAGCTTTGTTAGAAGGAAATCAAGAGAAGCACACATTAATGAGTGATTAAGCTGAAAATACTTGTCAGAAATGCTAATGATCATTAGATACTCGTTATTTATTGAAATTCAATGGTTTCCTAATTCCAAGGAAGTGTAGATGTGCTTGTTAACATGAATAGAGTGCTTATTGTTTGTACACAAAGGTATTTTCAACATAATTAAGTGAGAATGAGTGATTTACAACAAAAAGTCCAGCCTTGTTAGATGGAAATCAAGAGAAGCACACATTAATGAGTGATTAAGCTGAAAATAATTGTAAGAAATGCTAATGATCATTAGATACTCGTTATTTATTGAAATTCAATGGTTTCCTAATCCAAGGAAGTGTAGATGTGCTTGTTAACATGAATAGAGTGCTTATTGTTTGTACACAAGGTATTTTCAACGTAATTAAGTGAGAATTTGTGATTACAACAATAAGTCCAGCCTTGTTAGATGGAAATCAAGAGAAGCACACATTAATGAGTGATTAAGCTGAAAATACTTGTCAGAAATGCTAATGTTCATTAATACTTGTTGTTTAATGAATTTCAATGGTTTCCTAATTCCAAGGAATTGTAGATGTGCTTGTTAACATGAATAGAGTGCTTATTGTTTGTACACAAGGTATTTTCAATGTAATTAAGTGAGAATGAGTGATTACAACAAAAAGTCCAGCCTTGTTAGATGGAAATCAAGAGAAGCACACATTAATGAGTGATTAAGCTGAAAATACTTGTGAGAAATGCTAATGATCATTAGATACTCGTTATTTATTGAAATTCAATGGTTTCCTAATTCCAAGGAAGTGTAGATGCGCTTGTTAACATGAATAGAGTGCTTATTGTTTGTACACAAGGTATTTTCAACGTAATTAAGTGAGAATGAGTGATTACAACAAAACGTCCAGCCTTGTTAGATGGAGAAATCAAGAGAAGCACACATTAATGAGTGATTAAGCTGAAAATACTTGTAAGAAATGCTAATGATCATTAGATACTCGTTATTTATTGAAATTCAATGGTTTCCTAAATCCAAGGTGGTGTAGATGTGCTTGTTAACATGAATAGAGTGCTTATTGTTTGTATCAAGGTATTTCAACGTAATTAAGTGAGAATTTGTGATTACAACAATAAGTCCAGCCTTGTTAGATGGAAATCAAGAGAAGCACACATTAATGAGTGATTAAGCTGAAAATACTTGTAAGAAATGCTAATGATCATTAGATACTCGTTGTTTAATGAATTTCAATGGTTTCCTAATTCCAAGGAAGTGTAGATGTGCTTGTTAACATGAATAGAGTGCTTATTGTTTGTACACAAGGTATTTTCAACGTAATTAAGTGAGAATGAGTGATTACAACAAAATGTTCAGCCTTGTTAGAAGGAAATCAAGAGAAGCACACATTAATGAGTGATTAAGCTGAAAATACTTGTAAGAAATGCTAATGATCATTAGATACTCGTTATTGATTGAAATTCAATGGTTTCCTAATTCCAAGGAAGTGTAGATGTGCTTGTTAACATGAATAGAGTGCTTATTGTTTGTACACAAGGTATTTTCATTGTAATAAGTGAGAATGAGTGATTACAACAAAAAGTCCAGCCTTGTTAGATGGAAATCAAGAGAAGCACACATTAATGAGTGATTAAGCTGAAAATACTTGTGAGAAATGCTAATGATCATTAGATACTCGTTATTTATTGAAATTCAATGGTTTCCTAATTCCAAGGAAGTGTAGATGCGCTTGTTAACATGAATAGAGTGCTTATTGTTTGTACACAAGGTATTTTCAACGTAATTAAGTGAGAATGAGTGATTACAACAAAAAGTCCAGCCTTGTTAGATGGAAATCAAGAGAAGCACACATTAATGAGTGATTAAGCTGAAAATACTTGTAAGAAATGCTAATGATCATTAGATACTCGTTATTTATTGAAATTCAATGGTTTCCTAAATCCAAGGTGGTGTAGATGTGCTTGTTAACATGAATAGAGTGCTTATTGTTTGTACCAAGGTAATTTCAACGTAATTAAGTGAGAATTTGTGATTACAACAATAAGTCCAGCCTTGTTAGATGGAAATCAAGAGAAGCACACATTAATGAGTGATTAAGCTGAAAATACTTGTAAGAAATGCTAATGATCATTAGATACTTGTTGTTTAATGAATTTCAATGGTTTCCTAATTCCAAGGAATTGTAGATGTGCTTGTTAACATGAATAGAGTGCTTATTGTTTGTACACAAGGTATTTTCAACGTAATTAAGTGAGAATTTGTGATTACAAAAATAAGTCCAGCCTTGTTAGATGGAAATCAAGAGAAGCACACATTAATGAGTGATTAAGCTGAAAATACTTGTAAGAAATGCTAATGATCATTAGATACTCGTTATTTATTGAAATTCAATGGTTTCCTAATTCCAAGGAAGTGTAGATGCGCTTGTTAACATGAATAGAGTGCTTATTGTTTGCACACAAGGTATTTTCAACGTAATTAAGTGAGAATGAGTGATTACAACAAAAGTCAAGCCTTGTTAGATGAAAATCAAGAGAAGCACACATTAATGAGTGATTAAGCTGAAAATACTTGTGAGAAATGCTAATGATCATTAGATACTCGTTATTTATTGAAATTCAATGGTTTCCTAATTCCAAGGAAGTGTAGATGTGCTTGTTAACATGAATAGAGTGCTTATTGTTTGTACACAAGGTATTTTCAACGTAATTAAGTGAGAATTTGTGATTACAACAATAAGTCCAGCCTTGTTAGATGGAAATCAAGAGAAGCACACATTAATGAGTGATTAAGCTGAAAATACTTGTAAGAAATGCTAATGATCATTAGATACTCGTTATTTATTGAAATTCAATGGTTTCCTAATTCCAAGGAAGTGTAGATGTGCTTGTTAACATGAATAGAGTGCTTATTGTTTGTACAAAGGTATTTTCAACGTAATTAAGTGAGAATTTGTGATTACAACAATAAGTCCAGCCTTGTTAGATGGAAATCAAGAGAAGCACACATTAATGAGTGATTAAGCTGAAAATACTTGTCAGAAATGCTAATGATCATTAGATACTCGTTGTTTAATGAATTTCAATGGTTTCCTAATTCCAAGGAAGTGTAGATGGGCTTGTTAACATGAATAGAGTGCTTATTGTTTGTACACAAGCTATTTTCAACATCATTAAGTGAGAATGAGTGATTACAACAAAATGTCCAGCCTTGTTAGAAGGAAATCAAGAGAAGCACACATTAATGAGTGATTAAGCTGAAAATACTTGTAAGAAATGCTAATGATCATTAGATACTCGTTATTTATTGAAATTTAATGGTTTCCTAATTCCAAGGAAGTGTAGATGTGCTTGTTAACATGAATAGAGTGCTTATTGTTTGTACACAAGGTATTTTCAACGTAATTAAGTGAGAATTTGTGATTACAACAATAAATCCAGCCTTGTTAGATGGAAATCAAGAGAAGCACACATTAATGAGTGATTAAGCTGAAAATACTTGTAAGAAATGCTAATGATCATTAGATACTCGTTGTTTAATGAATTTCAATGGTTTCCTAATTCCAAGGAAGTGTAGATGGGCTTGTTTACATGAATAGAGTGCTTATTGTTTGTACACAAGCTATTTTCAACATCATTAAGTGAGAATGAGTGATTACAACAAAATGTCCAGCCTTGTTTGGAGGAAATCAAGAGAAGCACACATTAATGAGTGATTAAGCTGAAAATACTTGTAAGAAATGCTAATGATCATTAGATACTCGTTATTTATTGAAATTCAATGGTTTCCTAATTCCAAGGAAGTGTAGATGTGCTTGTTAACATGAATAGAGTGCTTATTGTTTGTACACAAGGTATTTTCAACGTAATTAAGTGAGAATTTGTGATTACAACAATAAGTCCAGCCTTGTTAGATGGAAATCAAGAGAAGCACACATTAATGAGTGATTAAGCTGAAAATACTTGTAAGAAATGCTAATGATCATTAGATACTCGTTGTTTAATGAATTTCAATGGTTTCCTAATTCCAAGGAAGTGTAGATGGGCTTGTTAACATGAATAGAGTGCTTATTGTTTGTACACAAGCTATTTTCAACATCATTAAGTGAGAATGAGTGATTACAACAAAATGTCCAGCCTTGTTAGAAGGAAATCAAGAGAAGCACACATTAATGAGTGATTAAGCTGAAAATACTTGTAAGAAATGCTAATGATCATTAGATACTCGTTGTTTAATGAATTTCAATGGTTTCCTAATTCCAAGGAAGTGTAGATGGGCTTGTTAACATGAATAGAGTGCTTATTGTTTGTACACAAGCTATTTTCAACGTCATTAAGTGAGAATGAGTGATTACAACAAAAAGTCCAGCCTTGTTCACACATTATTGAGTGATTAAGCTGAAAATACTTGTAAGAAATGCTAATGATCATTAGATACTCGTTGTTTAATGAATTTCAATGGTTTCCTAATTCCAAGGAAGTGTAGATGGGCTTGTCACATGAATAGAGTGCTTATTGTTTGTACACAAGCTATTTTCAACATCATTAAGTGAGAATGAGTGATTACAACAAATGTCCAGCCTTGTTAGAAGGAAATCAAGTGAAGCACACATTAATGAGTGATTAAGCTGAAAATACTTGTAAGAAATGCTAATGATCATTAGATATGTCGTTTTAATGAATTTCAATGGTTTCCTAATTCCAAGGAAGTGTAGATGGGCTTGTTAACATGAATAGAGTGCCTATTGTTTGTTCACAAGCTATTTTCAACATCATTAAGTGAGAATGAGTGATTACAACAAAATGTCCAGCCTTGTTAGAAGGAAATCAAGTGAAGCACACATTAATGAGTGATTAAGCTGAAAATACTTGTAAGAAATGCTAATGATCATTAGATACTCGTTTATTTAATGAATTTCAATGGTTTCCTAATTCCAAGGAAGTGTAGATGGGCTTGTTAACATGAATAGAGTGCTTATTGTTTGTTCACAAGCTATTTTCAACATCATTAAGTGAGAATGAGTGATTACAACAAATGTCCAGCCTTGTTAGAAGGAAATCAAGAGAAGCACACATTAATGAGTGATTAAGCTGAAATAAAATGTAAGAAATGCTAATGATCATTAGATACTCGTTATTTAATGAATTTCAATGGTTTCCTAATTCCAAGGAAGTGTAGATGGGCTTGTTAACATGAATAGAGTGCTTATTGTTTGTTCACAAGCTATTTTCAACATCATTAAGTGAGAATGAGTGATTACAACAAAATGTCCAGCCTTGTTAGAAGGAAATTAAGTGAAGCACACATTAATGAGTGATTAAGCTGAAAATACTTGGAAGAAATGCTAACGACCATTACTTACTCGTTGTTTAATGAATTTCAATGGTTTCCTAATTAAAAGAAGTTTATATGGGCTTGTCAAAAATGAATAGAGTGCTTATTGTGTGAAGCACTGATTAATGAGTAATTAAGCTGAAAATACTTGTAAGAAATGGTAATGATCATTAGATACTCGTTATTTATTGAAATTCAATGGTTTTCCTAATTCCAAGGAAGTGTAGATGTGCTTGTTAGCATGAATAGAGTGCTTATTGTTTGTACACAAGGTATTTTCAACATCATGAAGTGAGAATGAGTGATTACAACAAAATGTCCAGCCTTGTTAGAAGGAAATCATGTGAAGCACTGATTAATGAGTAATTAAGCTGAAAATACTTGTAAGAAATGCTAATGATCATTAGATACTCGTTATTTAATGAAATTCAATGGTTTCCTAATTCCAAGGAAGTGTTAGATGTGCTTGTTAGCATGAATAGAGTGCTTATTGTTTGTACACAAGGTATTTTCAACATCATGAAGTGAGAATGTGATGAGAAACCATGGAGATGATGGGTGGAAGGCTTCAATAATGCAAGAGTCCATTGCCCATTCCAGAAGGCCCAATAACACAAGCTAGAGCTTCAATGGATGCAAGAGGTCCATTGCACATTCCAGAAGGCCCAATAACACGAGCTAGGGCCAAAAGATTAAGAAGCACTAAATGGGCTGATTCAGGACATTCAAGCCAAGCAAGCTTCAAATGGTGCGATTTCAAGTTCTAAAGAGAGCCCAGGCCTNATCAGTGATTAGAATGAAAGTCTAGCCTTGTTATTCGGAAATCAAGAGAAGCACAAATTAGTGAGTAATTAAGCTGAAAGTACTTGTAAGAAAAGCAACTCATCATTAGATACTCGTTGTTTAATGAAATTTAATGGATTCTTAATTCCAAGGAAGTGTTGATGTGCTTGCTAACATGAATAGTGTGCTTATTGTTTGTACATAAATTATTTTCAACTTCATTAAGTGAGAATGAGTGATCACAACAAAAAGTCGAGCCTTGTTAGTGAGAAATCTAGAGAAGCACATATTAATGAGTGATCAGGTTGAAAATAGTTTTTAAGAAATGCTACTCATCATTAGATACTTGTTCTTTAAGGAAATTCAATGAATTACTAATTCCAAGGAAGTGTAGATGTGCTTGTTAACTTGAATACTGCGCTTATTGTTTGTATACAAGCTATTTTCAACATCTGTAAGTGAGAATGAGCAATTACAACAAAAAGTCCTGCCTTGTTAGACGGAAATCAAGAGAAGCACACATTAGTGAGTGATTAAGCTGAAAATACTTGTAAGAAATGCTACTCATCATTAGATACTCGTTGTGTAATCAAATTCAATGGAATCCTAATTCCAAGGAAGTGCATATGTGCTTGTTAACATGAATAGAGTGCTTATTGTTTGTAAACAACCTATTTTCAACATCATTAAGTGAGAATCAGTGATTAGAACGAAAAGTCCAGCCTTGTTAGTCGGAAATCAAGAGAAGCACACATTAATGAGGGATTAAGCTGAAAATAGTTGTAAGAAATGCTACTCATCATTAGATACTCGTTGTTTAATGAAATTCAATGGATTGTTAATTCCAAGGAAGTGTAGATGTGCTTGTTAACATGAGTAGTGTGCTTATTGTTTGTACACAAGCTATTTTCAACTTCATTAAGTGAGAATCAGTGATCACAACAAAAAGTCCAGCCTTGTTAGTAGAAAATCTAGAGAAGCACATATTAGTGAGTGATCAGCTTGAAAATACTTGTAAGAAATGCTACTCATCATTAGATACTCGTTGTTTAAGGAAATTCAATGAATTACTAATTCCAATGAAGTGTAGATGTGCTTGTTAAGATGAATAGAGTGCTTATTGTTTCTAGAAAAGGTATTTTCAACATCATTAAGTGAGAATGAGTGATTGCAACAAAAAGTCTAGCCTTGTTAGAAGGAAATGAAGAGAAGCACACATTAGCGAGTGATTAAGCTGAAAATAGTTTAAGGAAATGCTACTCATCATTAGATACTTGTTGTTTAATGAAATTCAATGGTTTCATAGTTCCAAGGATGTGTAGATGTGCTTGTTAACATGAATAGAGTGCTGATTGTTTCTACACAATCGATTTTCAACATCCTTAAGTGAGAATGAGTGATTACAACAAAAAGTCGAGCCTTGTTAGAACGAAATCATGAGAAGCACACATTAGTGAGTGGTTAAGCTGAAAATAGTTTAAGGAAATGCTACTTATCTTTAGATACTCGTTGTTTAATGAAATTCAATGGTTTGCTAGTCCCAAAGAAGTGTAGATGTGCTTGTTAACATGAATAGAGTGCTTATAGTTTGTACAAAAAGTATTTTCAACATAATTAAGTGAGAATGAATGATTACAACAAAAAGTCCAGCCTTGTTAGAAGGAAATCAAGAGAAGTACACATTAGTGACTGATTAAGCTGAAAATAGTTTAAGGAAATGCTACTCATGATTAGATACTCGTTGTTTAATGAAATTTAATAGTTTCCTAGTTCCAAGGAAGTGTAGATGTACTTGATAACATGAATAGAGTCTGCACAATCTACTTTCAACATCCTTAAGTGAGAATGAATGATTACAAAAAAAAGTGCAGCCTTCTTAGAAGGAAATCAAGAGAAGCAGACATTAGTGACTGATTAAGCTGAAAATAATTATAGGAGATGCTACTCATCATTAGATACTCGTTGTTTAATGAAATTCAATGGATTCTTAATTCCAAGGATGTGTAGATGTGCTTGTTAACATGAATAGTGTGCTTATTGTTTGTACACAAGCTATTTTCAACTTCATTAAGTGAGAATGAGAGATCACAACAAAAAGTCCAGCCTTGCTAGTAGGAAATCTAGAGAAGCACATATTTATGAGTGATCAGGTTGAAAATACTTGTAAGAAATGCTACTCATCATTAGATACTCGTTGTTTAAGGAAATTCAATGAATTACTAATTCCAAGGAAGTGTAGATGTGCTTGTTAACTTGAATTGAGTGCTTATTGTTTGTACACAAGCTATTTTCAACATCATTAAGTGAGAATGAGTGATTGCAACAAAAAGTCCAGCCTTGTTAGAAGGAAATCATGAGAAGCACACATCAGCGAGTGGTTAAGCTGAAAATAGTTTAAGGAAATGCTACTCATCATTAGATACTCGTTGTTTAATGAAATTCAATGGTTTCCTAGTTCCAAGGAAGTCTATTTGTGCTTGTTAACATGAATAGAGTGCTTATTGTTTCTAGACAAGGTATTTTCAACATCATTATGTGAGGATGAGTGATTTCAACAAAAAATCTAGCCTTGTTTGAAGGAAATAAAGAGAAGCACACATTAGTGAGTGATTAAGCTGAAAATAGTTTAAGGAAATGCTACTCATCATTAGACACTCGTTGTTTAATGAAATTCAATGGTTTCCTAGTTCCAAGGAAGTGTAGATGTGCTTGTTAACATCAATAGAGTGGTTATTGTTTGTAAACAAGCTATTTTCAACATCATTGAGTGAGAATGAGTGATTACAAAAACAAGTTCAGCGTTGTTAGAAGGAAATCAAGAGAAGCACACATTAGTGAGTAATTAAGCTGAAAATACTTGCAGGAAATGCAACTCATCATTAGATACTCGTTATTTAATGAAATTCAATGGATTCCTAATTCCAAGGAAGTGTAGATGTGCTTGTTAACATGAATAAAGTGCTTATTGTTTGTACAAAAGTTATTTTTAACATCATTAAGTGAGAATCAGTGATTACAATGAAAATTCTAACCTTGTTAATAGGAAATGAAGAGAAGCACACATTAGTGAGTGATTAGGTTGAAAATACTTGTAATAAATGCTCTACTCATCATTAGATACTCGTTGTTTAACGAAATTCAATGGATTCCTAATTCTAAGGAAGTGTAGATGTGCTTGTTAACGTGAATAGAGTGCTTATTGTTTGTACAAAAGTTATTTTGAACGTCATTAAGTGAGAATGAGTGATTACAATGAAAAGTCTAGCCTTGTTAGCAGGAAATCAAGAGAAGCACCCATTAGTGAGTGATTAAGCTGAAAATAGTTTAAGGAAATGCTACTCATCATTAGATACACGTTGTTTAGTGAAATTCAATGGTTTCCTAGTTCTAAGGAAGTGTAGATGTGCTTGTTAACATCAATAGAGTGCTTATTGTTTGTACACAAGCTATTTTCAACATCATTAAGTGAGAATGAGTGATTACAACAAAAAGTCCAGCGTTGTTAGATGGAAATCAAGAGAAGCACACATTAGTGAGTAATTAAGCTGAAAATACTTGTAGGAAATGCGACTCATCATTAGATACTCGTTATTTGGCCCTAGCACATGTTATTGGGCCTTCTGGAATGTGCAATGGACCTCTTGCATCCGTTGAAGCTCTGGCTCATGTTATTGGGCCTTCTGGGATATGCAATGGACCTCTTGCATCCATTGAAGCTCAAGCTTGTGTTATTGGGTCTTCTGGATTGTGCAATGGACCTCTTGCATCTATTGAAGCCTTCAACCCATCATCTCTACGGTTCTCATCATTCCCCCTGTCCTTGAAAAGATTCAGACTCGAATCATCACCTTGTTGATACTTGATGATGTAGGGAAAGGTCTGAATGAATTTGATCCACTTGGCATGCCTTCTGTTCAACTTTCCTTGTACAAATAGGAGAGGAACTGCACAATGACTCATGCTTTCCCTCACATATCCTTTGAAAATAAGTTCTTCAACTTGCCTTTCATGCTCCTTTGTCTCCTCAAGATTACTCCTATATGTTGGCTGGTATGGAATGGATGCACCAAGGATGAAATCAATTTGTTACTCAATTCTTCTCTTAGGTGGCAATCCACTTGGGTCAAACTTATTAGTGTTAAAATAAGCCTCTTTGTATTGTATGATCATAGGTTGTTTGGCAAAAGTTGCTCTTTTGACATCACTTTCTTTTCCATAAAAACTTTCTGTTTTCTTCTCTTTCTCTTGTGTTCTCACATTTTCTCCTCTCTTTTCTTTTTTTTCAATCTCTCTTTTCTGTTCACTCTCATTTTTAATCCTTAATTGATCCTCATAAGCTTGTTGAGGTGATAATGGTACAAGAGTGACGAGTTTTTCATTCATTACAAGGGAATATCGATTCTTGAATCCATTATACATAACTCGCCTTTCAAACTACCATGGCCTTCCTAATAGAATATGGCCTACTTGCATAGGTACAACATCACATAAAACTTCATCACAGTACCTTCCAATAGAAAATGACACGAGCACTTGCTTATCTACCTTAACTTCACCATTCTCATTCAATCATTGAAGCTTATATGGCCTAAGATGCTTCATAGTAAATAAGTTCAGCTTTGCAACCATAGTTGTGCTAGCAACATTAGTGCAACTCCCACCATCAATAATCATACTACATACTTTATCTTTGATGAAACACCTTGTCTGAAAGATGTTATCTTGTTGCACCTCATTTTCTTCCTTCACTTGCACATTCAATGCTTGCCTTGTGATGAGAGCTACTTCATTAATCGAATACTTCTCTCCATCACTTTCACCCCTTGCTGATGGCACAGAATCATCATCTTTATGGTCATAGGCACGTTTCAATTGCCTTTTTTACTTTAGGAGCCTCATATTCTTTATACCTCCTTTGCAACTCTGACATTATATTAGCTTGCATCTCCATCTTCTCTCTTCTCTCTCATATCATCAAATCTGGTATTCATGTGCTCAAATTGTTGTTGCATAGCTTTAATCATGAAGGACATGTCAACAGCTCCCTCCTAAGCAGCACCTTTGCATTTTGAAATCATATTATTTTTTTCTGATTTAGAGTCAGGCTCTGATACTAACTGATGTGGAAAACCCCAAAAAGACGTGGCTTAGGGACCCAACGCACACAAGGAATCAAAGAACAACCAGGAAAGCTAAATCAGAGTTTAATAATAGAAACCCTTGACCCAATATTTGAAGGAACACAAACCTAGGGTATTCAAGAAGGATATGGACGCCATACTCTAGAAAAGAAAGGAATTGGGAGTGATAAATCAATTTGAACGCCACAAGAAGAAGTACCTCTTGATAAGTTCTTTAGTTCTTAAAAGAACCGAGGGAGAAAAACCCTTGCTTTCTATTTCACTCAAAGTTGTCTGATTTCCAAAGCTTACAAGTGGTGCCTATTTATAGGCTAAGATGGCAATCCTAAAGAGGCAAAATTCCTAATTAGGAGAAATCCTTATTTTGAAGGAATTTTCGGAAAAATTCCAATAGATACAATTAACTCCTATTTAGGAGTGAATGCTATCACTTAGTCTGACCCATTAAGTAGTCCAATTATATTACTTGGGCCTGGACTCTCTTTAAAACTTGAATTCGCACCATCTGAAGTTTTGTTGGCCTGAATGTCCTGAATCAGCCCATTCAATGCCTCTTTCATCTTTTTGGCCCTAGCTCATGTTATTGGGCCTTTTGGAATGTGCAATGGACCTCTTACATCCATTGAAGCTCTAGCTTATGTTATTGGGTCTTCTGGGATGTGCAATGGACCTCTTGCATCCATTGAAGCTCTAGCTTGTATTATTGGGTCTTATGGATTGCGCAATGGACCTCTTGCATCTATTGAAGCCTTCAACCCATCATCTCCACTGTTCTCATAAAAAAATCCAGCCTTGTTAGAAGGAAAACAAGAGAAGCACACATTAGTGAGTTATTAAGCTGAAAATACTTGTAAGAAATGCTACTCATCATTAGATACTCGTTGTTTACTGAAATTCAAAGGATTCCAAATTCAAAGAAAGTGTAGATGTGCTTGTTAACATGAATAGTGTGCTTATTGTTTGTACACAAGTTGTTTTCAACATCATTAAGTGAGAATGAGTGATCACAACAAAAAGTCCAGCCTTGTTAGAAGGAAATCAAGAAAAGCACACATTAGTGAGTGATTAAGCTGAAAATAGTTTAAGGAAATGCTACTCATTATTAGATACTCGTTGTTTAATGAAATTCAATGGATTCCTAATTCCAAGGGAGTGTAGATGCGCTTGTTAACATGAATAGAGTACTTCCTGTTTGCACACAAGGTATTTTCAACATCATTAAGTTAGAATGAGTGATTACAACAAAAGTCCAGCCTTGTTAGAAGGAAAACAAGAGAAGCACACATTAGTGAGTGATTAAGCCAAAAATACTTGTAAAAAATGCTACTCATCATTAGATACTCGTTGTTTACTGAAATTCAATAGATTCTGAATTCCAACGAAGTGTAAATGTGCTTGTTAACATGAATAGTGTGCTTATTGTTTCTACACAAGCTATTTTCAACATCATTAAGTGAGATTGACTGATCACAACAAAAAGTCCAACCTTGTTAGGAAGAAATCAAGAAAAGCCCACATTAGTGAGTGATTAAGCTAAAAATAGTTTAAGGAAATGCTACCCATCATTAGATACTCATTGTTTAATGAAATTCAATGGTTTCCTAGTTCCAAGGAAGTGTAGATGTGCTTGCTAACATGAATAGAGTGCTTATTGTTTGTACACATGGTATTTTCAACATAAATAATTGAGAATGGGTGATTACAACAAAAAGACCAGCTTTGTTAGAAGGAAATAAGGACAAGCACACATTAGCGAGTGATTAAGCCGAAAATAGTTTAAGGAAATGCTACTCATCATTAGATACTCGTTGTTTAATGAAATTCAATGGATTCTTAAATCCAAGGGAGTGTAGATGTGCTTGTTAACATGAATAGAGTGCTTCTTGCTTGCACACAAGGTATTTTAATCATCATTAAGTGAGAATGAGTGATTACAACAAAAAGTCCAGCCTTGTTAGAAAGAAAACAAGAGAAGCACACATTAGTGAGTGATTAAGTTGAAAATACTTGTAAGAATTGCTACTGATCATTAGATACTCGTTGTTTAATAAAATTCAATGGATTCCTAGTTCCAAGGAAGTGTAGATGTGCTTGTTAACATGAATAAAGTGTTTATTGTTTGTACACAAGCTATTTTCAACATCATTAAGTGACAAAGAGTGATCACAACAAAAAGCCCAGCCTTGTTAAAAGGAAATCAAGAGAAGCACACATTAGTGAGTGATTAAGCTCAAAAACGTTTAAGGAAATACTACTCATCATTAGATACTCGTTTAATGAAATTCAATGGATTCCTAATTCCACGGTTATGTAAATGTGCTTGTTAACATGAATAGAGTGCTTATTGTTTGTACATAAGGTATTTTAAACATCATTAAGTGAGAATGAGTGATGACAACAAAAAGTTCAGCCTTGTTAGAAGGAAAACAAGACAAGCAGACATTAGTGAGTGATTAACTTGAAAATACTTGTAAGAGTTGCTACTGATCATTAAATACTCGTTGTTTAATGAAATTCAATGGATTCCTAGTTCCAAGGAAGTGTAGATGTGCTTGTTAACATGAATAGAGTGTTTATTGTTTGTACACAAGCTATTTTCAACATCATTAAGTGACAATGAGTGATCACAACAAAAAGTCCAGCCTTGTTAGAAGGAAATCAAGAGAAGCACACATTAGTGAGTGATTAAGCTCAAAAATGTTTAAGGAAATACTACTCATCATTAGATACTCGTTCTTTAATGAAATTCAATGGTTTCCTAATTCCACGGTAATGTAAATGTGCTTGTTAACATGAATAGGGTGCTCATTGTTTGTACACAAGGTATTTTAAACATCATTAAGTGAGAATGAGTGATTACAACAAAAAGTCCTGCCTTGTTAGAAGGAAAACAAGACAAGCACACATTAGTGAGTGATTAAGTTGAAAATAGTTAAAGGAAATGCTACTCATCATTAGATACTCGTTGTTTAATGAAATTCAATGGATTTCTAGTTCCAAGGGAGTGTAGATGTGCTCGTCAATAGGAATAGAGTGCTTATTGTTTGAACACAAGGTATTTTCAACATCATTAAGTAAGAATGAGTGATTACAACAAAAGTCCTGCCTTGTTAGAAGGAAATGAAGAGAAGCATACATTAGTGAGTGATTATGCTGAAAATAGTCTATGGAAATGCTACTCATCATTAGATACTAGTTGCTTAATGCAATTCAATGGATTCCTAATTCCAAGGGAGTGTAGATGTGTTTGTTGACATGAATAGAGTGTTTATTGTTTGTAAACAAGCTATTTTCAACATCATTAAGTGAGAATGAGTGATTACAACAAAAGGTCCAGCCTTGTTAGAAGGAAATCAAGAGAAGCACACATTAGTGAGTGATTAAGTTGAAAATAGTTAAAGGAAATGCTACCCATCATTAGATACTCGTTGTTTAATGAAATTCAATGGTTTCCTAGTTCCAAGGAAGTGTAGATGTGCTTCTTACCATGAATAGAGTGCCTATTGTTTTTACATAAGCTATTTTCAACATCATGAAGTGAGAATAAGTGATTACAACAAAAAGTCCAGCCTTGTTAGAAGGAAATCAAGAGAAGCACACATTAGGGAGTGATTAAGCTGAAAATAATTTAAGGAAATGCTACTCATCATTCGATACTCGTTTAATGAAATTCAATGGATTCTTAATTCCAAGGGAGTGTTGATGTCCTTGGTAACATGAATAGAGTGCTTATTGTTGTTACACAAGCTATTTTCAACATCATTAAATGAGAGTGAGTGATTACACCAAAAAGTTCTGCCTTGTTAGAGGGAAATCAAGAGAAGCACACATTCATGAGTGATTAAGATGAAAATAGTTTAAGGAAATGCTACTCATCTTTAGATACTCATTGTTTAATGAAATTCAATGGTTTCCTAGTTCCAAGGAAGTGTAGATGTGCTTGTTAACATGAATAGAGTGCTTATTGTTTGTACACAAGGTATTTTCAACATCAGTAATTAAGAATGAGTGGTTACAACAAAAAGTCCAGCCTTGTTAGAAGAAAATCAAGAGAAGCACACACTAGTGAGTGATTAAGCTGAAAATAGTTTAAGGAAGTGCTACTCATCATTAGATACTCGATGTTTAATGAAATTCAATGGTTTCCTAGTTCCAAGAAAGTGTAGATGTGCTTGTTAACCTGAATGGAGTGCTTATTGTTTGTACACAAGGAATTTTCAACATAATTAATTTAGAATGAGTGATTACAACCAAAAGACTAGCTTTGTTAGAAGGAAATAAAGAGAAGCAAATATTAGCGAGTGATTAAGATGAAAATAGTTCAAGGAAATGCTACTCATCATTAGATACTCATTGTTTAATGAAATTCAATGGATTCCTACTTCCAAGGAAGAGTAGATGTGCTTGTTAACATGAATAGAGTGCTTAATGTTTGTACACAAGCTATTTTCAACATCATTAAGTGAGAATGAGTGATTACAACGAAAAGTCCAGACTTGTTAGTAGGAAATCAAGAGAAGCAATCATTAGTGTGTGATTACGATGAAAATACTTGTAAGAAATGCTACTCATCATTAGATGCTCGTTGTTTAATGAAATTCAATGGATTCCTTATTCCACGGAAGCGTAGATGTGCTTGTTAACATGAATAGTGTGCTTATTGTTTGTATACAAGCTATTTTCAACATTTTAACTGATAATGAGCAATTACAACAAAAAGTCCTGCTTTGTTAGAAGGAAATCAAGAGAAGAACACTTTAGTGAGTGATTATGCTGAAAATAGTTTAAGGAGATACGACTCATCATTAGATACTCGTTGTTTAATGATATTCAATGGATTCCTAATTCCAAGTAAGTGTGGATGTGCATGTCAACATGAATAGAGTTCTCATTGTTTGTACACGAGCAATTTTCAACATCATTAAGTGAGAATGAGTGAGTACAACAAAAAGTCCTATGTTGTTAGAAGGAAATCAAGAGAAGCACACATTAGTGAGTGATTTAGATGAAAATAGTTTAAGGAAATGACACTCATCATTAGATACATGTTGTTTAAAGAAATTCAATGGATTCCTACTTTCAAGGAAGAATTTCCTTGGCATGTTGGGTTCTATTTTGAAGAAATTCTCTTGTTAGGAAATCTATAATAGAGTTTCTATCTACATTTATATATTCAATTTCAAAATAAAAAACAAAGAGAATAGCTTACCATTTGGCAAAAATATGTATTGATGCAATGTTTTAAACATCTTTTTATAAAATTTCTTTTATAGGTTTACAATCAATGCGAAGAAGAAAATTTTGATTCAATAAATCACTTTGAAATTTTGTAAGGCACATGACAATGGAAAGAATTACTTTTTTGATAGTAGAATAAGTGCTTTGGCAATCATTCTATTATGCAGAAATGAACTCTTCTCTGTCATTCTTGAGTTGTTTAAGAATACTTTTGTAACCCAAATTAGAGACATTAGTTTCAACAATTTTCAGGGCTAAGGGATCTGTAAGATGAATATAAGGAATTTCTTTCACTAGAGTTTTAATATACGAGACTAGGATAATATGTTGGGTTGTCTAAAAAGTAAGATTTTTCTTAAGATAGTTATGTAAAGGTTTTGCTATTCAATTAATATTTGGAATGAAATTTAGGACATAATTTAAACTTCCTAGAAACCTTTGAAGTTGAGATTTGTTGGTGATTTTATCAAGAAATTTTTTAGTAAAAGCTAAGGGATGTTTCAATAAGGGTGATAGTGCTATGGGTAAAGTAATGTCTTAAAAATCTAACTTGAGTTTGGAAGAAGGAGATTGAAGACTGAGATATCACCAATCCATTATGTTTTGTAACAAGGAAAAACATTTGTAAATGTTTGAAATGTTGTTTGATTGAATAAAAAAAGATGAGCATATCATCTATGTAGATGAGGCAAAATTTTGAATATGGTTGAAAAGTATCATTCATAATTCTTTGGAATTTTTAAGGGGCATTTTTCAAACCAAAAGGCATACCATTCATTTCATATTGACCAAATGGAATGGTAAAAGTAGTTTTGTAACATATTTGGGTGAATCTGGATTTACCAAAATCCTAATTTCATGTCAAATTTTGAAAAGATAAAAGTAGAATGTAATTTTTGTAATAGGTCTCTTTTGTTAGGAATAGGATACCTAATTCACTTTAGAGCCCTATTGAAAGGTTTGTAATTGATGACACCACATTCTAATTTTGTCTACTTTTTTTACATAAAAGGTAGCATAAGATTAGGGTGATTAAGATTTTAAAATGAGTTTTCTTTTTTAATTGTCTCCATTACCATAATTCAATTTGACATGATTTATATAATTTTAGTATACAAACAATTTAATTAAAGAAAAATGAATGGTATGGGCTCTAATAAGAAGTTAGCCCACTACACATTAGAGCTATATGCTTGACCCAACATTGAAACTTGAGATTGTAATTTATAATACCCATCCCCTAAAGTGTATTTTATCCATTTGTGTCCATTGCTTTTATTTGGGTAAATTAATATATTCAAATATTAGGTTTATCTCACCATTGAAAATGCAATGGCATTAAAAATTATTTAAAGATAAAAACATTGCATTATTTAACTGATTATAAATAATGCATTTATCCTTATAAGACTTTAAATTCTAAAAATTGAAAAATTGCAACGTTTTGATTTTTAAATTTATTCTAAATGCCATTGCATTTGAATGGTGAGAAAAACATAATATTTGAATATGTTAATTGAACAAAAATTCAAGTAATGGACTCAATTGTATAAAATTCACTTTAGTGCATGAATATTATAAATAACAATCCCAAGATTCAATGTTGTGCCAAGCATATTGCTTCTAAGGGGAGTGGGGAAACTTCTGATTAGAGTCTATTGCATTTGGTTTTCTCAAGTAATATGTTTGTAGAATAAAATTATACAAATCATTTCAAATTGTAGTGTGGCAAAGGAGAAAATTAAAAAAATTACAAAATTTAAATTCAACTGATTATTAACAATACTTTTCTCCCCATAGGATATTAAAATTCTAAAAATGGCAAAAGTGCAATACTTTGATTTTTAAATTTATTTTTAATGCAATTGCATTTGAATGGTAAGAAAAACATAATATTTGAATATGTTAATTGAACAAAAATTCAAGGAATGGACTCAATTGCATAAAATATACTTTAGTAGATGGATATTATAAATAGCAATCCTAACCTTCAATGTTGCGTCAAGTTTATTGCTCTTGAGGGGAGTGGGGAAACTTCTTATTAAAGTCCTTTGCATTTACTTTTTCTTAAGTAATATATTCGTAGACTAAAATTATATAAATCATTTCAAATTCCATTTTGGCAAAGGAGACAATAAAAAAATTACAAAATTTAAATTTAACTGATTATTAACAATGCATTTCTCCCCATAGGACTTTAAAATTCTAAAAATTGAAAAAGTGTGATACTTTGATTTTTAAATTTATTGTTAATACGAGTGTATTTAAATGATGAGAAAAATATAGTATTTGAAAATGTTAGTTGAAAAAAAATACAAGTAATGGACTCAATTGTATAAAATACACTTTAGTGGATGAATATTATAATTAACAATCCTAAGCTTCAATGTTGGGTCAAACATATTAGTTTTGAGGGGAGTGAGCAAACTTCTTATTAGAATCCATTGCATTTGCTTTTGCTTAGGTAATATATTTTTTGACTAAATTTATATAAATTATTTCATATAGGGTTGTCGCAAAGGTGACATATGAAAAAATTACAAAATTTAAATTCAAGTGATTATAAATAATGCATTTATCCTTATAAGACTTTAAATTCTAAAAATTGATAAATTGCAACATTTTGATTTTTGAATTTATTATAAATGTCATTGCATTTGAATGGTGAGAAAAACATAATATTTGAATATGTTAATTGAATAAAAATATAGGTAATGGACTCAATTATATAAAATACACTTTAATGGATAAATATTATAAATAGCAATCCGAAGCATCAATGTTGGGTCAAGAATATTGCTCTTAAAAAGAGTAAGGAATCTTCTTATTAGAGTCCATTGCATTTACTTTTTGTTAAGTAATATGTTTGTGGACTAAAATTATATAAATCATTTCAAATTGTATTTTGGCAAAGGAGACAATAAAAAAAATTATAAAATTTAAATTCAACTAATTATTAACAATGTATTTATCCTTATAAGACTTTAAAATTCTAAAAATTGAAAAAGTGCAACACTTTCATTTTAAATTCATTGTTAATAGGATTATATTTGAATGGTGAAAAAAATATAATATTTGAAAATGTTAATTGAAACAAAATACAGGTAATGGACCGAATTGTATAAAATACACTTTAGTGGATGAATATTATAATTAGCAATCCCAAGCTTTAATGTTGGGTCAAGCATATTGGTTTTGAGGGAGCGGGGAAACTTCTTATTAGAGTTTATTGCATTTGCTTTTGCTCAAGTAATATATTTTTTAATTAAATTTATATAAATTATTTCAAATAACGTTGTTGCAAAGGTGACATTAAAAAAAATTGCAAAATTCAAATTAAACTGATTATAAACAATGCATTTATCCTTATAAGACTTTAAATTTTAAAAATTGAAAAATTGCAATGTTTTGATTTTTGAATTTATTCTAAATACCATTGCATTTGAATTGTGAGAAAAACATAATATTTGAATATGTTAATGGAACAAAAATTCAAGTAATGGACTCAATTGTATAAAATTCACTTTAGTGCATGAATATTATAAATAGCAATCCCAAGACTTAATGTTGTGTTAAGCATATTGCTCCTAAGGGGAGTGGGGAAACTTCTTATTAGAGTCTATTGCATTTGGTTTTTCTCAAGTAATATGTTTGTAAAATAAAATTATACAAATCATTTCAAATTGTAGTGTGGCAAAGGTGACAATAAAAAAAATTACAAAATTTAAGTTAAAACTAATTATTAGCAATGCATTTCTCCCTATAGGACTTTAAAATTCTAAAAATTGGAAAAGTGCAATGTTTTGATTTTTAAATTTATTATTAATGTCATTGCATTTGAATGGTGAGGAAAACATAATATTTGGATATGTTAATTGAAGAAAAATATAGGTAATGGACTCAATTGTATAAAGTACACTTTAGTGGATGAATATTACAAATAACAATCTGAAGTTTCAATGTTGGGTCAAGCATATTGCTCTTGAGGAGAGTGGGGAAACTTCTCATAAGAGTCCATTGCATTTGCTTTTTTTTTTTTTACGTAATATGTTTTTGGACTAAAATTATATAAATGATTTCAAATTGCATTGTGGCAATGGTGATCATAACAAAAATTATAAAATTTAAATTCAACTAATTATTAAGAATGTATTTATCCCCATAGGACTTCAAAATTCTAAAAATTGAAAAAGACCAATGTTTTGATTTTTAAATTTATTGTTAATGGCATTGCATTTGAATGGTGAGAAAAACATAATATTTAGATATGTTAATTGAACAAAAATACAGGTAATGGACTCAATTGTATAAAATAAACTTTAGTTGATGAATATTATAAATAGCAATCGGAAATTTCAATGTTTGGCCAAGTATATTGCTCTTGATGAGAGTGGGGAAACTTCTTATTAGAGTCCATTTTATTTGCTTTTTCTTAAGTAATATGTTTTTAGACTCAAATTATATAAATCATTTCAAATTATATTGTGGCGAAGGAGATAACAAAAACAATTACAAAATCTAAGTTCAATTGATTATTAACAATGCATTTCTCCTTATAGGACTTGAAAATTCTAAAAATTGAAAAAATGCAGTGTTTTGATTTTTAAAATTATTGTTAATGTCATTGCATTTGAATGGTAAAAAAAAAACATAATATTTGATTATGTTAATTGAACAAAAATATTGGTAATGGACTCAATTATATAAAATACACTTTAGTGGATGAATGTTATAAATAGCAATTCCAAGATTCAATGTTATGTCAAGCATATTGCTCTTATGGGGAGTGGGGAAACTTCTTATTAGAGTCCATTGCATTTGCTTTTTCTTAAGTAATATGTTTGTAGACTAAAATTATATAAATCATTTCAAATAATAGTGTGGCAAATGAGGCAAGTAAAAAAATTACAAAATTTAAATTCATTGTATTATTACCAATGCATTTATCCCTATAGAACTTAAAAATTCTAAAAATTGAAAAAGTGTAATGTTTTGCTTTTTAAATTTATTGTTAATATCATTACATTTGAATGGTGAGAAATACATAATAGTTGAATATGTGAATTAAACAAAAATATATGTAATGAACTCAATTGTATAAAATACACTTTAGTAAATGAATATTTTAAATAGCAATCTGAAGCTTCAATGTTGGGTCAAGCAAATTGCTCTTGAGGAGAGTGGGGAAACTTTTTATTAGAGTCCATTGCATTTGTTTTTTCCTTAAGAAATATGTTTCTAGTCTAAAATTATATAAATCATTTCAAATTGCATTGTAGTGAAGAAGGCAATAAAAAAATTATAAAATTTAAGTTAACTAATTATTAACAATGCATTTATCCTCATGGGATTTTAAAATTCTAAAAATTGAAAAAGTGTAATGTTTTGGCTTTTAAATTTATTGTTAATCTCATTGCATTTGAATGGTGAGAAAAACATAATATTTAAATATATTAGTTAAACTAATATACAGGTAATGGACTCAATTGTATAAAATACATTTTAGTGAATGAATATTTTAAATAGCAATTTGAAACTTCAATGTTAGGTCAAGCAAATTACTCTTGAGGAGGGTAGGGAAATTTCTTATTAGAGTCCATTGCATTTGCTTTTTCTTAAGAAATATGTTTCTAAACTAAAATTATATAACTCATTTCAAATTGCATTGTGGCAAAGGAGATAATAAAAAAATTATAAAATTTAAATTCAACTGATTATTAACATTGCATTTATCCTTATAGGACTTTAAAATTCTAAAAATTGAAAAAGTGCAATATTTTGATTTTTAAATTTATTGTTAATATGATTGTATTTGAATGGTGAGAAAAATATAATATTTGAAAATGTTAATTGAAAAAAAATACAGGTAACAGACTTAATAAAATATACTTTAATGGATAAATATTATAATTAGCAATCCCAAATTTTAATGTTGGGTCAAGCATATTGGTTTAGAGGGGAGTAGGGAAACTTCTTATTAGAGTCCATTAGAATTGCCCTAGCTTAAGTAATATATTTTTTGACTAAATTTATATAAATTATTTCAAATAGCATTGCCGCAAAGGTGACATTTAAAAAAATTACAAAATTCAAATTCAACTAATTATAAATAATGCATTTATCCTTATAAGATTTTAAATTCTAAAAATTGAAAAATTGCAACGTTTAGATTTTTAAATTTATTCTAAATGCCATTGTAGTTGAATTGTGAGAAAACCATAATTTTTGAATATGTTAATTGAACAAAAATTTAAGCAATGGACTTAATTGTATAAAATTTACTTTAGTACATAAATATTATAAATAGCAATCTCAAGATTTAATGTTGTGCCAAGTAATATGTTTATACACTAAAATTATATAAATCTTTTCAAATTGCATTGTGGTAAAGGAGACAATAAAAAAAATTACAAAATTTAAATTCAACTGATTATTAACAATGCATTTATCCCTATAAGACTTTAAAATTCTAAAAATTGAATAAGTGTAATGTTTTGAATTTAAAATTTGTTGTTAAAGCCATTGCATTTGAATGGTGAGAAAAATATAATATTTGAATATGGTAATTAGAAAAAAAATACAGGTAATAGACTCAATTGTATAAAATACAATTTAGTGGATGAATATTATAAATAACAATCCAAAGTTTTAATGTTGAGTTAAGTATATTACTTTTGAGGAGAGTGGGCAAATGAGACAATTAAAAAAATTAGATTATTAACCATGCATTTATCCTTATAGGACTTTCAAATTCTAAAAATTGAAAAAGTGCAATGTTTTAGTTTTTAAATTTATTGTTAATGTCATTGCATTTGAATGGTGAGAAAAATATAATACTTGAATATGTTAATTGAACAAAAATACAGGTAATGGACTCAATTATACAAAATACACTTTAGTGGATGAATATTTTAAATAGTAATCCGAAGCTTTAATGTTAGATCAAGCATATTGCTCTTGAGGAGAGTAGGGAAATTTCTTATTAGAGTCAATTGCATTTGCTTTTTCTTAAATAATATGTTTCTAGACTAAAATTATATAAATCTTTTCAAATTGCATTATGGCAAAGGAGACAATAAAAAAATTACAAAATTTAAATTCAATTGATTATTAACAATGAATTTATCCTTATAGGACTTTCAAATTCTAAAAATTGAAAAAGTACAATGTTTTAGTTTTTAAATTTATTGTTAATGCCATTGCATTTGAATGGTAAGAAAAACATAATATTTGAATATGTTAATTAAACAAAAACAGGTAATGGACTGAATTGTCTAAAATACACTTAAGTGGATGAATATTATAAATAGCAATCCGAAGTTTTATTGTTAGGTCAAGCATATTGCTCCTAAGGAGAGTGGGGAAACTTCATATTAGAGCTCATTGCATTTGCTTTTTCTTAAGTAGTATGTTTCTGGACTAAAATTATATAAATCTTTTCAAATTGCATTGTGGTAAAGGAGACAATAAAAAAAATTACAAAATTTAAATTCAACTAAGTATTAACAATGCATTTATCCTTATAGGACTTCAAAATTCTAAAAATTGAAAAAGTCCAATGTTTTGATTTTTAAATTTATTCTTAATGTCATTGTATTTGAATGGTGAAAAAACATAATATTTGGATATCTTAATTGAACAAAAATATAGGTAATGGACTCAATAGTATAAAATACACTTTAGTGGATGAATATTATAAATAGTAATCTAAAGATTTAATCTTGGATCAAGCATATTACTCTTATGGAGAGTAGGGAAACTTCTTATTAGAGTCCATTTCATTTGCTTTTTCTTAAGTAATATGTATTAGAGTCCATTTCATTTGCTTTTTCTTAAGTAATATGTTTATAAACTACAATTATATAAATCATTTCAAATTGTATTGTGGCAAAGGAGACAATAAAAAAATTTACAAAATTTAAATTCAACTAATTTTTAAGAATGCATTTCTCCCTATAAGACTTTAAAATTCTAAAAATTGAAAAAATGCAATGTTTTGATTTTTAAAATTATTGCTAATGCCATTACATTTGAATGGTGAGAAAAACATCATATTTGAATATGTTAATTGAACAAAAATACAAGTAATGCACTCAATTGTATAAAATACACTTTAATAGATGAATATTATAAGTAACAATCCCAAGTTTCAATGTTGTGTCAAGCATATTGCTCTTACAGTAAGTGGGGAAACTTCTTCTTAAAATCCATTGCATTTGCTTTTTCTTCAGTAATATGTCTTTAGACTGAAATAATATAAATCATTTAAAATTGCAATGTGGCAAGTGAGACAACTAAAANGAGTAGAAATATAGGTAATGGGCTTAATTGTATAAAATACACTTTAGTAGATGAAATATATAATAGTAATCCCAAGCTTCAGCGTTAGGTCAAGCATATATGGCTTTTTAGGGGTGGGAAAAATTCTTATTAAAGTCCATTGCATTTGTTTTACTTAAGTAATATATTTTTAGGCTAAAATTATATAAATAATTTCAAATACCATTCTCGCAAAGGAGATAATTAAAAAATTACAAAATTTAAATTCAATTAATTATTAACAATGCATTTATTTCTATAAGACTTCAAAATTCTAAAAATTGAAAAATGCAATGTTTTAATTTTTAAATTTATTGTTAATGCCATTGGATTTGAATGGTGAGAAAAACATAATATTTGAAGAAGTTAATTGATCAAAAGTACAAGTAATGGCTTTAATTGTATAAAATACACTTTAGTAGATGAATATTATAAATAACAATCGAAAGATTCAATGTTGTGTCAAGCGTATTGCTCTTACGGGGAGTGGAGAAATGCTAGTCATCATCAAAGAGTCCTTGTGGAATGAAATTCAATGCATTCCTAGATGTGTTTGTTTTCGGGGAATCAAGTTTCCTTTGTGGAAAACCAAGCTATTTTAAAATATCATTAAGTGTAAATGAGTTGTTACAACAAGAGGTGGACCTTTGTCAAGAATAAATGGAGGAATTGGTCCATTATACAGCAATTAGACAGAAAATACATGTAAGAAAAGCTAGGCATCACAAAAGTCTCCTTATTGAATGAAATTCAATGCATTCCTAGATTCCCAACGGAGTGTAGAATGTGCTTGTTCCCTGTGATATAGTTCCTTTTGTGGGGAAGAAAGCTATTTTCAAGATCTTTAAGTGTGAATGAGTTGTTGCAAGAAAAGTTGAGCCTTGTTACGAATAATTAGGGAGACAATCCATTATATAGTAATTATACTCGAAAACACTTGTAAGAAATACCAGTCATGATGAAATAGTCCTTCTTGAATGACATTTAATGCATTCCTAGTCCTAGAGAGAGTAGATGTCCTTGTTTCAGTGAATCTAGTTCCTTTTGTGGGCAAACAAGCTATTTTCAAGATCATTAAGTGTCAATGAGTTGTTGCAACAAAAGGTAGAGCCTTGCCATGAATAAATGAGGGAACCGTCCCATTAAACAACAATTATACAGAAAATAATTGTAAAAATTGCTACTTCATCAACAAAAGTCTCCTTGTTGAATGGAAATTGAATGGATTCCTAGTTCCAAGGGAAGTGTAGATGTGCTTGTTTCAGTGAATATAGTTCCTTTGGTGGGCAAACAAGCCTATTTCCAAGATCATTAAGTGTGAATGAGTTGTTGCAAAAATGTGGAGCCTTGTTATGAATAACTGGGGAGACAGTCCAATTATATAGTAATTATACCAAAATACTTGAGGAAAATGCTAGTCATCATGAAAGACTCCTTGTTGAATGAAATTTAATGCACTCCTACATCTAAGGGAGTGTAGATGTGCATGGTTTGAGTGAAGATAGTTCCTTCTGTGGGGCAAACAAGCTATTTTCAAGATCATTAAGAATGAATGAGTTGTTGCAACAAATGGTGGAGCCTGTTATGAATAAATGGGGAGACAGTCCAATTATTCAGTAATTCTAGCGAAAATACTTGTAAGAAAAGCTAGTCATGATCAACAGTCCTTGTTGAATGAAATTCAATGCATTCGTAGTTCCCAAGGGGAGTAAATGTGCTTGTTTCAGTGAATCTAGTTCCCCTTGTGGGCAAACGAGCTATTTTCAAGATCATTAAGTGTGAATGAGTTGTTGCAAGAAAAGGTGGAGCCTGGTCACGAAATGAATAGGGGAATAGTCCCATTATACAGCAATTATACAGAAAATACTTGTAAAAAAGCTAGTCATCATCAAAGTCTCCTTGTTGAATGAAATTTAATGTATTCCTAGTTCTAAGGGAGGGTTGATGTGCTTGTTTTAGTGAATCTTGTTCCTTGTGTGGGCAAAGAAGCTATTTTCAACATCATTAAGTGTGAATGAGTTGTTGCAACAAATGGTGGAGCCTTGTTAGTAATAAATGGGGGAACAGTCCCATTATACAGAAATTATACAGAAAATACTTGTAAAAAATTGTAGTCATCATGAAAGACTCCTTGTTGAATGAAATTTAATGCATTCCTGGTTCCAAGGGAGGGTTGATGTGCTTGTTTCAGTGAATCTTGTTCCTTTTGTGGGCAAACAAGCTATTTTGAAGATCATTTAGTGTGAATGAGTTGATGCAACAAAAGGTGGAGCCTTGTCACGAATAAATGGGGGAAGGGTCCCATTATACAAAAAATAATTGTAAAAAATGCTAGTCATCATCAAAGTCTCCTTGATGGATGAAATTCAATGCAATCCTAGTTCCAAAGGAGTGTAGATGTGCTTCCTCCAATGAATATAGTTCCTTTTGTGGGAAAATAAGCTATTTCCAAGATCATTAAGCGTAAATGAGTTGTTGCAACAAAAGGTTGAGTCTTATTACGAATAAATGGCCAAACGGTCCCATTATACATTAATTATACCGAAAATACTTGTGAGAAATGCTAGTCAGGATCAAAGAGTCCTTGTTGAATGAAATTCAATGCATTCCTACTTCCAAGGGAGTGTGATGTTCTTTTTTAGTGAATATAGTTCCTTTTGTGGGCAAACAAGCTATATCTAATATCATTAAGTGTAAATGAGCTGTTGCAATAAAAGGTGGAGCCTTCTTAGGAATAAGTTGTGAGACGGTCCCATTATACAGTAATTATACCAAAAATACTTGTAAGAAATGCTAGTCATCATCAAAGAGTCCTTGTTGAATGAAATTCAACGCATTCCTAGTTCTAAGGGAGAGTAGATGTGCTTGTTTCAGTGAATCTAGTTCCTTTTGTGGGCAAATAAGCTATTTTCAAGATCATTAAGAGTGAATGAGCTGTTGCAACAAAAGGTTGAGCCTTGTTACGAATCAATGGGGAGACGGTCCCATTATAGAGTAATTATACCAAAACTACTTGTAAGAAATTATAATTATGATCAAAGAGTCCTTGTTGAATGAAATTCAATGTATTCCTAGTTCCAAGGGGTGTGTAGTTGTGCTTTTTTTAGTCAATATAGTTCCTTTTGTGGGCAAACAAGCTATTTCCAAAATCATTAAGTGTGAATGAGCTGTTGCAACAAAAGGTGGAGCCTTCTTACGAATAAATTGTGAGATGGTCCCCTTATACATTAATTATACTGAAAATACTTGTAGAAAATGCTAGCCATCATCAAAGACTCCTTGTTGAACAAAATTCAATGCACTCCTAGTTCCAAGGGAGTGTAGATGTGCTTGTTTTAGTCAATATAGTTCCTTTTATGGGAAACAAGCTATTTCAGATATCATTAAGTGTGAATGAGCTGTTGCAACAAAAGGTGGAGCCTTCTTACGAATAAACTGTGAGACGGTCCCATTATACAGTAATTATACCGAAAATACTTGTAGAAAATGCTACTCATCATCAAAGACTCCTTGTTGAATGAAATTCAATGCACTCCTAGTTCCAAGGGAGTGTAGATGTGTTTGTTTTAGTGAAGATAGTTCCTTTTGTCTGCAAACAAGCTATTTCCAAGATCATGTAGTGTGAATGAGTTGTTGCAACAAACGGTGGAGCCATGTTACGAATAAATAGGGACACGATCCAATTATACGGTAATTATACCGAAAACACTTGTAAGAAATGCTAGTCATGATCAAACAGTCCTTGTTGAATGAAATTCAATGCATTCCTAGTTCCATGGGAGTGTAGATGTGCTTGTTTGAGTGAAAATAGTTCCTTTTGTGGGTAAACAAGCTATTTACAAGATCATTAAGTTTGAATGAGTTGCTGCAACAAAAGGTGCAGCCTTGTTATGAATAAAAGGGGAGACAGTCCGATTATACAATAATTATACCGAAAATACAAGAAATGCTAGTCATCATCAAAAAGCCCTTGGTGAATAAAATTCAACGCATTCCTAGTTTCCAGGGAGTGTAGATGTGCTTGTTGAAGTGAATATTGTTCCTTTTGTGGGCAAACAATCTATTTCCAACAAAAGGTCAAGCCCTACCACGAATAAATGGGGGCATGGTGCCATTATACAGTAATTATAACGAAAACCTTGTAAAAAAAACTAGTCATCATCGAAGACTCTTTGTTGAACAAAATTCAATGCATTCCCAATTCCAAGGGAGTGTAGATACGCTTGTTTTAGTGAATCTAATTCCTTTTGTGGGCAAAGAAGCTATTTCTAAGATCATTAAGTGTGAATGAGTTGTTGCAACAAAAGGTAGAGTCTTATTATGAATATATGATGAGACAGTGTCAATATACAGTAATTATATTGAAAATACTTTTAAAAAATGCTAGTCATGATCAAAGATTCCTTGTTGAATGAAATCATTGCATTGCTAGTTCTAAGGGAGTGTAGGTGTGCTTGTCCTAGTAAATCGAGTTCCTTTTGTGGGCAAACAAGCTATTTCCAAGCTCATTAAGAGTGAATGAGTTGTTGCAACAAAAGGTGGAGCTTTGTTAATAATAAATGGGGAGAAAGCCCCATTATACAGTAATTATATTGAAATTGCTTGTAAGAAATGCTAGTCATGATCAAAGAGTTCTTGTTGAATGAAATTCAATGCATTCCTAGTTCCAAGGGAGTGTAGATGTGCTTGTTTCAGTGAATAGAGTTCGTTTTGTGGGCAAACAATCTATTTCTAAGATCATTAAGTGCGAATGAGTTGTGGTGACAAAAGGTCAAGCCTTGTCACGAATAAATCGAGGAACGGTCCCATTATATAGCAATTATACAGAAAATACTTATAAAGAAAGTTAGGCATCATCAAACTCTCCTTGTTGAATGAAATTCAATGCATTCCTAGTTCCAAGGGAGTGTAGATGTGCTTGTTCTAGTGTATATGATTCCTTTTGTGGGCAAACAAGCTATTTCCAAGATTATTAAGAGTGAATAAGTTGTTGCAACAAAAGGAGGAGGCTTGTTATGAATAAATGGGGAGACAGTCCCATTATAAAGTAATTATAATGAAAATACTTGTAAGAAATGCTAGTCATCATCAAAGAGTTCTTGCTGAATCAAATTCAATGCATTCCTAGTTCCAAGGGAGAGTAGATGTACTTGTTTCAGTGAATCTAGTTCCTTTTGTGGGAAAATAAGCTATTTTAAAGATCATTAAGTGTGAATTAGTGGTTGGAACAAAAGGTGGACCCTTGTCACAAATAAATGGTGGAACAGTCCCATTATACAGTAATTATACAGAAAATACTTGTAAAAAAAGCTAGGCATCATCAAAGTCTACATGTTGAATGAAATTCAATGCATTCCTAGTTCCAAGGGAGTGTAGATGTGCTTGTTCAAGTGAATATAGTTCCATTTGTGTGAAAACAAGGTATTTGCAAGAAAGGCTAGTCATCATCAAAGAGTCCCTGTTGAATGACATTCAATGCATTCCTAGTTCCTAGGGAGAGTAGATGTGCTTGTTTCAATGAATCTAGTTCCTTTTATGGGCAAACAAGCTATTTTCAAGATCATTAAGTGTGAATGAATTGCTGCAACAAAAGTTGGACCCTTGTTACAAATAAATGGGGGAATGGTCCCATTATACAGCAATTATACAGAAAATACTCGTACCAAAAGTTAGGCATCATCGAAGTCTCCTTGTTGAATGAAATTCAATGCATCCCTAGTTCCAAGGGAGTGTAGATGTGCTTGTTCAAGTGAATATACTTCCTTTTGTGTGAAATAGTTGTTGCACCAAAAGGTCGAGTCTTGTTATGAATAAATGGGGACAGGGTCCCATTATACAATAATTATAACGAAAATACTTGCAAGAAATGCTAGTCATCATCAAAGAGTCCTTATTGAGTGAAATTCAATGCATTCCTCATTCCAAGGGAGAGCAGATGTAATTGTTTTAGTGAATCCAGTTCCTTTTATGGGCAAACAAGTTATTTTCAGGATCAGTAAGAGTGAATGAGTTGTTGCAATTAAAGGTCGACCCTTGTTACGAATAAATGGGTAGACGGTGCCATGATACAATGAAATTCAATCCATTCCTAGTCCCAAGGGAGAGTAAATGTGCTTATTTTAGTGAATCTAGTTACTTTTGTGGGTAAAGAAGCTATTTCCATGATCATTAAGTGTGAATGAGTTGTTGCAACAAAAGGTGGAGCCTTGTCATGAATAAATGAGGGAACGGTCCCATTATACAGCAATTATACAGAAAATACTTGTAAAAAATGCTAGTCACCATCAAAAGGTCATTGTTGAATGAAATTCAATGCATTCCTAGTTCTGAAGGAGAGTAGATGTGATTGTTTTAGTGAATCTAGTTGCTTTTCTGGGCAAAGAAGCTATTTCCAACATCATTAAATGTGTATAAGTTGTTTTAGTGAATCTAGTTGCTTTTATGGGAAGATGGTCCCATTATACAGTAATTATAATGAAAATACTTGTAAGAAAAGCTAGTCATCATCAAAGAGTCCTCATTGAATGAAATTTAATGCATTCATATTTCCAAGGGAGAGTAGATGTGCTTGCTTCAGTGTATCTAGTTGCTTTTGTGGGCAAAGAAGCTATTTCCAAGATCAATAAGTGTGAATGAGTTGTTCCAACAAAAGTTCGAGCCTTGTTAAGAATAAATGTGGATACGGTCCCATTATATAGTAATTATAACAAAAATACTTGTAAGAAATGCTAGTCATCACCAAAGAGTCCTTGTTGAATGAAATTCAATGCACTCCCAGTTCCAAGGGAGAGTAGATGTGGTTGTTTCAATGAATCCAGTTCCTTTTATGGGCAAACAAGCTATTTTCAAGATCATTAAGTGTGAATCAGTTGTTGCAACAAAAGGTGGAGCCTTGTTATGAATAAATGGGGAGATAGTCCCATTATACAGTCAATATACCAAAAATACTTGTAAGAAATGCTAGTCATCATCAAAGAGTCCTTGTTGAATGAAATTCAATGCATTCCGAGTTCCAAGGGAGAGTAAATGTTGTGAATCTAGTTGGTTTTGTGGGCAAAGTAGCTATTTCCATGATCATTAAGTGTGAATGAGTTGTTGCAACAAAAAGTAGAGCCTTGTTACAAATAAATGGGGAGACAGTCCTATTATATGGTAATTATGACAAAAATACTTGTAAGAAATGCTAGTCATCATGAAAGAGTCCTTGTTGAATGAAATACATAGCATTCCTAGTTTCAAGGGAGAGTGGATGTGCTTTTTCAATGAATCTAGTTGGTTTTGTGGGCAAAGAAGTTATTTCCAAGATCATTAAGTGTGAATGAGCTATTGCAACAAAAGGTGGAGCCTTGTTACGAATAAATGGGGAGACGGTCTCATTATACGGTAATTATGACGAAAATACTTGTGAGAAATGCTAGTCATCATGAAAGAGTCCTTGTTGAATGAAATACATTGCATTCCTAGTTCCAAGGGAGCGTGGATGTGCTTGTTTCAGTGAATCTAGTTGCTTTTGTGGGAAAACAAGCTATTTTAAGGATCATTAATTGTGAATGAGTTGTTGCAACAAAAGGTGGACCCTTGTCAGCAATAAATGGGGGAACGGTCCCATTATGCAGCACTTATACAGAAAATAATTTTAACAAATGCGAGGCATCATCAAAGTCTCCTCGTTAAATGAAATTCAATGCATTCCTAGTTCCAAGGGAGTGTAGATGTGCTTGTTCCTGTGAATATAGTTCCTTTTGTGGGTGAACGAGCTATTTCCAAGATTATTAAGTGTGAATGAGTTGTTGCAAAAAAAGGTCGAGTCTTGTTACGAATAAATGGGGAGACATACCCATTATATAGTAATTATAGTGAAAATACTTCTAAGAAATGCTAGACATGATCAAACACTCCTTGTTTAATGAAATTCAATGCATTGCTAGTTCCAAGGGAGAGTGCATGTGCTTCTTTTAGTGAATCTAGTTGGTTTTGTGGTCAAAGAAGCTATTTCCAAGATCATTAAGTGTGAATGAGTTGTTGCAACAAAAGGTCGAGTCTTGTTACGAACAAATGGGGAGATGGTCCCATTATATAATAATTATAATGAATATACTTGTAAGAAATGCTAGTCATCATCAAAGAGTTCTTGTTTAATGAAATTCAATGCATGCCTAGTTCCAAGGGAGAGTAAATGTGCTTCTCTCTGTGAATCTAGTTGGTTTTGTGGGCAAAGTAGCTATTTCCAAGATCATTAAGTGTGAATGAGTTGTTGCAACAAAAAGTGGAGCCTTGTTACGAATAAATGGGGAGACGATCCTATTATACAGTAATTATGACGAAAATACTTGTAAGAAATGCTAGTCATCATGAAAGAGTCCTTGTTGAATGGAATTCAATGCATTTGTAGTTCCAAGGGAGAGTGGATGAGTTTCTTTCAGTGAATCTTGTTGCTTTTGTGGGCAAAGAAGCTGTTTCTAAGATCATTAAGTGTGAATGAGTTGTTGCAACAAAAGGTGGAGCCTTCTTACGAATAAATGGGGAGATGGTCCTATTATACATTAATTGTAAGGAAAATACTTGTAAGAAATACTAGTCATGATTAAACAGTCCTTGTTGAATGAAATTCAATGCATTCCTAGTTCCAAGGGAGATTGGATGTGCTTCTTTCAGTGAATCTAGCTGGTTTTGTGAATCTAGTTCGTTTTCTAGGCAAACAAGCTATTTTCAAGATCATTAATAATGAATGAGTTGTTACAACAAAATGTTGAGCCTTGTTACAAATAAATGGGGAGACAGTCCCATTATATAGTAATTATACTGAAAATACTTGTATGAAAAGCTAGTCATCATGGAAGAGTTCTTGTTGAATGAAATTCAATGCATTCCTAGTTCCCAGGGAGTGTATATGTGCTTGTTCTAGTGAATATAGTTCCTTTTGTGGGCAAACAAGCTATTTCCAAGATTATTAAGTGTGAATGAGTTGTTGTAACAAAGATTGTGTTTTGTTACAAATAAATGGGCAGACAGTCCCATTATACAGTAATTATAACGAAAATACTTGTAAAAAATGCTTGTCATCATCAAAGAGTAATTGTTGAAATAAATTCAATCCATTCCTAGTTCCAAGGGAGAGTAGATGTGGTTGTTTCAGTGAATCTAGTTCCTTTTGTGGGAAACAAGCTATTTTCAAGGTCATTAAGAGTGAATGAGTTGTTGCAACAAAAGGAGGAGTATTGTTATGAATGAATGGGGAGACGGTCCCATTATACAATAATTATAGTGAAAATACTTGTAAAAAATGCTAGTCATCATCCTTGTTAAATGAAATTCAATGCATTCCTAGTTCATAGGGAGAGTATATGTGGTTGTTTCCATGGATCTAGTTCCTTTTGTGGGCTAACAAGCTATTTTCAAGATCATTAATAGTGAATGAGTTGTTACAACAAAATGTTGAGCCTTGTTATGAATAAATGGGGAGACGGTCCCATTATACATTAATTATATTGAAAATACTTGTATGAAGAGCTAGTCATCATGGAAGAGTTCTTGTTGAATGAAATTCAATGCATTCCTAGTTCCCATGGAGTGTATATGTGCTTGTTCCAGTGAATATAGTTCCTTTTGTCGGCAAACAAGCTATTTCTAAGATTATTAAGTGTGAATGAGTTGTTGCAACAAAAGGTCGTGTTTTGCTACAAAGAAATGGGCAGATGGTCCCATTATATAGTAATTATAACGAAAATATTTGTAAGAAATGCTTGTCATCATCAAAGAGCACTTGTTGAAAGAAATTCAATCCATTCCTAGTTCCAAGGGAGAGTAGATTTGGTTGTTTCAATGAATCTCCTTTTGTGGCCAATCAAGCTATTTTCAGATCATTAAGTGTCAATGAGTTGTTGCAACAAAAGGTTGAGGCTTGTTATGAATAAATGGGGAGACGGTCCAATTATACAGAAATTATGATGTAAATACTTGTAAGAAATGCTAATCATCGTCAAAGAAGCTTTGTTTAATGAAATTCGATGCATTCCTAGTTCCAAGAGAGTGTAGATGTGGTTGTTTCAGTGAATCTAGTTCCTTTTGTGGGCAAACAAGCTATTTCCAAGATCATTAAGTGTGAATGAGTTATTCTAACAAATGTGGAGCCTTGTCACGATTAAATCAAGGAACGGTCCCATTATACAACAATTATACATAAAATACTTGTAAAAAATGGTAGTCATCATCAAAGACTCCTTCTTGAATGAAATTCAATGCATTCCAAGTTCCATGGAAGTGTAGATGTGCTTGTTTCAATCAATCTAGTTCCATGTTTGGGCAAACAAGATATTGTCAAGATCATTAAGTGTGAATGAGTTGTTGCAACAAAGGGTGGAGTCGTGTTATAAATAAATGGGGAGATAGTCCCATTATACAGTAATTATACCAAAAATACTTTTAGAAAATGCTTGTCATCATCAAAGATTCCTTGTTGAACAAAATTCAATGCACTCCTAGTTCTAAGGGAGTGTAGATGTGCTTGTTTCAATGAATATAGTTCCTTTATGGGCAAACAAGCTATTTTATAGATCATTAGGTGTGAATGAGTTATTGCAACAAAAGGTGGAGCATTGTGACGAATAAATGAGGAGACAGTCCCATTATACAGTAATTGTACCGAAAACACTTGTAGAAAATGCTTGTCATTATCAAAGTCTCCTTGTTGAATGAAATTGAATGCATTCCTACTTCGAAGGGACTTTAGATGCACTTGTTCCAGTGGATATAGTTCCTTTTGTTGGCAAACAAGCTATTTCCAAGATCATTGAGTGTGAATGAGTTGTTGCAACAAAAGGTGGAGGCTAGTTAGGAATAAATGGGGAGACGGTCCTATTATACAGTAATTATATCGAAAATACTTGTAAGAAATGCTAGTGATCATCAAAGAGTCCTTGTTGAATGAAATTCAATGCATTTCTAGCTTTAAGGGAGAGTAGATGTGGTTGTTTCAGTTAAACTAGTTCCTTGTGTGGGCAAACAAGCAATGTTCAAGATCATTAAGAGTGAATAAGTTGTTGCAACAAAAGGTTGAGCCTTGTCACGAATAAATGAGGAGACGGTCCCATTATACACTAATGATAAAGAAAATACTTGTAAGAAATGCTAGTCATCGTCATAAAGTCCTTGCTGAATGAAATTCAACACATTCCTAGTTCCAAGGGAGAGTAGATGTGGTTGTTTCAATGAATTTAGTTCCTTTTGTGGTCAAAAAAGCTATTTCCAAGATCATTAAGTGTGAATGAGTTGTTGCAACAAAAGGTGGAGGCTTGTTAGGAATAAATGGGTAGACAGTCCCATGATACAATAATTATACAGAAAATACTTGTGTGAAATGCTAGTCATCATCAAAGAGTCCTTGTTGAATGAAATTCAATGCATTCCTAGTTCTAAGGGAGAGTAGGTGTGGTTGTTTCAGTGAATCTAGTCCCTTTCCTGGGCAAACAAGCTATTTTCAAGATCATCAAAGGTGAATGAGTTGTTGCAACGACAGGTTGTTCCTTGTTACAAATAAATGGGGAGACAGTCTTATTATACAGTAATTATACCGAAAATACTTGTATGAAATGCTTGTCATCATCAAAGAGTCCTTGTTGAATTAAATTCAATGCATTCTTAGTTCTAAGGGAGAGTAGCTCTGGTTGTTTCATTGAATCTAGTCCTTTTTATGGGCAAACAAGCTATTTTCAAGATCATTAAGAGTGAATGAGTTGTTGCAATAAAAGGTTGGGCCTTGTTATGAATAAATGGGGAGACGGTCCCACTATACAGTAATTATAAAAAAAATAGTGTAAGAAATGCTAGTCATCATCAAAAAGTCCTTGTTGAATGAAATTCAATACATTCCTAGTTCCAAAGGAGAGTAGATGAGGTAGTTTCAATGTATTTAGTCCCTTTTGTGGGCAAATGAGCTATTTTAAAGATCTTTAAGAGTGAATGAGTTGTTGCAAGAAAAGGTTAAGCCCTGTTACGAATAATGGGGAGATAGTCCCATTATACTATAATTATACCAAAATACATGTAAGAAATGCTAGTCATCATCAAATAGTCCCTATTTAATGAAATTTAATGCATTGCTAGTTCCAAGGGAGAGTAGGTGTGGTTGTTTCAATGAATCTGGTTCCTTTTGTGGTCAAATAAGCTATTTTCAAGATCATTAAGTGTGAATGAGTTGTTGCAACAAAAGGTTGAGTCTTGTTATGAATAATGGGGAGACAGTCCAATTATACAGTAATTATAAGGAAAATACTTGTATGAAATGCTAGTCATCATGAAAGAGTCCTTGTTCAAAGAAGCTAGTTCCTTTTGTGGGAAAACAAGCTATTTTGAGATCATGAAGTGTGAATGAGTTGTTGCAACCAAAGGTTGCGCCTTGTTATGAGTAAATGGGGAGACGGTCCCACTATACAGTAATTATACTGAAAATACATGTAAGAAATGCTAGTCATCATCAAAGAGTCCATATTGAATGAAATTCAAAGCATTGCTAGCTCCAAGGGAGAGTAGGTATGGTTGTTTCTGTGAATCCAGTTCCTTTTGTGGGTAAATAAGCTATTTTGAAGTTCATTAAGTATGAATGAGTTGTTGCAACGAAAGGTTGAGTCTCGTTACGAATAAATGGGGAGACGGTCCATTATACAATAATTATACCGAAAATACTTGTATGGAATGCTAGTCATCACCAAAGAGTCCTTGTTGAATGAAATTTAATGTATTCCTAGCTCCAGAGAGACTAGATGTGGTTATTTTAGTGACTCTAGTTCTTTTTGTGGGCAAACAAGCTATTTTCAAGGTCATTAAGAGTGAATGAGTTGTTGCAACAAAAGGTTGAGTTTTGTTACGAATAAATGGGGAGATGGTCCATTATACATAATTATACCGAAAATATTGTATGAAAAGCTAGTCATCATCAAAGAGTCTTGTTGGATGAAATTCAATCCATTCCTAGTTCCAAGGGAGAGTAGGTGTGGTTGTTTCAGTGAATCTAGTTCCTTTTGTGTGCCAATAAGCTATTTTCAAGATCATTAAGAGTGAATGAGTTGTTGCAATAAAAGGTTGAGCATTGTTACAAATGAATGGGGTGACGGTCCCATTATACTGTAATTGTACCGAAAATACCTGTATGAAATGCTAGACAACATCAAATAGTCCTTGTTGAATGAAATTAATGCATTCCTAGTTCCAACAGAGAATAGATGTGGTTGTTCAGTGAATCTAGTCCCTTTCCTCAGCAAACAATGATTTCAAGATCATTAAAAGTGAATGAGTTGTTGCACAACAAGGTTGATCCTTTTTACGAATTAATGGGGAGAGAGCCCCATTATAAAGTATTTTGGCCGAAAATACTTTTAAGAAATGCTAGTCATTATCAAGAGTCCTTGTTGAAAGATGAAAGAAATTCAAATGCCATTGCTAGTTTCAAGGGAGAGTAGGTGTGGTTGTTTCTGTGAATCCAATTCCTTTGTGTGCAAATAAGCTATTTTCAAGTTCATTAAGTGTTAATGAGTTTTTGCAACAAAAGGTTGAGTCTTCTTACGAATAAATGGGGAGACGGTCCCATTATACAGTAATTATACTGAAAAATACTTGTATGAAATGCTAGTCATCATCAAAGAGTCCTTGTTGAATGAAATTCAATGCATTCCTAGTTCCATGGGAGAGTAGGTGTGGTTGTTTCAGTGAATCCATTTTCTTTTATGGGCCAACAAGGTATTTTCAAAGATCATTAAGAGTGAATGACTTGTTGCAACAAAAGGTTAGGCCTTGTACGAATAAATGGGGGCGGGTCCATTATACATTCATTATACTGAAATATTTGTAAGAAATTCTATTCGTCATCAAAGTGTCCTTATTGAATGAAATTCAAAGCATTGCTAGTTCCAAGGGAGAGAAGGTGTGGTTGTTTCAGTAAATCCAGTTCCTTTTGTGAGCAAATAAGCTATTTTCAATAACATTAAGTGTGAATGAATTGTTGCAACAAAAGGTCGAGCCTTGTTATAAATAAATGGGGAGACGGTCCCGTTATACAGCAATTATACCAAAAATACTTGTATGAAATGCTAGTCATCATCAAAGAGTCCTTGTTGAATGAAATGTAATGCATTCCTAATTCCACGGGAGAGTAGGTGTGGCTGTTTCAGTGAATCCAG
Source organism: Bruguiera gymnorhiza (assembly GCA_020883675.1). Lineage (NCBI taxonomy): Eukaryota > Viridiplantae > Streptophyta > Magnoliopsida > Malpighiales > Rhizophoraceae > Bruguiera > Bruguiera gymnorhiza. Next base: position 628,664 of record JAIRCJ010000094.1, on the reverse strand, counting down.
TTCCCTTTCTGGGCAAAGAAGCTATTTTAAAGATCATTAAGTGTGAATGAGTTGTTGCAACAAATTGTTGAGCCTTGTTACGAATAAATGGGGAAACGGTCCCCATTATACAGTAATTATACCGAAAATAGTTGTAAGAAATGCTAGTCATCATCAAAGAGTCCTTATTTAATGAAATTCAATGCATTGCTAATTCTAAGGGAGAGTAGGTGTGGCTGTTTCTGTGAATCTTGTGCCTTTTATGGGCAAACAAGCTATTGTCAAGATCATTAAGAGTGAATGAGTTGTTGCAACAAAAGGTTGAGCCTTGTTACGGATTGTAAGAAATGCTAGTCATCATCAAAGAGTCCTTGTTGAATGAAATTCAATGCATTCCTAGTTCCAAGGAAGAGTAGGTATGGTTGTTTCAGCGAATCCATATCGTTTTGTGGGCCAACAAGCTATTTTAAAGATCATTAAGAGTGAATGAGTTGTTGCAACAAAAGGTTGAGCCTTGTTACGGAATAAATGGGGAGACAGTCCCATTATACGGTAATTATATCAAAAATACTTGTAAGAAATGCTAGTCATCATCAAAGAGTCCTTGTTGAATGAAATGTAATGCATTCCTAATTCCAAGGGAGAGTAGGTGTGGCTGTTTCAGTGAATCCAGTTCCTTTTCTGGGCAAAGAAGCTATTTTAAAGATCATTAAGTGTGAATGAGTTGTTGCAACAAATGTTGAGCCTTGTTAAAAATAAAAGGGGGAGACAGTCCCATTTATATAGTAATTTAACCAAAAATACTTGTATAAAAAATGGCTAAGTCCATCATCAAAGAGTCCTTGTTGAAATGAAACTAGATGCATTGGGCTTGTTCCAAGGGAGAGTGGGACTGTGGCTTGGTTTCAGTGAATCCCAATTTTTTTTTGTTGGGCAAATTAAGCTATTTCAAGGGTCATTAAAGAGTGAATGAGTTATTGCAACAAAAGGTGAGCCTCCGTGACGAATAAGATGGTAGATAGTCCCATTATACGTAATTATACACCAAAAATAACTTGTATGCAATGCTAGTCATCAATCAAGAGTCCTTGTTGAATGAAATGTAATGCATTGCTAATTCCAAGGGAGAGTAGGTGTGGCTGTTTCAGTGAATCCAATTCCTTTTGTTGGCAAATAAGCTATTTTAAGGATCATTAAGTGTGAATGAGTTTGTTGCACAAATTGTTGAGCCTTGTTACGAATAAATGGGAAACGGTCCCCATTATAACAGTAATTAATCCGGAAAATAGTTGTAAGAAATGCCTAGTCATACATCAAAGAGTCCTTTATTTAATGAAATTCAAATGCATTGCTAATTCTAAGGAGAGTAGGTGTGGCTGTTTCTGTGAATCTTGTGCCTTTTATGGGCAAACAAGCTATTGTCAAGATCATTAAGAGTGAATGAGTTGTTGCAACAAAAGGTTGAGCCTTGTTACGGATAGATGGGGAGACAACCCTATTATACAGTAATTATACTGAAATACTTGTAAGAAATGCTAGTCATCATGAAAGAGTCCTTGTTGAATGAAATTCAATGCATTCCTAGTTCCAAGGAAGAGTAGGTATGGTTGTTTCAGCGAATCCATATCGTTTTGTGGGCAACAAGCTATTTTAAAGATCATTAAGAGTGAATGAGTTGTTGCAAGAAAAGGTTGAGCCTTGTTACGGATAAATGGGGAGACAGTCCCATTATACGGTAATTATACCAAAAGTACTTGTAAGAAATGCTAGTCATCATCAAAGAGTCCTTGTTGAATGAAATGTAATGCATTCCTAATTCCACGGGAGAGTAGGTGTGGCTGTTTCAGTGAATCCAATTCCCTTTCTGGGCAAAGAAGCTATTTTAAAGATCATTAAGTGTGAATGAGTTGTTGCAACAAACTGTTGAGCCTTGTTAAAATAAAGGGGAGACAGTCCCATTATATAGTAATTATACCAAAAATACTTGTATAAAATGCTAGTCATCATCAAAGAGTCCTTGTTGAATGAAATCTAATGCATTGCTTGTTCCAAGGGAGAGTGACTGTGGTTGTTTCAGTGAATCCAATTTTTTTTTGTGGGCAATTAAGCTATTTTCAAGGTCATTAAGAGTGAATGAGTTATTGCAACAAAAGGTTGAGCCTCGTGACGAATAAATGGTAGATAGTCCCATTATACCGTAATTATACCAAAAATACTTGTATGAAATGCTAGTCATCATCAAAGAGTCCTTGTTGAATGAAATGTAATGCAATTGCTAATTCCAAGGGAGAGTAGGTGTGGCTGTTTCTGTGAATCTTGTGCCTTTTATGGGCAAACAAGCTATTGTCAAGATCATTAAGAGTGAATGAGTTGTTGCAACAAAAGGTTGAGCCTTGTTACGGATAGATGGGGAGACAACCCTATTATACAGTAATTATACTGAAAATACTTGTAAGAATGCTAGTCATCATGAAAGAGTCCTTGTTGAATGAAATTCAATGCATTCCTAGTTCCAAGGAAGAGTAGGTATGGTTGTTTCAGCGAATCCATATCGTTTTGTGGGCCAACAAGCTATTTTAAAGATCATTAAGAGTGAATGAGTTGTTGCAAGAAAAGGTTGAGCCTTGTTACGGATAAATGGGGAGACAGTCCCATTATACGGTAATTATACCAAAAGTACTTGTAAGAAATGCTAGTCATCATCAAAGAGTCCTTGTTGAATGAAATGTAATGCATTCCTAATTCCACGGGAGAGTAGGTGTGGCTGTTTCAGTGAATCCAGTTCCCTTTCTGGGCAAAGAAGCTATTTAAAGATCATTAAGTGTGAATGAGTTGTTGCAACAAACTGTTGAGCCTTGTTAAAAATAAAAGGGGAGACAGTCCCATTATATAGTAATTATACCAAAAATACTTGTATAAAATGCTAGTCATCATCAAAGAGTCCTTGTTGAATGAAATCTAATGCATTGCTTGTTCCAAGGGAGAGTGACTGTGGTTGTTTCAGTGAATCCAATTTTTTTTTGTGGGCAATTAAGCTATTTTCAAGGTCATTAAGAGTGAATGAGTTATTGCAACAAAAGGTTGAGCCTCGTGACGAATAAATGGTAGATAGTCCCATTATACCGTAATTATACCAAAAATACTTGTATGAAATGCTAGTCATCATCAAAGAGTCCTTGTTGAATGAAATGTAATGCATTGCTAATTCCAAGGGAGAGTAGGTGTGGCTGTTTCAGTGAATCCAATTCCTTTTGTTGGCAAATAAGCTATTTTAAGGATCATTAAGTGTGAATGAGTTGTTGCAACAAATTGTTGAGCCTTGTTACGAATAAATGGGGAAACGGTCCCCATTATACAGTAATTATACCGAAAATAGTTGTAAGAAATGCTAGTCATCATCAAAGAGTCCTTATTTAATGAAATTCAATGCATTGCTAATTCTAAGGGAGAGTAGGTGTGGCTGTTTCTGTGAATCTTGTGCCTTTTATGGGCAAACAAGCTATTGTCAAGATCATTAAGAGTGAATGAGTTGTTGCAACAAAAGGTTGAGCCTTGTTACGGATAGATGGGGAGACAACCCTATTATACAGTAATTATACTGAAAATACTTGTAAGAAATGCTAGTCATCATGAAAGAGTCCTTGTTGAATGAAATTCAATGCATTCCTAGTTCCAAGGAAGAGTAGGTATGGTTGTTTCAGCGAATCCATATCGTTTTGTGGGCCAACAAGCTATTTTAAAGATCATTAAGAGTGAATGAGTTGTTGCAAGAAAAGGTTGAGCCTTGTTACGGATAAATGGGGAGACAGTCCCATTATACGGTAATTATACCAAAAGTACTTGTAAGAAATGCTAGTCATCATCAAAGAGTCCTTGTTGAATGAAATGTAATGCATTCCTAATTCCACGGGAGAGTAGGTGTGGCTGTTTCAGTGAATCCAGTTCCCTTTCTGGGCAAAGAAGCTATTTTAAAGATCATTAAGTGTGAATGAGTTGTTGCAACAAACTGTTGAGCCTTGTTAAAAATAAAAGGGGAGACAGTCCCATTATATAGTAATTATACCAAAAATACTTGTATAAAATGCTAGTCATCATCAAAGAGTCCTTGTTGAATGAAATCTAATGCATTGCTTGTTCCAAGGGAGAGTGACTGTGGTTGTTTCAGTGAATCCAATTTTTTTTGTGGGCAATTAAGCTATTTTCAAGGTCATTAAGAGTGAATGAGTTATTGCAACAAAAGGTTGAGCCTCGTGACGAATAAATGGTAGATAGTCCCATTATACCGTAATTATACCAAAAATACTTGTATGAAATGCTAGTCATCATCAAAGAGTCCTTGTTGAATGAAATGTAATGCATTGCTAATTCCAAGGGAGAGTAGGTGTGGCTGTTTCAGTGAATCCAATTCCTTTTGTTGGCAAATAAGCTATTTTAAGGATCATTAAGTGTGAATGAGTTGTTGCAACAAATTGTTGAGCCTTGTTACGAATAAATGGGGAAACGGTCCCCATTATACAGTAATTATACCGAAAATAGTTGTAAGAAATGCTAGTCATCATCAAAGAGTCCTTATTTAATGAAATTCAATGCATTGCTAATTCTAAGGGAGAGTAGGTGTGGCTGTTTCTGTGAATCTTGTGCCTTTTATGGGCAAACAAGCTATTGTCAAGATCATTAAGAGTGAATGAGTTGTTGCAACAAAAGGTTGAGCCTTGTTACGGATAGATGGGGAGACAACCCTATTATACAGTAATTATACTGAAAATACTTGTAAGAAATGCTAGTCATCATGAAAGAGTCCTTGTTGAATGAAATTCAATGCATTCCTAGTTCCAAGGAAGAGTAGGTATGGTTGTTTCAGCGAATCCATATCGTTTTGTGGGCCAACAAGCTATTTTAAAGATCATTAAGAGTGAATGAGTTGTTGCAAGAAAAGGTTGAGCCTTGTTACGGATAAATGGGGAGACAGTCCCATTATACGGTAATTATACCAAAAGTACTTGTAAGAAATGCTAGTCATCATCAAAGAGTCCTTGTTGAATGAAATGTAATGCATTCCTAATTCCACGGGAGAGTAGGTGTGGCTGTTTCAGTGAATCCAGTTCCCTTTCTGGGCAAAGAAGCTATTTTAAAGATCATTAAGTGTGAATGAGTTGTTGCAACAAACTGTTGAGCCTTGTTAAAAATAAAAGGGGAGACAGTCCCATTATATAGTAATTATACCAAAAATACTTGTATAAAATGCTAGTCATCATCAAAGAGTCCTTGTTGAATGAAATCTAATGCATTGCTTGTTCCAAGGGAGAGTGACTGTGGTTGTTTCAGTGAATCCAATTTTTTTTTGTGGGCAATTAAGCTATTTTCAAGGTCATTAAGAGTGAATGAGTTATTGCAACAAAAGGTTGAGCCTCGTGACGAATAAATGGTAGATAGTCCCATTATACCGTAATTATACCAAAAATACTTGTATGAAATGCTAGTCATCATCAAAGAGTCCTTGTTGAATGAAATGTAATGCATTGCTAATTCCAAGGGAGAGTAGGTGTGGCTGTTTCAGTGAATCCAATTCCTTTTGTTGGCAAATAAGCTATTTTAAGGATCATTAAGTGTGAATGAGTTGTTGCAACAAATTGTTGAGCCTTGTTACGAATAAATGGGGAAACGGTCCCCATTATACAGTAATTATACCGAAAATAGTTGTAAGAAATGCTAGTCATCATCAAAGAGTCCTTATTTAATGAAATTCAATGCATTGCTAATTCTAAGGGAGAGTAGGTGTGGCTGTTTCTGTGAATCTTGTGCCTTTTATGGGCAAACAAGCTATTGTCAAGATCATTAAGAGTGAATGAGTTGTTGCAACAAAAGGTTGAGCCTTGTTACGGATAGATGGGGAGACAACCCTATTATACAGTAATTATACTGAAAATACTTGTAAGAAATGCTAGTCATCATGAAAGAGTCCTTGTTGAATGAAATTCAATGCATTCCTAGTTCCAAGGAAGAGTAGGTATGGTTGTTTCAGCGAATCCATATCGTTTTGTGGGCCAACAAGCTATTTTAAAGATCATTAAGAGTGAATGAGTTGTTGCAAGAAAAGGTTGAGCCTTGTTACGGATAAATGGGGAGACAGTCCCATTATACGGTAATTATACCAAAAGTACTTGTAAGAAATGCTAGTCATCATCAAAGAGTCCTTGTTGAATGAAATGTAATGCATTCCTAATTCCACGGGAGAGTAGGTGTGGCTGTTTCAGTGAATCCAGTTCCCTTTCTGGGCAAAGAAGCTATTTTAAAGATCATTAAGTGTGAATGAGTTGTTGCAACAAACTGTTGAGCCTTGTTAAAAATAAAAGGGGAGACAGTCCCATTATATAGTAATTATACCAAAAATACTTGTATAAAATGCTAGTCATCATCAAAGAGTCCTTGTTGAATGAAATCTAATGCATTGCTTGTTCCAAGGGAGAGTGACTGTGGTTGTTTCAGTGAATCCAATTTTTTTTTGTGGGCAATTAAGCTATTTTCAAGGTCATTAAGAGTGAATGAGTTATTGCAACAAAAGGTTGAGCCTCGTGACGAATAAATGGTAGATAGTCCCATTATACCGTAATTATACCAAAAATACTTGTATGAAATGCTAGTCATCATCAAAGAGTCCTTGTTGAATGAAATGTAATGCATTGCTAATTCCAAGGGAGAGTAGGTGTGGCTGTTTCAGTGAATCCAATTCCTTTTGTTGGCAAATAAGCTATTTTAAGGATCATTAAGTGTGAATGAGTTGTTGCAACAAATTGTTGAGCCTTGTTACGAATAAATGGGGAAACGGTCCCCATTATACAGTAATTATACCGAAAATAGTTGTAAGAAATGCTAGTCATCATCAAAGAGTCCTTATTTAATGAAATTCAATGCATTGCTAATTCTAAGGGAGAGTAGGTGTGGCTGTTTCTGTGAATCTTGTGCCTTTTATGGGCAAACAAGCTATTGTCAAGATCATTAAGAGTGAATGAGTTGTTGCAACAAAAGGTTGAGCCTTGTTACGGATAGATGGGGAGACAACCCTATTATACAGTAATTATACTGAAAATACTTGTAAGAAATGCTAGTCATCATGAAAGAGTCCTTGTTGAATGAAATTCAATGCATTCCTAGTTCCAAGGAAGAGTAGGTATGGTTGTTTCAGCGAATCCATATCGTTTTGTGGGCCAACAAGCTATTTTAAAGATCATTAAGAGTGAATGAGTTGTTGCAAGAAAAGGTTGAGCCTTGTTACGGATAAATGGGGAGACAGTCCCATTATACGGTAATTATACCAAAAGTACTTGTAAGAAATGCTAGTCATCATCAAAGAGTCCTTGTTGAATGAAATGTAATGCATTCCTAATTCCACGGGAGAGTAGGTGTGGCTGTTTCAGTGAATCCAGTTCCCTTTCTGGGCAAAGAAGCTATTTTAAAGATCATTAAGTGTGAATGAGTTGTTGCAACAAACTGTTGAGCCTTGTTAAAAATAAAAGGGGAGACAGTCCCATTATATAGTAATTATACCAAAAATACTTGTATAAAATGCTAGTCATCATCAAAGAGTCCTTGTTGAATGAAATCTAATGCATTGCTTGTTCCAAGGGAGAGTGACTGTGGTTGTTTCAGTGAATCCAATTTTTTTTTGTGGGCAATTAAGCTATTTTCAAGGTCATTAAGAGTGAATGAGTTATTGCAACAAAAGGTTGAGCCTCGTGACGAATAAATGGTAGATAGTCCCATTATACCGTAATTATACCAAAAATACTTGTATGAAATGCTAGTCATCATCAAAGAGTCCTTGTTGAATGAAATGTAATGCATTGCTAATTCCAAGGGAGAGTAGGTGTGGCTGTTTCAGTGAATCCAATTCCTTTTGTTGGCAAATAAGCTATTTTAAGGATCATTAAGTGTGAATGAGTTGTTGCAACAAATTGTTGAGCCTTGTTACGAATAAATGGGGAAACGGTCCCCATTATACAGTAATTATACCGAAAATAGTTGTAAGAAATGCTAGTCATCATCAAAGAGTCCTTATTTAATGAAATTCAATGCATTGCTAATTCTAAGGGAGAGTAGGTGTGGCTGTTTCTGTGAATCTTGTGCCTTTTATGGGCAAACAAGCTATTGTCAAGATCATTAAGAGTGAATGAGTTGTTGCAACAAAAGGTTGAGCCTTGTTACGGATAGATGGGGAGACAACCCTATTATACAGTAATTATACTGAAAATACTTGTAAGAAATGCTAGTCATCATGAAAGAGTCCTTGTTGAATGAAATTCAATGCATTCCTAGTTCCAAGGAAGAGTAGGTATGGTTGTTTCAGCGAATCCATATCGTTTTGTGGGCCAACAAGCTATTTTAAAGATCATTAAGAGTGAATGAGTTGTTGCAAGAAAAGGTTGAGCCTTGTTACGGATAAATGGGGAGACAGTCCCATTATACGGTAATTATACCAAAAGTACTTGTAAGAAATGCTAGTCATCATCAAAGAGTCCTTGTTGAATGAAATGTAATGCATTCCTAATTCCACGGGAGAGTAGGTGTGGCTGTTTCAGTGAATCCAATTCCCTTTCTGGGCAAAGAAGCTATTTTAAAGATCATTAAGTGTGAATGAGTTGTTGCAACAAACTGTTGAGCCTTGTTAAAAATAAAAGGGGAGACAGTCCCATTATATAGTAATTATACCAAAAATACTTGTATAAAATGCTAGTCATCATCAAAGAGTCCTTGTTGAATGAAATCTAATGCATTGCTTGTTCCAAGGGAGAGTGACTGTGGTTGTTTCAGTGAATCCAATTTTTTTTTGTGGGCAATTAAGCTATTTTCAAGGTCATTAAGAGTGAATGAGTTATTGCAACAAAAGGTTGAGCCTCGTGACGAATAAATGGTAGATAGTCCCATTATACCGTAATTATACCAAAAATACTTGTATGAAATGCTAGTCATCATCAAAGAGTCCTTGTTGAATGAAATGTAATGCATTGCTAATTCCAAGGGAGAGTAGGTGTGGCTGTTTCAGTGAATCCAATTCCTTTTGTTGGCAAATAAGCTATTTTAAGGATCATTAAGTGTGAATGAGTTGTTGCAACAAATTGTTGAGCCTTGTTACGAATAAATGGGGAAACGGTCCCCATTATACAGTAATTATACCGAAAATAGTTGTAAGAAATGCTAGTCATCATCAAAGAGTCCTTATTTAATGAAATTCAATGCATTGCTAATTCTAAGGGAGAGTAGGTGTGGCTGTTTCTGTGAATCTTGTGCCTTTTATGGGCAAACAAGCTATTGTCAAGATCATTAAGAGTGAATGAGTTGTTGCAACAAAAGGTTGAGCCTTGTTACGGATAGATGGGGAGACAACCCTATTATACAGTAATTATACTGAAAATACTTGTAAGAAATGCTAGTCATCATGAAAGAGTCCTTGTTGAATGAAATTCAATGCATTCCTAGTTCCAAGGAAGAGTAGGTATGGTTGTTTCAGCGAATCCATATCGTTTTGTGGGCCAACAAGCTATTTTAAAGATCATTAAGAGTGAATGAGTTGTTGCAAGAAAAGGTTGAGCCTTGTTACGGATAAATGGGGAGACAGTCCCATTATACGGTAATTATACCAAAAGTACTTGTAAGAAATGCTAGTCATCATCAAAGAGTCCTTGTTGAATGAAATGTAATGCATTCCTAATTCCACGGGAGAGTAGGTGTGGCTGTTTCAGTGAATCCAATTCCCTTTCTGGGCAAAGAAGCTATTTTAAAGATCATTAAGTGTGAATGAGTTGTTGCAACAAACTGTTGAGCCTTGTTAAAAATAAAAGGGGAGACAGTCCCATTATATAGTAATTATACCAAAAATACTTGTATAAAATGCTAGTCATCATCAAAGAGTCCTTGTTGAATGAAATCTAATGCATTGCTTGTTCCAAGGGAGAGTGACTGTGGTTGTTTCAGTGAATCCAATTTTTTTTTGTGGGCAATTAAGCTATTTTCAAGGTCATTAAGAGTGAATGAGTTATTGCAACAAAAGGTTGAGCCTCGTGACGAATAAATGGTAGATAGTCCCATTATACCGTAATTATACCAAAAATACTTGTATGAAATGCTAGTCATCATCAAAGAGTCCTTGTTGAATGAAATGTAATGCATTGCTAATTCCAAGGGAGAGTAGGTGTGGCTGTTTCTGTGAATCTTGTGCCTTTTATGGGCAAACAAGCTATTGTCAAGATCATTAAGAGTGAATGAGTTGTTGCAACAAAAGGTTGAGCCTTGTTACGGATAGATGGGGAGACAACCCTATTATACAGTAATTATACTGAAAATACTTGTAAGAAATGCTAGTCATCATGAAAGAGTCCTTGTTGAATGAAATTCAATGCATTCCTAGTTCCAAGGAAGAGTAGGTATGGTTGTTTCAGCGAATCCATATCGTTTTGTGGGCCAACAAGCTATTTTAAAGATCATTAAGAGTGAATGAGTTGTTGCAAGAAAAGGTTGAGCCTTGTTACGGATAAATGGGGAGACAGTCCCATTATACGGTAATTATACCAAAAGTACTTGTAAGAAATGCTAGTCATCATCAAAGAGTCCTTGTTGAATGAAATGTAATGCATTCCTAATTCCACGGGAGAGTAGGTGTGGCTGTTTCAGTGAATCCAGTTCCCTTTCTGGGCAAAGAAGCTATTTTAAAGATCATTAAGTGTGAATGAGTTGTTGCAACAAACTGTTGAGCCTTGTTAAAAATAAAAGGGGAGACAGTCCCATTATATAGTAATTATACCAAAAATACTTGTATAAAATGCTAGTCATCATCAAAGAGTCCTTGTTGAATGAAATCTAATGCATTGCTTGTTCCAAGGGAGAGTGACTGTGGTTGTTTCAGTGAATCCAATTTTTTTTGTGGGCAATTAAGCTATTTTCAAGGTCATTAAGAGTGAATGAGTTATTGCAACAAAAGGTTGAGCCTCGTGACGAATAAATGGTAGATAGTCCCATTATACCGTAATTATACCAAAAATACTTGTATGAAATGCTAGTCATCATCAAAGAGTCCTTGTTGAATGAAATGTAATGCATTGCTAATTCCAAGGGAGAGTAGGTGTGGCTGTTTCAGTGAATCCAATTCCTTTTGTTGGCAAATAAGCTATTTTAAGGATCATTAAGTGTGAATGAGTTGTTGCAACAAATTGTTGAGCCTTGTTACGAATAAATGGGGAAACGGTCCCCATTATACAGTAATTATACCGAAAATAGTTGTAAGAAATGCTAGTCATCATCAAAGAGTCCTTATTTAATGAAATTCAATGCATTGCTAATTCTAAGGGAGAGTAGGTGTGGCTGTTTCTGTGAATCTTGTGCCTTTTATGGGCAAACAAGCTATTGTCAAGATCATTAAGAGTGAATGAGTTGTTGCAACAAAAGGTTGAGCCTTGTTACGGATAGATGGGGAGACAACCCTATTATACAGTAATTATACTGAAAATACTTGTAAGAAATGCTAGTCATCATGAAAGAGTCCTTGTTGAATGAAATTCAATGCATTCCTAGTTCCAAGGAAGAGTAGGTATGGTTGTTTCAGCGAATCCATATCGTTTTGTGGGCCAACAAGCTATTTTAAAGATCATTAAGAGTGAATGAGTTGTTGCAAGAAAAGGTTGAGCCTTGTTACGGATAAATGGGGAGACAGTCCCATTATACGGTAATTATACCAAAAGTACTTGTAAGAAATGCTAGTCATCATCAAAGAGTCCTTGTTGAATGAAATGTAATGCATTCCTAATTCCACGGGAGAGTAGGTGTGGCTGTTTCAGTGAATCCAGTTCCCTTTCTGGGCAAAGAAGCTATTTTAAAGATCATTAAGTGTGAATGAGTTGTTGCAACAAACTGTTGAGCCTTGTTAAAAATAAAAGGGGAGACAGTCCCATTATATAGTAATTATACCAAAAATACTTGTATAAAATGCTAGTCATCATCAAAGAGTCCTTGTTGAATGAAATCTAATGCATTGCTTGTTCCAAGGGAGAGTGACTGTGGTTGTTTCAGTGAATCCAATTTTTTTTTGTGGGCAATTAAGCTATTTTCAAGGTCATTAAGAGTGAATGAGTTATTGCAACAAAAGGTTGAGCCTCGTGACGAATAAATGGTAGATAGTCCCATTATACCGTAATTATACCAAAAATACTTGTATGAAATGCTAGTCATCATCAAAGAGTCCTTGTTGAATGAAATGTAATGCATTGCTAATTCCAAGGGAGAGTAGGTGTGGCTGTTTCAGTGAATCCAATTCCTTTTGTTGGCAAATAAGCTATTTTAAGGATCATTAAGTGTGAATGAGTTGTTGCAACAAATTGTTGAGCCTTGTTACGAATAAATGGGGAAACGGTCCCCATTATACAGTAATTATACCGAAAATAGTTGTAAGAAATGCTAGTCATCATCAAAGAGTCCTTATTTAATGAAATTCAATGCATTGCTAATTCTAAGGGAGAGTAGGTGTGGCTGTTTCTGTGAATCTTGTGCCTTTTATGGGCAAACAAGCTATTGTCAAGATCATTAAGAGTGAATGAGTTGTTGCAACAAAAGGTTGAGCCTTGTTACGGATAGATGGGGAGACAACCCTATTATACAGTAATTATACTGAAAATACTTGTAAGAAATGCTAGTCATCATGAAAGAGTCCTTGTTGAATGAAATTCAATGCATTCCTAGTTCCAAGGAAGAGTAGGTATGGTTGTTTCAGCGAATCCATATCGTTTTGTGGGCCAACAAGCTATTTTAAAGATCATTAAGAGTGAATGAGTTGTTGCAAGAAAAGGTTGAGCCTTGTTACGGATAAATGGGGAGACAGTCCCATTATACGGTAATTATACCAAAAGTACTTGTAAGAAATGCTAGTCATCATCAAAGAGTCCTTGTTGAATGAAATGTAATGCATTCCTAATTCCACGGGAGAGTAGGTGTGGCTGTTTCAGTGAATCCAGTTCCCTTTCTGGGCAAAGAAGCTATTTTAAAGATCATTAAGTGTGAATGAGTTGTTGCAACAAACTGTTGAGCCTTGTTAAAAATAAAAGGGGAGACAGTCCCATTATATAGTAATTATACCAAAAATACTTGTATAAAATGCTAGTCATCATCAAAGAGTCCTTGTTGAATGAAATCTAATGCATTGCTTGTTCCAAGGGAGAGTGACTGTGGTTGTTTCAGTGAATCCAATTTTTTTTTGTGGGCAATTAAGCTATTTTCAAGGTCATTAAGAGTGAATGAGTTATTGCAACAAAAGGTTGAGCCTCGTGACGAATAAATGGTAGATAGTCCCATTATACCGTAATTATACCAAAAATACTTGTATGAAATGCTAGTCATCATCAAAGAGTCCTTGTTGAATGAAATGTAATGCATTGCTAATTCCAAGGGAGAGTAGGTGTGGCTGTTTCAGTGAATCCAATTCCTTTTGTTGGCAAATAAGCTATTTTAAGGATCATTAAGTGTGAATGAGTTGTTGCAACAAATTGTTGAGACTTCTTACGAATAAATGAGGAAACGGTCCCCATTATACAGTAATTATACCGAAAATAGTTGTAAGAAATGCTAGTCATCATCAAAGAGTCCTTATTTAATGAAATTCAATGCATTGCTAATTCTAAGGGAGAGTAGGTGTGGCTGTTTCTGTGAATCTTGTGCCTTTTATGGGCAAACAAGCTATTGTCAAGATCATTAAGAGTGAATGAGTTGTTGCAACAAAAGGTTGAGCCTTGTTACGGATAGATGGGGAGACAACCCTATTATACAGTAATTATACTGAAAATACTTGTAAGAAATGCTAGTCATCATGAAAGAGTCCTTGTTGAATGAAATTCAATGCATTCCTAGTTCCAAGGAAGAGTAGGTATGGTTGTTTCAGCGAATCCATATCGTTTTGTGGGCCAACAAGCTATTTTAAAGATCATTAAGAGTGAATGAGTTGTTGCAAGAAAAGGTTGAGCCTTGTTACGGATAAATGGGGAGACAGTCCCATTATACGGTAATTATACCAAAAGTACTTGTAAGAAATGCTAGTCATCATCAAAGAGTCCTTGTTGAATGAAATGTAATGCATTCCTAATTCCACGGGAGAGTAGGTGTGGCTGTTTCAGTGAATCCAGTTCCCTTTCTGGGCAAAGAAGCTATTTTAAAGATCATTAAGTGTGAATGAGTTGTTGCAACAAACTGTTGAGCCTTGTTAAAAATAAAAGGGGAGACAGTCCCATTATATAGTAATTATACCAAAAATACTTGTATAAAATGCTAGTCATCATCAAAGAGTCCTTGTTGAATGAAATCTAATGCATTGCTTGTTCCAAGGGAGAGTGACTGTGGTTGTTTCAGTGAATCCAATTTTTTTTTGTGGGCAATTAAGCTATTTTCAAGGTCATTAAGAGTGAATGAGTTATTGCAACAAAAGGTTGAGCCTTGTGACGAATAAATGGTAGATAGTCCCATTATACCGTAATTATACCAAAAATACTTGTATGAAATGCTTGTCATCATCAAAAAGTGCTTGTTGAATGAAATTCAATGCATTACTAGTTCCAAGGGAGAGTAAGTGTGGTTGTTTAAGTGAATCCAGTTCCTTTTGTGGGCAAATATGCTATTTTCAAGATCATTAAGTGTGAATGAGTTGTTGCAACAAAAGGTTGAGACTTCTTACGAATAAATGAGGAGACAATCCCATTATAACGGAATTATACTGAAAATACTTGTATGAAATGCTAGTCATCATCAAAGAGTCTTTGTTGTATGAAATTCAATGCATTCCTAGCTCTAAGGGAGACTAGATTTGGTTATTCTAGTGAATCTAGTCCCTCTTGTGGGAAAACGAGCTATTTTCAAGATCATTAAGTGTGAATGAGTTGTTGTAAGAAAAGGTTGAGACTTGTTACAAATAAATGGGGAGACAGACCCATTATACAGTAATTATAACGAAAATACTTGTAAGAAATGCTAGTCATGATCAAACAGTCCTTGTTGAATGAAATTCAATGCATTCCTAGTTCCAAGGGAGAGTGAAGATGCTTCTTTCAGAGAATCTAGTTGGTTTTGTGCACAAAGAAGCTATTTCTAAGATCATTATGTGTGAATGAGTTGTTGCAAGAACAAGTGGAGCCAACGGTCCCATTAAACAACAATTATAAAGAAAGTACTTGAAAAAAATGCTAGTCATCATCAAAGAGTCCTTGTTGAATGAAATGCAATGCATTCCTTGTTCCAAGGGAGTGTAGGCGTGCTTGTTTCAGTGAATATTGTTCCTTTGGTCGGCAAACAAGCAATTTCTAAGATCATTAAGTGTGAATGAGTTATTACAGCAAAAGGTAGAGCCTTGTAACGAATAAATTGGGGAAAAGTCCCATTATACAGCAATTATACAGAAAATACTGGTTAAAAATGCTAGTCATCATCAAAGACTCCTTGTTGAAGGAAATGCAATGCATTCCTAGTTCCAAGGGAGTGTAGATGTGCTTGTTTCAGTGAATATAGTACCCTTTGCGGGGAAACACGTTATTTCCAAGTTCATTAAGTGTGAAAGAGTTGTTGCAACAAAAGGTGAAGCCTTCTTATGAATAAATGGGGAGACGGTCTAATTATACAATAACTATACCGAAAATGCTTGTAACAAATGCTAGACATCATCAAAGAGTCATTATTGAATGAAATTCAATGTGTTCCTAGTTCCAAGGGAGAGTAGATGTGGTTGTTTCAATGAATATAGTTCCTTTTGTCACCAAACATGCAATTTCCAAGATCATTAAGTGTGAATGAGTTGTTGCAACAAAAGGTGGAGCCTTCTTGTGAATAAATGGGGGAACGGTCCCATGATACAACAATTATACCCAAAATACTTGTAAGAAATGCTAGCCATCATCAAAGACTCCTTGTTAAATGAAATGCAATGCATTCCTAGTTCCAAGGGAGCGAAGATGTGCTTGTTTCGGTGAATATAATTCCATTTGTTGCCAAATAAGCTATTTCCTAGACAATTAAGTGTGAATGAGTTGTTGCAACAAAAGGTGGAACCTTCTTACGAATAAATAGGGGAATGGTCCCATTATACAGCAATTATACAGAAAATACTTGAAAAAAATGCTAGTCATCATCAAAGAGTCCTTGTTGAATGAAATGCAATGCATTCCTTGTTCCAAAGGAGTGTAGACATGCTTGTTTCAGTGAATATATTTCCTTTTGTGGGAAAACAAGCTATTTCCAAGATCATTAAGTGTGATTGAGTTGTTGCAACAAAAGGTGGAGCCGTGCTACAAATAAATGGGGAGATGGTCTCATTATACAGTAATTATACCGAAAATAACTTTAAGAAATGCTAGTCACCTTCAAAGAGTCCTTGTTGAATGAAATTCAATGCATTCCTAGTTGCAAGGGAGAGTAGATGTGGTTCTTTTAGCGAATTTAGTTCATGTTGTGGGCAAACAAGCTATTCCCAAGATCATTAAGTGTGAATAAGTTGTTACAACAAAAGGTGGATCCTTGTTATGAATAAATGAGGGAACGGTCCCATTATACAGCAATTATATAGAAAATACTTGTGAAAAATGGTAGTCATCATCAAAGACTCCTTGTTGAATGAAATGCAATGTTTCCCTACTTCCAAGGGAGTGTAGATGTGCTTGTTTCAGTGAATCTAGTTCGTTTTGTGGGCAAACAAGCTATTTTCAAGATCATTGAGAGTGAATGAGTTGTTGCAATAAAAGCTGGAGCCTTGTTATGAATAAATGGTGGAACGGACCTATTATACAGCAATTATACAGAAAATACTTGTGAAAAATGCTAGTTATCATCAAAGAGTCCTTGTTGAATGAAATGCAATGCATTCCAAGTTCCAAGGGAGTGTAGATCTGCTTTTTTCAGTGAATATAGTTTCTTTTGTGGGAAAACAAGTTATTTCCAAAATCATTAAGTGTGAGTGAGTTGTTGCAACAAAAGTTGGAGCCTTGTTGCAAATAAATGGGGAGACGGTCCGATTATACGGTAATTATAACAAAAATACTTGGAAGAAATGCTAGTCATCATTAAAGAGTCCTTGTTGAATGAAATTCAATGCATTCCTAGTTCCAAGGGAGAGTAGATGTGCTTGTTTCAGTGAATCTACTTCCTTTTGTGGGAAAGATGCTATTTCCAAGATCATTCAGTGTGAATGAGTTGTTGCAACAAAAGGTGGAGCCTTATTACGAATAAATGGTGGAACGGTCCCATTATACAGCAATTATACAGAAAATACTTGTAAAAAATGCTAGTCATCATCAAAGACTTCATGTTGAATGAAATGCAATGCATTCTTAGTTCCAAGCAAGTGTAAATCTGCTTGTTTGAGTGAATAGAGTTCCTTTTGTAGGGAAGCAAGCTATTTCCAAGATCATTAACCGTGAATGAGTCGTTGTAACAAAAAATGGAGCCTTGTTACGAATAAATGGGGAGACGGTCCGACTATACCGTAATTATAATGAAAATACTTGGGAAAAATACTAGTCATCATCAAAGAGTTCTTGTTGAATGAAATTCAATGCATTCCTGGTTCCAAGGGAGAGTAGATGTGCTTGTTTCAGTGAATCTACTTCCTTTTTTGGGCAAAGAAGCTATTTCCAAGATCATTCAGTGTGAATGAGTTGTTGCAACAAAAGTGGAGCCTTGTTACAACTAAATGAGGTAATAGTCCCACTATACAGCAATTATGCAACAAATACTTGTGAAAAATGCTAGTTATGATCAAAGACTCTAGGTTGGATCTCCTTCCTTTTGTAGGCAAACATGTTATTTCCAAATTCATTAAATGTGAATGAGTTGTTGCAACAAAAGGTGGAGCCTTGTCAAGAATAAAAGGGGGAACAGTCCCATGATACAACAATTATACAGAAAATAGTTGTAAAAAAAGCTGGGCATCATCAAAGTCTCCTTGTTGAATGAAATTCAATGCACTCCTAGTTCCCAGGGAGTGTAGATGTGCTTGTTCCAGTGAATCTAGTTCATTTTGTGGGCAAACAAACTATTTCCAAGATCATTAAGTGGGAATGAGTTGTTGCAACAAAAGGTGGAGCCTTGCTACGAATAAATGAGGGAACGGTCCCATTATACAGAAAATACGTGTGAAAAATACTAGTCATCATCAAAGACTCCTTGTTGAATGAAATGCAATGCATTCCTAGTTCCCAAGGAGTGTAGATGTGCTTGTTCCAATGAATCTAGTTCGTTTTGTGGGCAAACAAGCTATTTCCAAGATCATTAAGTGGGAATGAGTTGTTGGAACAAAAGTTGGAGCCTTGTTACAAATAAATGAGGAGACAGTCCCATTGAACCATAATTATAATGAAAATACTTATCAGTAATGCTAGTCATCTTCAAAGAGTCATTGTTGAATGAAATTCAATGCATTCTTGGTTCCAAGAGAGAGTAGATGTGCTTGTTTCAGTGAATCTACTTCCCTTTGTCGGCGAAGAAGCAATTTCCAAGATCATTAAGTGCGAATGAGTTGTTGCAATAAAAGGTGGAGCCTTGTTACGAATAGATGGTGGAATGGTCTCATTATACAGCAATTATACAGAAAATACTTGTGAAAAATGCTAGTCATCATCACAGGCTCCTTGTTGAATGAAATGCAATGCATTCCTAGTTCCAAGGGAGTGTAGATGCACTTGTTTCAGTTAATCTAGTTTGTTTTGTGGGCAGACAAGCTATTTCCAAGATCGTCAAGTGTGAATGAGTTGTTGCAACAACAGGTGGAGCCTAGTCATGAATAAATGGGGGAATGGTCCCATTATACAGCAATCATATAGAAAATAGTTGTAAAAAATGCTAGTCATTCATCGAACAGTCCTTGTTGAATGAAATTGAATGCATTCCTAGTTCCAAGGGAGTGTAGATGTGCTTCTTTCAGTGAATCTTGTTCGTTTTGCAGCCAAACCAGCTATTTCCAAGATCATTAAGTGAGAATGAGTTGTTGCAACTATAGGTAGAGCCTTGTCACTAATAAATGGGGAAAGGGTCCCATTATACAGCAATTATGCAGAAAATTATTGTAAAAAATGCTAGTGATCATCAAAAAGTCCTTGTTGAATGAAATTCAATGCATTCTTAGTTCCAAGGGAGTGTAGATGTGGTTGTTTTAGTGAATATAGTTCCTTTTGTGGGAAAACAAGCTATTTCCAAAATGATTAAGTGTGAGTGAGTTGTTGCAACAAAAGTTGGAGCCTTGTTACTAATAAATGGGGAGACGGTCCGATTATACGGTAATTATAACAAAAATACTTGGAAGAAATGCTAGTCATCATCAAAGAGTCCTTGTTGAATGAAATTCAATGCATTCTTGGTTCCAAGGGAGAGTAGATGTGCTTGTTTCAGTGAATCTACTTCCCTTTGTTAGCAAAGAAGCAATTTCCAAGATCATTAAGTGTGAAAGAGTCATTGCAATAAAAGGTGGAGCCTTGTTACGAATAAATGGTGGAATGGTCCCATTATATAGCAATTATACAGAAAATACTTGTGAAAAATGCTAGTCATCATCAAAAACTCCTTATTGAATGAAATGCGATGCATTCCTAGTTCCAAGGGAGTGTAGATCTGCTTGTTTCTGTGAATATAGTTTTTTTTGTGGGGAAACAAGCTATTTCCAAGATCATTAAGTGTGAGTGAGTTGTTGCAACAAAAGTTGGAGTTTTGTTACGAATAAATAGGGAGACGGTCCCATTATATAGTAATTATAGCAAAAATACTTGGAAGAAATGCTAGTTATCATTAAAGAGTCCTTGTTGAATGAAATTCAATGCATTCCTGGTTCCAAGGGAGAGTAGATGTGCTTGTTTAGTGAATCTACTTCCTTTTGTGGGCAAAGAAGCTATTTCCAAGATCACTAATTATGAATGAATTTTTGCAATAAAAAGTGGAGCCTTGTTATGAATAAATGGTGGAACGGTCCCATTATAGAGCAATTATACAAAAAATACTTGTGAAAAATGCTAGTCATCATCAAAGACTCCTTGTTGAATGAAATGCAAAGCATTCCTAGTTCTAAGGGAGTGTAGATCTACTTGTTTCGGTGAATATAGTTCCTTTTGTGGGCAAACAAGCTATTTCCAAGATCATTAAGAGTGAATAAGTTGTTGCAAGAAAAGTTAGAGTAGTGTTACGGACAAATGGGGAGACGGTCCCATTATACAGTCATTATAACATAAATACTTGTAAGAAATGCTAGTCATGATCAAACAGTCCTTGTTTGATGAGAACCATATAGATGATGGGTGGAAGGCTTCAAAGGATGCAAAAGTTCCATTGCATATTTCAGTATGCCCAGTAACATGAGCTAGAGCTTCAATGGATATAAGAGGTCCATTGCACACTCGAAAAGGGCCCAATAACATGAGTGAGAGCTATAATCAATGCAAGAGGTCTATTGCACTTTCCAGAAGGTCCAATAACATGAGCTGGATCCAGAAGGTTGAAAGAAGCACTAAATGGGCTGATTAAAGACGTTCAGGCCAACCAAGTTTCAAATGGTGTGAATTCAAGCTTGAAAGAGAGTCCAAGCCTTATTAACATCATTGGAATACTTAAAGTGATTGTTATCTTAGCCTATAAATAGGCACCCCTTGTAACATCAAAAATATAAGACACCTTTAAGTGAAATAGAAAGCAAGGGTTTTTTCTCCCTCGGTTCTTTTGAGAACTAAAGAACTTATCAAGAGGTACTTCTTCTTGTGGTGTTCAAATTGACTTAACACTCCCAATTCCTTTCTTTTCTTAAGTGTAGCATTTATATCCTTCTTGAATACCCTAGGTTCGTGTTCCTTCGAATATTCGGTCTAAGGTTTCTGTTATTAAACTCTGATTTAGCTTTCCTGGTTGTTTTTTGATTCCTTATGTGTGTTAGGTCCCTAAGCAACATTTTTTTGGGGCTTTCCGCATCATTGTTGAAGGAAATTCAATGCTTTCCTTGTTCCAAGGGAGAGCAGATGTGCTTGTTTCAGTGAATCTACTTACGTTTGAGGGCAAACAAGCTATTTCCAAGTTCATTATGTGTGAATGAGTTGTTGCAATAAAAGGCGGAGCCTCGTCACTAAACAATGGGGGAACGGTCCCATTATACAGCAATTATACAAAAAATACTTGTAAAAAATGCTAGTCATCATCTAAGAGTCCTTATTGAATGAAATTCAATGCATTCTTGGTTCCAAGGGAGAGTTAATGTGCTTGTTTCAAGGAATCTACTTCCTTTTCTGGGCAAAAAAGCTATTTCCAAGATCATTAAGTGTGAATGAGTTGTTGCAATAAAAGGTGGAGACTTGTTATGAATAAATGGGGGGATGGTCCCATTAAACAGCAATTAAACTGAAAATACTTGTAAAAAATGCTAGTCATCATCAAAGACTCCTTGTTGAATGAAATGCAATGCATTCCTAGTTTCAAACGAGTGTAGATGCGTTCGTTTCAATGAATCTAGTTTGTTTTATGGGCAAACAAGCTATTTCCAAGATCGTTAAGTGTGAATGAGTTGTTGCAACAACAGGTGGAGCCTTGTCACTAATAAATGGGGGAACGGTCCCATTAAACAGCAATTATACAGAAAATACTTGTAAAAAATGCTTGTCATCGTCAAAGAGTCCTTGTTGAATGGAATTCAATGCATTCCAGGTTCCAAGGGAGAGTAGATGTGCTTGTTTCAGTGAATCTACTTCCTTTTGTGGGCAAAGAAGCTATTTCCAGGATCGTTCAATGTGAATGAGTTGTTGCAAGAAAAGGTGGAGCCTTGTTACAAATAAGTGGGGAGACGGTCCCATTAAAGAGCAATTATACCGAAAATACTTGCACAAAATGCTAGTCATCATTAAAGACTCCTTGTTGAATGAAATGCAATGCATTCCCAGTTCCATAGAAGTGTAGATCTGCTTGCATAAGTGAATATAGTTCCTTTTGTGGGCAAACAAGCTATTTCTAAGATCATTAAGTGTGAGTGAGTTGTTGCAATAAAAGGTGGAGCCTTGTTACGAATAAATGGGGAGACGATCCCATTAAATAGTAATTATACCGAAAATACTTGTAAGAAATGCTAGCCATCATCAAAGAGTCATTGTTTAATGAAATTCATTGCATTCCTAGTTCCAAGGGAGAGTAGATGTGGTTGTTTCAGTGAATCTAGTTCCTTTTGTGGGAAAACAAGCTATTTCTAAGATCATTAAGTGTGAATAAGTTGTATCAAAAGGTCAAGTTTTGTTACGAATAAATGGGAAGACAGTCCGATTATATAGTAATTATACTAAAAATACTTTTAGAAAATGCTTGTCATCATCAAAGACTCCTTGTTGAACGAAATTCAATGCACTCCTAGTTCCAAGGGAGTGTAGATGTGGTGAGACTGTCCCATTATACAGTAATTATACCGAAAATACTTATAAGCCATAATCCAAGACACCTTGTTGAATGAAATTCATTGCATTCCTAGCTCCAAGGGACTGTAGATGTGCTTGTTTCAGTGAATATAGTTCCTTTTGTGGGAAAACAAGCTATTTTCAAGATCATTATGTGTGAATCAGTTGTTCCAACAAAAGGTTGAGGCTTGTTGCGAATAAATGGGGAGACAGTCCCATTACACAGTAATAATACCGAAAATACTCGTAAGAAATGCTAGTCATCAACAAAGAGTACTTGTTGAATGAAATTCAATGCATTGCTAATTCTAAGGGAGAGTAGGTGTGGCTGTTTTAGTGAATCCAGTTCCTTTTGTGGGCAAATAAGCTATTCTAAGGATCATTAATTATGAATGAGTTGTTGCAACAAATTGTTGAACCTTGTTACGAATAAATGGGGAGACAGTCCCATTATACAGTAATTATACCAAAAATACTTGTATGAAATGCTAGACATCATCAAAAAGTAGAGTAGGTCTGGTTGTTTTAGTGAATCCAGTTCCTTTTGTGGGCAAATAAGCTATTTTCAGGATCATTAAGAGTGAATGAGTTATTGCAACAAGAGGTGGAGCCTTCTTACAAATAAATGGGGTGACTGTCCTCCTTGAACTAAATTCAATGCACTTCTAGTTCTAAGGGAGTGTAAAAGTGCTTCTTTCAGTGAAGATAGTTCCTTTTGTGGGCAAACAAGCTATTTCCAAGATCTTGAAGTGTGATTGGGTTGTTGTAACAAAAGATGGAGCCTTGTTACAAATAAATGGTAAGAGGGTCCCTTTATCCAATAATTATACTGAAAATACTTATAAGAAATGCTAGCCATCATCCAAGACACCTTGTTGAATGAAATTCAACGCATTCCTAGTTTTAAGGGAGTGTAGATGTGCTTGTTTCAGTGAATATAGTTCCTTTTGTAGCCAAACAAGCTGTTTTCAAGATCATTAACTGTGAATTAGTTGTTTCAACAAAAGGTGGAGCCTTGTTATGAATAAATGGGGAGACGGTCCCATTATACAGTAATTATACTGAGAATACTTGTAAGAAATGCTAGTCATGATCAAAGACTTCTTGCTGAATGAAATTCAGCATATTCCTAGTTCCAAGGGAGAGTGGATGTGCTTGTTTCAGTGAATTTAGTTGGTTTTGTGCACAAACAAGCTATTTTCAAGATCATTAAGTGTGAATGAGTTGTTGCAACAAAAGGTCGAGGCTTGTCATGAATAAAAGGGGAGATGGTCCCATTATACAGTAATTATATCAAAAATACTTGTAAGAAATACTAGTCATCATCAAAGAGTTTTTGTTTAATGAAATTCAATGCATTCCTAGTTCCATGGGAGAGTAGATGTGGTTGTTTCAGTGAATCTAGTTCCTTTTGTGGGCAAACATGTAATTTTCAAGAACATTAAGAGTGAATGAGTTGTTGCACCAAAACGTGGAGCCTTGTTATGAATAAATGGGTGACATTCCCATTATAGACTAATTATAATGAAAATACTTGTAAGAAATGCTAGTCATCATTATGGAGTCCTTATTTAATGAAATTCAATGCATTCCTATTTCAAAGGGAGTGTAAATGTGGTTGTTTCAGTGAATCTATTTCCTTTTGTGGGAAAACAAGCTATTTTCAAGATCATTAAGTGTGAATGAGTTGTTGCAACAAATGGTGGAGCCTTGTTACGAGTAAATGGGGAGATGGTCCCATTATACAGTAATTATAATCAAAATACTTGTAAGAAATGCTAGTCATCATCAAAGAGTCCTTGTTGAATGAAATTCAATACATTCCTCGCTCCAAGGGAGACTAGATGTGGTTATTTCGGTGACTCCAGTTCCTTTTATGGGCAAAGACACTATTTTCAAGATCATTAAGAGTGAATGAGTTGTTGCAACAAAATATTGAGCCTTCTTATCAATGAAATTCAATGCATTCCCACTTCCAACGGAGAGTAGATGAGGTTGTTTCAGTGAATATAGTTCCTTTTGTGGGCAAATAAGCTATTTTCAAGATCATAAAGTGTGAATGAGTTGTTGGAACAAATGGTTGAGCCTTGTTACTAATAAATGGGCAGATGGTCCCATTATACTGTAATTATACCAAAAGTACTTTTAAGAAATACTAGTCATCGTCAAAGATTCCTTGTTGAATGAAATTCAATGCATTGCTAGATCCAAGGGAGAGTAGGTGTGGTTGTTTCAATGAATCCAGATCCATTTGCAGGCCAACAAGCTATTTTCAAGATCATTCAGACTGAATGAGTTGTTGCAACAAAAGGTTGAGCCTTGTTACGAATAAATGGGGAGACAGTCCCATTATACAGTAATTATACCAAAAAAACTTGTAACAAATGGTAGTCATCATCAAGGAGTCCTTGTTGAATAAAATTGAAAGCATTCCGAGTACCAAGGGAGAGTAGGTGTGGTTGTTTCAGTGAATCCAGCTCCTTTTATGGGAAATAAGCTATTTTCAAGATCATTATGTGTGAATGAGTTGTTCCAAGAAAAGTTTGAACCTTGTTACAAATAAATGGGGAGACAGACCCGTTATACAGCAATTATTCCGAAAATACTTGTATGAAATGCTAGTGATCATCAAAGAGTCCTTATTGAATGAAATTCAATCCATTCCTAGCACCAAGGGAGATTAGAAGTGGTTATCTCAGTTAATCTAGTTCCTTCTATGGGCAAACGAGCTATTTTCATGATCATTAAGAGTGAATGAGTTGTTGCAACACAAGGTGGAGCCTTGTTACAAATAAATGGGGAGACGGTCCTGTTATACAGTAATTATACCGAAAATACTTGTATGAAATGCTAGTCATCAACGAAGAGTCCTTGTTGAATGAAATTCAATGCATTCTTGACTCCAAGGGAGACTAGATGTGGTTATTTCAGTGACACTAGTTTTTTTTGTGGCCAAACAAGCTATTTTCAAGGTCATTAAGAGTGAATGACTTGTGGCAACAAAAGGTTGAGCCTTGTTACGAGTAAATGGGGAGACATTCCCATTATACAGTAATGATACCGAAAATAGTTGTAAGAAATGCTAGTGATCATCAAAGAGTCCTTGTTGAATGAAATTCATTGCATTCCTAGTTCCAAGGGAGAGTAGATGTGGTTGTTTCAGTGTATTTAGTCCCTTTTGTGGGCAAACAAGCTATTTTCAAGATCTTTAAGAGTGAATGAGTTGTTGTAAGAAAAGGTTAAGCCTTGTTATGAATAAATGGGGAGACGGTCCCATTATACACTAATTATACCGAAAATACTTGTAAGAAATGCTAGACATGATCAAAGAGTCCTTGTTGAATGAAATTCAATGCATTCCTAGTTCTGAGGGAGAGTAGGTGTGGTTGTTTCAGTGAATCCAGCACCTTTTCTGGGCCAACAAGCTATTTTCAAGATCATTAAGAGTGAATGAGTTGTTGCAACAAAAGGTTGCGCCTTGTTACAAATAAATGGGAAGACAGTCCCATTATATAGTAATTATTCCGAAAATACTTGTAAGAAACGCTAGTCATCATCAAAGAGTCCTTATTGAATAAAATTCAATGCATTGCTAGTTCCAAGGAAGAGTAGGTGTGGTTGTTTCAGTGAATCCAGCTCCTTTTGTGGGCAAATAAGCTATTTGAAAGATCATTAAGTGTGAATGAGTTGTTGCAAGAAATGTTTGAACCTTGTTACGAATAAATGGGGAGACGGACCCGTTATACAGTAATTATACCTAAAATACTTTAATGAAATGCTAGTCATCATCGAAGAGTCCTTGATGAATGAAATTCAATGCATTCTGAGTACCAAGCGAGAGTAGGTGTGGTTGTTTTAGAGAATCCAGCTCCTTTTGTTGGCAAATAAGCTATTTTCAAGATCATTAAGTGTGAATGAGTTGTTGCAAGAAAATGTTGAGCCTTGTTATAAATAAATAGGAAGTCGGTGCCATTGTACAGCAATTATACTAAAAATACTTGTATGAAAGGCTAGTCATCATCAAAAAGTCCTTGTTGAATGAAATTCAATCCATTCCTAGCTCCAAGGGAGACAAGATGTGGTTACTTCAGTGAATCTAGTTCCTTTTGTGGGCAAACAAGCTATTTTTAAGTTCAATAAGAGTGAATAAGTTGTTGCAACAAAAGGTTGAAACTTGATACAAGTAAATGGAGAGACAGTCCCATTATACAGTAATTATACCGAAAATACCTGTAAGAAATGCTAGTCAACATCATAAAGTCCTTGTTGAATGAAATTCAATGCATTCCTAGTTCCAAGGGAGAGTAGATGTGATTGTTTCAGTGAATTTAGTTTGTTTTGTGGGTAAACAAGCTATTTCCAAGATCATTAAGTGTGAATGAGTTGATTGAACAAAAGGTTGAGCCTTGTTATGATTAAATGGGGAAACGGTCCCATTATACAGTTATTATAATGAAAATAATTGTAAGAAATGCTAGTCATCATCAAAGACTCCTTGTAGAATGAAATTCAATGCACTCCTAGTTCAAAGGGAGTGTAGATGTGCTTGTCCCACTGAATATAATCCCTTTTGTGGGCAAACAAGCTTTTTCCAAGATCATTAAGTGTGAATGAGTTGTTGCAACAAAATTTGCAGCCTTGTCACGAATAAATGGGGGAATGGTCCCATTATAGGATAATTATAATGAAAATACTTGTAAGAAATGCTAGTCATCATCAAAGAGTCATTGTTTAATGAAATTCGATGCATTCCTAGTTCCAAGGGAGAGTAGATGTGGTTGTTTCAGTCAATCTAGTTCCTTTTGTGGGCAAACAAGCTATTTTCATGATCATTAAGAGTGAATGAGTTATTGCAATAACAGGTGGAGCCTTGTTATGAATAAATGGGGAGACAGTTGAATTCTACAATAATTATAACGAAAATATTTGTAAGAAAAGCTAGTCATCATCATAGAGTCCTTGTTGAATGAAATTCAATGCATTCCTACTTCCAAGGGAGGGTAGATGTGGGTGTTTCAGTGAATCCGGCTCCTTTGGGGGGCAAAAAAGCTATTCCCAAGTTCATTAAGTGTGAATGAGTTGTTGCAACAAAAGGTCGATCCTTGTTACGAATAAATGGGGAGACGGTCCCATTATACAGTAATTATAATGAAAATACTTGTAAAAATGCTAGTCATCATCAAAATCTCCTTGTAGAATGAAATTCAATGCATTCCAAGTTCCAGCAGAGTGTAGATGTGCTTTTTCCAGTGTGAAAGAGTTGTTGCAACAAAAGGTAGAGCCTTGTTACGAATAAATGGGGAGACGTTCTGATTATACAGTAATTATACCGAAAATAACTGTGAGAAATGCTAGTCATCATCAAAGAGCACTTGTTGAATGAAATTCAACGCATTCCTAGTTCCAAGGGAGTGTAGATGTGCTTGTTTCAGTGAATCTAGCTCGTTTTGTGGGCAAACAAGCTATTTTCAAGATCATTAAGTGTGAATGAGTTGTTACAACAAAAGGTGGAGCCTTGTCATGAATAAAAGGGGGAATGGTCCCATTATACAGCGATTCTACGGAAAATACTGGTAAAAAATGCTAGTCATCATCAAAGACTCCTTGTTGAATGAAATGCAATGCCTTGCTTGTTCCAAGGGAGTGTAAACATGCTTGTCTCCATGAATATAGTTCCTTTTATTGGCAAACAAGTAATTTCCGAGATCATTAAGTGTGAAAGAGTTGTTGCAGCAAAAGTAGAGCCTTGCTACAAATAAATGGTGGAACAGTCCCATTATACAGCAATTCTCCAGAAAATACTTGTAAAAAATGCTAGTCATCATCAAAGACTCCTTGTCGAAGGAAATGCAATGCATTCCTAGTTCCAAGGGAGTGTAGATGTACTTGTTTCAGTGAATATAGTACTTTTTGTGGTTAAACAAGCTATTTCCAAGCTTATTAAGTGTGAAAGAGTTGTTGCAACAAAAGGTGGAGCCTTATTAGGAATAAATGGGGGAACGGTCCCATTAAACAGTAATTATACAGAAAATACTTGAAAAAA
This sequence comes from Bruguiera gymnorhiza, assembly GCA_020883675.1. NCBI lineage: Eukaryota > Viridiplantae > Streptophyta > Magnoliopsida > Malpighiales > Rhizophoraceae > Bruguiera > Bruguiera gymnorhiza. The sequence goes on along the minus strand of JAIRCJ010000094.1, from coordinate 600,227 downwards.
ATGCTAGTCATCATCAATGAGTCCTTGTTGAATGAAATGCAATGCATTCCTTGTTCCAAGGGAGTGTAGACATGCTTGTTTTAGTGAATATAGTTCCTTTTGTGGGAAAACAAGCTATTTCCAAGATCATTAAGTGTGAGTGAGTTGTTGCAACAAAAGGTGGAGGCATGCTACAAATAAATGGGGAGATGGTCCCATTATATAGTAATTATACTGAAAATAACTTTAAGAAATGCTAGTCACCTTCAAAGAGTCCTTGTTGAATGAAATTCAATGCATTCCCCATTGCAAGGGAGAGTAGATCTAGTTGTTTTAGTGAATTTAGTTCATGTTGTGGGCAAACAAGCTATTCCCAAGATCATTAAGTGTTGAATAAGTTATTGCAACAAAAGGTGGAGCCTTGTTACGAATAAATGGGTGGACGGTCCCATTATACAGCAATTATACTGAAAATAGTTGTAAAAAATGCTAGTCATCATCAAAGACTCCTTGTTGAATCAAATTCAATGCACTCCTATTTCCAAGGGATTGTAGATGTGCTCGTTTTAGTGAATATAGTTCCTATTGTGGGCAAACAAGCTATTTTTAAGATCATTAAGTGTGAATGAGTTGTTGCCACAAAAGGTGGAGCCCTATTACGAATAAACAGGGGGACAATCCCATTATTTAGCCATTATACAAAAAATACTTCTAACAAATGCTAGTCATCATCAAAGTCACCTTGTTGAATGAAATTCATTGCATTCCTAGTTCAGAGGGAGTGTAGATGTGCTTGTTTCAATGAATATAGTTCCTTTTGTGGCCAAACAAGCTTTTTCTAAGATCATTAAGTGTGAATGAGTTGTTGCAACAAAAGGTGGAGCCTAGTTCCGAATAAATGGGGCAACGGACCTATTATACAACAATTATACTGAAAATACTTGTAAGAAATGCTAGTCATCAGCCAAGAGTCTTTGTTGAATGAAATTCAATGCATTCCTAGTTCCAAGGGAGTGCAGATGTGCTTGTTTCAGTGAATATAGTTCCTTTTGTGGGCAAACAAGCTATTTTCAAGATCATTAAGTGTGAACGAATTGTTGCAACAAATGGTGGAGCCTTGTTAGGAATAAATGGGGGGACGATCCCATCATACAACAATTATACTGAAAATGCTTGTAAAAAATGCTAGTCATCATCAAAGAGACCTTGTTGAATGAAATTCAATGCATTCCTAGTTCCAAGGGAGTATAGATGTACTCATTTAAGTGAATATAGTTCCTTTGGTGGCAAGCAAGCTATTTTCAACATCATTACGTGTGAATGAGTTGCTGCAACAAAAGTTGGAGCCTTGTTACAAATAAATGGGGAGATGGTCCCTTTGTACAACAATTTTACTGAAAATATTAGTAAAAAATGCTAGTCATTATCAAATACTCCTTGTTGAATGAAATTCAATGCATTCCTTATTCTAGGGAAGTCTAAGTGTGCTTGTTTTTGTGAATAGAGTTCCTTTTGTCAGCAAACAAGCTATTTTTTCAAGATCTTTCTATCTTAATGAGTTGTTGCAACAAAAGGTGAAGCGTTGTTACAAATTAATGGGGGGACAGTCCCATTATACAGCAATTATACCGAACATACTTGTAAAAAAGGCTAGTCATCATCAAAGACCCCTTGTTGAAAGAAATTCAAAGCATTCCTAGTTCCCAGGGTGCCTAGATGTGCTTGTTTCAGTCAATATATTTCCTTTTGTGGGCAAACAAGCTATTTTCAAGATCTTTGAGTGTGAGTGAGTTGTTGTTGCAACAAAAGGTGAAGCATTGTTACGAATAACTGAGGGGATGATTCCATTATACAACAATTATTCCACAAATACTTGAAAAAAATGCTAGTCATCATCAAAGACTCCTTGTTAGAAGAAATTCAATGCATTCCTAGTTCCAAGGCAGTCTAGATGTGCATGTTTTAGTGAATATAGTTCCTTTTGTTGGGAAACAAGATATTTTCAAGATTTTTCTGTGTGAATGAGTTGTTCCAAGAAAAGGTGGAGCCTTGTTACGAATAAATGGGGTGACTGTCCCACTATACAGTAATTATACAGAAAATACTTGTAAAAAATGCTTGTTATCATCAAAGACTTCTTGTTGAACAAAATTCAATGCATTGCTAGTTCCAAGGGAGAGTAGACATGCTTGTTTCAGCGAATATAGTTCCTTTCATGGGCAAACAAGTTATTTTCAAGATCATTAAGTGTGAACGAGTTGTTGCAACAAAAGGTGGAGCCTTGTTAAGAATAAATGGGGGGACGGTACTATTATACAACAACTATACCGAAAACACTTGTAAGAAACGCTAGTCATTAGCAAAGAGTTTGTTGAATGAAATTCAATGCATTCTTAGTTCCAATGGAGTGTAGATGTGCTAGTTTCAGTGAATATAGTTCTTTTTGTGGGCAAACAATCTATTTCCAAGATCATTAAGTGTGAATGATTTGTTGCAGAAAAAGGTGCAGTTTTGTTATGAATGAATAGGGAGACGGTCTCATTATACCGTAATTATATCGAACGTACTTGTAAGAAATGCTAGTCATCACCAAGGAGTCCTTGTTGAATGAAATTCAATGCATTCCTAGTTCGAAGGGAGTGTAGATGTGCTTATTTCAGTGAATATAATTCCTTTTGTGGGCAAACAAGCTGTTTTGAAGATCACAAAGTCTGAATGAGTTATTGCAACAAAAGGTGGAGCCTTGTTATGATGAAATGGGGAGACAGTCCAAATATATAGTAATTATATTGAAAATACTGCTAAGAAATGCTGGTCATCATCAAAAAGTCCTTGTTGAATGAAATTCAATGCATTCCTAGTTCTTAGTGAGTGTAGATGTGCTTGTTTCAGCAAATATAATTCTTTTTGCAGAAAAACATGCTATTTCCAAGATCATTAAGTGTGAATGAGTTCTTATGGCAAAAGATGGAGCCATGTTATGATTATATGGGGAGGCAGTCCCATTATACCGTAATTATACCGAAAGTACTTGTAAGAAATGCTAGTCATCATCAAAGACCTCTTGTTGAATGAAATTCAACGCATTCCTAGTTCCATGGGAGTGTCAATGTGTTTGTTTCAGAGAATAGAGTCCCCTTTCTGGGCAAACAAGCTTTCTCCAGGGCCATTAAGTGTGAATGAGTTGTCACAACAAAAGGTGGAGCCTTGTCAAGAATAAATGGAGAGATGGTCCCATTATACTGTTATTAGAGCGAAAATACTTGTATAAAATGCTAGTCGTCATCAAAGAGTCCTTGTTGAATGAAATTCAATGCATTCCTAGCTCCAAGGGAGACAAGATGTGGTTATTTTAGTGAATCTAGTTCCTTTTGTGGCCAAACAAGCTATTTCCAAGATCATTAAGTGTGAAAGAGTTATTGCAAGAAATGATGGAGCCTTGTTACAAAAAAATGGGGAGACAGTCCCATTATATAGTAATTATACCGAAAATACTTGTAAGAAATGCTAGTCATCATCAAAGAGTCCTTGTTGAATGAAATTCAATGCATTCTTAGTTCCAAGGGGGAGTAGATGTGGTTTTTTCAGTGAATCTAGTTCCTTTTGTGGGCAAACAAGCTGTTTCCAAGATCATTAAGTGTGAATGAGTTAATTCAACAAAAGGTGGGGCCTTGTCATGAATAAATGGGAGAATGGTCCCATTATACAGCAATTATACAGAAAATACTTGTAAAAAAAAAACTAGTCATCATGAAAGACTCATTGTTGAATGAAATTTAATGTGTTCCTTGTTCAAAGGTAGTGTAGATGTGCTTGTTCCAATGAATATAGTTCCTTTTCTGGGCAAACAAGCTAATTCCAAGAACATTAAGTGTGAATGAGTTGTTGCAACAAAACGTTGAGCTTTGTTATGATTAAATGGGGAGACGGTCCCATTATACAGCTATTATAATGAAAATACTTGTAGGAAATGCTAGTCATCATCAAAGACTCCTTGTTGGATGAAATTCAATGCATTCCTAGTTCCAAGGGAGAGTAGATGTGCTTGTTTTGGTGAATTCAGTTTGTTTTGTGGGTAAACAAGCTATTTCCAAGATCATTAAGTGTGAATGAGTTGATTGAACAAAAGGTGAAGCCTTGTTACGATTAAATGGGGAGATGGTCCCATTATACAGTTATTATAATGAAAATACTTGTAATAAATGCTAGTCATCATCAAAGACTCCTTGTAGAATGAAATGCAATGCACTCCTAGTTCGAAGGGAGTGTAGATGTGCTTGTCCCACTGAATATAATCCCTTTTGTGCGCAAACAAGCTTTTTCCAAGATCATTAAGTGTGAATGACTTGTTGCAACAAAAGGTTGAGCCTTCTTAAGAATAAATGGGGAGACGGCTGCATTATACAGTAATTATAATGAAAATACTTGTAAGAAATGGTAGTCATCATCAAAGAGACATTGTTGAATGAAATTCAATGCATTCCTAGTTCCAAGGGAGAGTAGATGTGCTTGTTTCAGTGAATCTAGTTCCTTTTGTGGACAAAGAAGCTATTTCAAATATCATTAAGTGTGAATGAGTTGTTGCAACAAAATGTGCAGCCTTGTCACGAATAAATGGGGGAATGGTCCCATTATTCTGCAATTATGCAGAAAATACTTGTAAAAAATGCTAGTCATCATCAAAGACTCCTTCTTGAATGATATTCAATGCATACCTAGTTCCAAGGGTGTGTAGATGCGCTTGTTTCAGAGAATCGAGTTCGTTTTATGGGCAAACAAGCTATTTCCAAGATCATTAAGTGTGAATGAGTTGTTGCAACTACAGGTGGAGCCTTGTCACTAATAAATGGGGGAACGGTCCCATTAAACAGCAATTATACAGAAAATAATTGTAAAAAATGCTAGTCATCATCAAGGTGTGCTTGTTGAATGAAATTCAATGCATTCCTAGTTACAAGGGAGTGTAGATGTGCTTGTTTCAGTGAATATAGTTCCTTTTGTGGGAAAACAAGCTATTCCCAAGATCATTAAGTGTGAGTGAGTTGTTGCATCAAACAGTGGAGCCTTGTTACGAATAAATGGGGAGACGGTCCCATTATGCTGTAATTGTACCGAAAATACCTGTAAGAAATGCTAGTCCTCATCAAAGAGTCCATGTTGAATGAAATTCAATGCATTCTTTGTTCCAAGGGAGAGTATATGTGCTTTTTTCTGTGAATCTAGTTCCTTTGGTAGGCAAACAAGCTATTTCGAAGATCATTAAGTGTGAATGAGTTGTTGCAACTATAGGTGGAGCCTTGTCACTAATAAATGGGGGAATGGTCCCATTAAACAACAATTATACAGAAAATACTTGTAAAAAATGCTAGTCATCTTCAAAGTGTGCTTGTTGAATAAAGTTCAACGCATTCCTAGTTCCAAGGGAGTGTAGATGTGCTTGTTTCAGTGAATATAGTTCCTTTTGTGGGAAAACAAGCTATTCCCAAGATCATTAAGTGTGAGTGAGTTGTTGCATCAAACGGTGGAGCCATGTTACAAATAAGTGGGGAGATGGTTCCATTATACTGTAATTGTACCGAAAATACCTGTAAGAAATGCTAGTCCTCATCAAAGAGTCCTTGTTGAATGAAATTCAACGCATTCATAGTTCTAAGGGAGAGTAGATGTGCTTTTTTCTGTGAATCTAGTTCCTTTTGTGGGCAAACAAACTATTTCCAAGATCATTAAGTGTGAATGAGTTATGGCAACAAATGGTGGAGCCTTGTCATGAATAAATGGGGGAATGGTCCCATTATACAGCAATTATACAGAAAATACTTGTAAAAAATGCTTGTCATCATGAAAGTGTCCATGTTGAATGAAATTCAACGCATTCTTAGTTCCAAGGGAGAGTAGATGTGGTTATTTCAGTGAATATAGTTCCTTTTGTGGGCAAACAAGCTATTTCCAAGATCATTAAGTGTGAAAGAGTTGTTGCAAGAAATGATGGAGCCTTGTTACAAAAAAAATGGGGAGACGGTCCCATTATACAGTAATTATACCGAAAATACTTGTAAGAAATGCTAGTCGTCATCAAAGAGTACTTGTTGAATGCAATTCAATGCATTCCCAGTTCCAAGGGGAAGTAGATGTGGTTTTTTTCAGTGAATCTAGTTCCTTTTGTGGGCAAACAAGCTATTTCCAAGATCATTAAGTGTGAATGAGTTGTTGTAACAAAAGGTGGAGCCTTGTTATAAATAAATAGCGAGACGTTCCCATAATACCCTAATTATACCAAAACTACTTGTAAGAAATGGTAGTCATCATCAAAAAGTCCTTGTTGAATGAAATTCAATGTGTTCCTAGTTCCAAGGGAGAGTAGATGTGGTTGTTTTAGTGAATATAGTTCCTTTTGCTGGCAAACAAGCTATTTCCAAGATCATTAAGTGTGAAAGAGTTGTCACAACAAAAGGTAGTGCCTTGTTATGAATAAATGGTGAGACAGTCCCATTATACAGTAATTATACCGAAAATACTTATAAGAAATGGTAGATATCATCCAATACATCTTGTTGAAAGAAATGGGAAGACAGTCCCATTATACAGTAATTATTCCGAAAATACTTGTAAGAAATGCTAGTTATGATCAAAGTGTCCTTGTTGATTGAAATTCAATGCATTCCTAGTTCCAAAGAAGAGTAGATGTGCTTGTTAAGTTCCTTTCGTCAGCAAACAAGCTATTTCCAAGATCATTAAGTATGAATGAGTTGTTGCAACAAAAGGTGGAGCCTTGTTACAAATAAATGTGGGAACGGCCCCATTATACTTGTAAAAAATGCTAGTCATCATCAAAGAATCCTTGTTGAATGAAATGCAATGTATTCCTAGTTACAAGGGAGTGTAGATGTGGTTGTTTTAGTGAATATAGCCCCTTTTGGTGGCAAACAAGATATTTCCAAGATAAGTGTGAATGAGTTGTTGCAACAAAAGGTGTAGCCTTGTTAGAAATAAATATGGGAACGGCCCCATAATACTTGTAAAAAATGCTAGTTATCATCAAAGAGTCCTTGTTGAATGAAATTCAATGCATTCTTAGTTCCAAAGGAGAGTAGATGTGGTTGTTTCAGTGAATCTAGTTTGTTTTGTGGGCAAACAAGCGATTTCCAAGATCATTAAGTATAAATGAGTTGTTGCAACAAAATTTGGAGCCTTGTTACGAATGAATGGGGGAACGGTCCCATTATACAGCGATTATGTAAAAAATAATTATAAAAAATGTTGGTCATCATCAAAACTCCTTGTTGAATGAAATGCAATGCATTCCTAGTTCCAAGGGAGTGTAGATGTGCTTGTTTGCGTGAATCTAGTTCGTTTTGTGGGCAAACAAGCTACTTTCAAGATCATTAACTGTGAATGACTTGTTGCAACAAAAGGTGGAGCCTTGTCATGAATAAATGGTGGCCCCATTATGCAGCAATTATGCAGAAAATACATGTAAAAAATGCTACTCATCATCAAAGACTCCTTGTTGAGTGAAATGCAATGCATTCCTAGTTCCAAGGGAGTGTAGATGTGCTTGTTTGAGTGAATCAAGTTTGTTTTGTGGGCAACCAAGCTACTTTCATGATCATTAAGTGTGAATGAGTTGTTGGAACAAAAGATGGGGCCTTGTCACCAATAAGTGGTGGAACAGTCACATTATACAGCAATTTTACAGAAAATACTTGTAAAAAATGCTACTCATCATCAACAACTCCTTGTTGAATGAAATGCAATGCATTCCTAGTTCCAAGGGAGTGTAGATGTGCTTGTTTGAGTGAATCTAGTTCGTTTTTTGGGCAAACAAGCTACTTTCATGATCATTAAGTGTGAATGAGTTGTTGGAACAAAAGATGGGGCCTTGTCACCAATAAGTGGAGGAACGGTCCCACTATACAGCAATTATACAGAAAATACTTGTAAAAAATACTACTCATCATCAAAGACTCCTTGTTGAGTGAAATGCAATGCATTCCTAGTTCCAAGGGAGTGTAGATGTGCTTGTTTGAGTGAATCTAGTTTGTTTTGCGGGCAAACAAGCTACTTTCATGATCATTAAGTGTGAATGAGTTGTTGGAACAAAAGATGGAGCCTTGTCATGAATAAATGGGGGAACGGTCCCATTATACAGCAATTATACAGAAAATACTTGTAAAAAATTCTACTGATCATCAAAGACTCCTTGTTGAATGAAATGCAATGCATTCCTAGTTCCAAGGGAGTGTAGATGTGCTTCTTTGCGTGAATCTAGTTCGTTTTGTGGGCAAACAAGCTACTTTCAAGATCATTAAGTGTGAATGACTTGTTGCAACAAAAGGTGGAGCCTTGTCACGAATAAATGGTGGTCCCATTATGCAGCAATTATGCAGAAAATACATGTAAAAAATGCTACTCATCATCAAAGACTCCTTGTTGAATGAATTGCATTGCATTCCTAGTTCCAAGGGAGTGTAGATGTGCTTGTTTCAGTGAATCTAGTTTGTTTTGTGGGCAAACAAGCTACCTTCAAGATCTTTAAGTGTGAATGAGTTGTCGGAACAAAAGATGGAGGCTTGTCATGAACAAATGGGGGAATGGCCCGACTATACAACAATTATACAAAAAAAACTTGTAAAAAATGCTACTCATCATCAAAGACTCCTTGTTGAATGAAATGCAATGCATACCTGGTTCCAAGGGTGTGTAGATGAGCTTGTTTCAGTGAATCTAGTTCGTTTTGTGGGCAAACAAGCTCATTTCAAGATCATTAAGTGTGAATGAGTTGTTGCAACAAAAGTTTGAGCTTTGATACGAATAAATTGGAGAATGGTCCCATTATACCGCAACTATACAGAAAATAGTTGTAGAAAATGCTGCTCATCATCAAAGGCTCCTAGTTGAATGAAATGCAATGCATTCCTTGTTCCAAGGGATTGCAGATGTGCTTGTTTTAGTGATCATAGTTCCTTTTGTGGGCAAATAAATCTATTTCAAAGATCATTAGGTGTGAATGAGTTGTTGCAATGAAAGGTTGAGCTTTGATATGAATAAATGGGGGAATGGTCCTATTATACAGCAACTATACAGAAAACAGTTGTAAAAAAGGCTACTCATCATCAAAGATTCCTTGTTGAATGAAATGCAATGCATTCCGATTTCCATGTGAGTGTAGATGTGCTTGTTTCAGTGAATATAGTTCTTTTTCAGTAAATAATCTATTTCCAAGATAATTAAGCATGAATGAGTTGTTGCAGCAAAAGGTTGAGCTTTGATACGAATAAATGGGGGAATTGTCCCATTGTACAGAAATGATGCAGAAAATAGTTGTAAAAAATGCTACTCATCATCAAAGACTCCTAGTTGAATGAAATGCAATGCATTCCTAGTTCCAAGGGAGTGTAGATGTGCTTGTTTCAGAGAATCTAGTTCATTTTGTGGGCAAACAAGCTGCTTTCAAGATCTTTAAGTGTGAATGAGTTGTTGGAACAAAAGATGGAGCCTTGTCACCAATAAGTGGTGGAATGGTCCCATTATACATCAATTATATAAAAAATACTTGTAAAAAATGCTACTCATCATCAAAGACTACTTCATGAATGAAATGCAATCCATTCCTAGTTCCAAGGAATTGTAGATGTGCATGTTTCAGAGAATATAGTTCCTTTTGTGGGCAAACAATCTACTTCCAAGATCATTAAGTGTGAATGAGTTGTTGGAACAAAAGATGGAGCCTTGTCACGAATAAATGGGCGAACGGTCCCATTATACAGCAATCATACAGAAAATACTTGTAAAATATGCTGCTCATCATCAAAGACTCCTTGTTGAATGAAATGCAATGCATTCCTAGTTCCAAGGGAGTGTAGATGTGCTTGTTTCAGTGAATCTAGTTTGTTTTGTGGGCGAACAAGCTATTTCCAAGATCGATAAGCGTGAATGAGTTGTTGCAACAAAAGGTAGAGCTTTGATATGAATAAATGGGGGAATGGTCCCATGATACAGCAGTTAGACAGAAAATACTTGTAAAAAATGCTACTCATCATCAAAGAACCCTTGTTGAAGGAAATGCAAAGCATTCCTAGTTCCAAGGGATTGTAGATGTGCTCGTTTCAGTGAATATAGTTCCTTTTGTGGGCAAACAATCTATTTCCAAGATCACTAAGCGTGAATGAGTTGTTGCAACAAAAGGTTGATCTTTGATACGAATAAATGGGTGAATGGTCCCATTATACAGCAATTATAAAGAAAATAGTTGTAAAAAAGGCTACTCATCATCAAAGACTCCTAGTTGAATAAAATGTAATGCATTCCTAGTTCCAAGAAAGTGCAGATGTGCTTGTTTGAGTGAATCTAGTTTGTTTTGTGGGCAAAGAAGCTACTTTCAAGATCATTAAGTGTGAATAAGTTGTTGGAACAAATGATGGAGCCTTGTCACGAATAAATGGGGGAACGGTCCCATCATACAGCAATTATAAAGAAAATAGTTGTAAAAAAGGCTACTCATCATCAAAGACTCCTTATTGAATGAAATACAATGCATTCCTAGTTCTAAGGGAGTGTAGATGTGCTTGTTTGAGTGAATCTAGTTCGCTTTGTGGGCAAACAAGCTACTTTCTAGATCATCAAGAGTGAATGAGTTGTTGGAACAAAAGATGGAGCCTTGTCACAAATAAATGGGGGAACGGCCCCATTATACTGCAATTATACAGAAAATAGTTGTAAAAAAGGCTGCCCATCATCAAAGACTCCTTGTTGAATGAAATTCAATGGATTCCAAGCTCCAAGGGAGTGTAGATGTGCTTGTTTCAGTGAATCTATTTCGTTTTGTTGGCAAACAAGCTACTTTCAAGAACATTAAGTGTGAATGACATCTTGCAACAAAAGGTGGAGCCTTGTCACGAATAAGTGGTGGAACGGTCCCATTATACAACAATTACACAGAAAATACTTATAAAAAATGCTAGTCATCATCAAAGACTGCTTGATGAATGAAATGCAATGCATTCCTAGTTCTAAGGGAGTGTAGATGTGCTTGTTTGAGTGAATGTAGTTCGTTTTGTGGGCAAACAAGCTACTTTCTAGATCATTAAGTGTGAATGACATATTGCAACAAAAGGTGGAGCCTTCTCACGAATAAATGAGGGAACACTCCCACTATACAGCAATTATACAAAAAATACTTGTATTAAATGCAACTCATCATCAAAGACTCCATGTTGAAAGAAATGCAATGCATTTCTAGTTCCAAGGGATTGTTGATGTACTTGTTTCAGTGAATATAGTTCCTTTTGTGGGCAAACAATCTATTTCCAAGATCATTAAGGGTGAATGACTTGTTGCAAGAAAAGGTTGACCTTTGATATGAATAAATGGGGGAATGGTCCCATTATACAGCAACTATACCGAAAATAAGTGTAAAAAATGTTACTCATCATCAAAGACTCCTTGTTGAATGAAATGCAATGCATTCCCAGTTCCAAGGGAGTGTAGATGTGCTTGTTTCAGTGAATCTTGTTTGTTTTGTGGGCAAACAAGCTACTTTCCAGATCATTAAGTGTGAATGAGTTGTTAGAACTAAAGGTGGAGCCTTGTCACGAATAAAAGGGGGAACGGTCCCATTATACTGCAATGATACAGAAAATACATGTAGAAAATGCTACTCATCATCGAACACTCCTTGTTAAATGAAATGCAATGCATTCCTAATTCCCAGGGAGTGTAGATGTGCTTGTTTCAGTGAATATAGTTTGTTTTGTGAGCAAACAAGCTAATTTCAAGATGATTATGTGTGAATAACTTGTTGCAACAAAAGATGGTGCCTTGTCACGAATAAATGGGGGAATGGTCCCATTATACAGCAATTATGCAGAAAATACTTGTAAAAAATGCAACTCATCATCAAAGACTCCATGTTGAAAGAAATGCAATGCATTGCTAGTTCCAAGGGATTGTAGATGTGCTTGTTTCAGTGAATATAGTTCCTTTTGTGGGCAAACAATCTATTTCCAAGATCATTAGGTGTGAATGAGTTGTTGCAACAAAAGGTTGAACTTTGATACGAATAAATGGGGGAATGGTCCCATTATACAGCAACTATACAGAAAATAGTTGTAAAAAATGCTACTCATCATAAAAGACTCCTAGCTGAATGAAATGCAATGCATTCCTAGTTCCAAGGGAGTGTAGATGTGCTTGTTTCAGAGAATCTAGCTCGTTTTGTGGGCAAGAAAGCTGCTTTCAAGATCATTAAGTGTAAATGAGTTGTTGGAACAAAAGATGGAGCCTTGTCACGAATAAATGGGGGAATGGTCCTATTATACAGAGATTATGCAGAAAATACTTGTAAAAAATGGTACTCATCATCAGAGACTCCTTGTTGAATGAAATGCAATGCATTTCTAGTTCCAAGGGATTGTAGATGTGCTTCTTTTGAGTGAATCTACTTTGTTTTACAGGCTAACAAGCTACTTTCAAGATCATTAAGTGTGAATGAGTTGTTGGAACAAAAGATGGAGCCTTGTCACAAATAAGTGGTGGAACGGTCCCATTATACAACAATTATACTGAAAATACCTATAAAAAATGCTACTTATCATCCAACACTCCTTGTTGAATGAAATGCAATGCTTTCCTAATTCCTAGGGAGTGTAGATGTGCTTGTTTCAATGAATCTAGTTTGTTTTGTGGGCAAACAAGCAACTTTCAAGATGATTATGTGTGAATAACTTGTTGCAACAAAAGATGGAACCTTGTCACAAATAAATGGGGGAATGGTCCTATTATACAGAGATTATGCAGAAAATACTTGTAAAAAATGCAACTTATCATCAAATACTCCATGTTGAATGAAATGCAATGCATTGCTAGTTCCAACAGATTATAGATGTGCTTGTTTTAGTGAATATAGTTTCTTTTGTGGGCAAACAATCTGTTTCCAAGATCATTAAGTGTGAATCACTTGTTGCAACAAAAGGTTGTGCTTTGATACAAATAAATGGGGGAAGGGTCCCATTATATAGCAACTATACATTAAATAATTGTAAAAAATGCTACTCATCATCAAAGACTCCTAATTGAATGAAATGCAATGCATTCCTAGTTCCAAGGGAGTGTAGATGTGCTTGTTTCAGATAATCTAGCTCGTTTTGTGGGCAAACAAGCTGCTTTCAAGATCTTTAAGTGTGAATGAGTTGTTGGAACAAAAGACGGAGCCTTGTCTCCAATAAGTGGTGGAACGGTCCTATTATACATCAATTATATAGAAAATACTTGTAAAAAATGCTACTCATCATCAAAGACTACTTCATGAATGAAATGCAATCCATTCCTAGTTCCAAGGGATTGTAGATGTGCATGTTTCGGAGAATATAATTCCTTTTGTGGGCACACAATCTACTTCCAAGATCATTAAGTGTGAATGAGTTGGTGGAACAAAAGATGGAGCCTTATCACGAATAAATGGGGGAACAGTCCCATTATACAGCAATCATACAGAAAATACTTGTAAAAAATGCTGCTCATCATCAAAGACTCCTTGTTGAATGAAATGCAATGCATTCCTAGTTCCATGGGAGTGTAGATCTGCTTGATTCAGTGAATTTAGTTCATTTTGTGGGCAAACAAGCTACTTTCAAGATCATTAAGTGTGAGTGAGTTGGTGGAACAAAAGATGGAGCCTTGTCACAAATAAATGGGGCAATGGTCCCATTATACAGCAATTATACAAAAAATACTTGTAAAAAATGCTACTTGTCATCAAAGACTCCTTGTTGAATGAAATTCAATGCATTCCAAGTTCCAAGGGTGTGTAGATGTGCTTGTTTAAGTGAATCTAGTTCGATTTGTGGTCAAACATGCTACTTTCAAGATCATTAGGTGTGAATAACTTGTTGCAACAAAAGGTGGAGCCTTGTCACAAATAAGTGGTGGAACGTTTCCATTATATTGCAATTATACAGAAAATACTTGTAAAAAATGCTACTCATCATCAAAGTGTCCATGTTGAATGAAATGCAATGCTTTCCTAGTTCCAAGGGAGTGTAGATGTGCTTGTTTGAGCAAATCTAGTTCGTTTTGTGGGCAAACAAGCTACTTTCAAGATCATTAAGTGTGAATGATTTGTTGCAACAAAGGATGGAGCCTTGTCAGGCATAAATGGAGGAACGGTCCCATTGTACAGAAATTATACAGAAGATACTTGTAAAAAATGGTACTCATCATCAAAGACTCCTTGCTGAATAAATTCAATGCATTCCGAGTTCCAAGGAAGTGTGGATGCGCTTGTTTCAGTGAATCTATTTCATTTTGTGGGCAAACAAGCTACTTTCAAGATCATTAAGTGTGAATGACCTGTTGCAACAAAAGGTGGAGCCTTGTCACGAATAAATGGGGGAACGGTCCCATTATATGGCAATTATACAGAAAATACATGTAAAAAATGCTACTCATCATCAAAGACTCCTTGTTGAATGAAATGCAATGCATTCCTAGTTCGAAGGGAGTGTAGATGTGCTTGTTTGAGTGAATCTAGTTCATTTTGTGGGCAAACAAGCTACTTTCAAGATCATTAATTGTGAATGAGTTGTTGGAACAAAAGATAGAGCCTCGTTACGAATAAATGGGGGAACGGTCCCATTATACAGCAATTATACAGAAATTACCTGTAAAAAATTCTACTTATCATCAAAGACTCCTTGTTGAATGAAATTCAATGCATTCCAAGTTCCAAGGGAGTGTAGATGTGTTTGTTTCAGTGAATCTAGTTCGTTTTGTGGGCAAACAAGCTACTTTCAAGATGATTAAGTTTGTATCAGTTGGTGGAACAAAAGATGGAGCCTTGTTATGAATAAATTGAGGAACGGTCCCATTATACAGCAATTATACAGAAAATACTTGTAAAAAATGCTACTCATCTTCAAAGACTCCTTGTTGAATGAAATTCAATGCATTCCAAGTTCCAAGGTAGTGTAAATGTGCTTGTTTCGGTGAATCTAGTTTGTTTTGTGGGCAAAGAAGCTACTTTCAAGATCATTAAGTGTGAATGAGTTGTTGGAACAAAAGATGGAGCCTTGTCACGAATAAATGGGGGAACGGTCCCATTATACAGCAATTATACAGAAAATACTTGTAAAAAATGCTGCTCATCATCAAAGACTCCATGTTGAATGAAATGCAATGCATTTCTAGTTCAAAGGGATTGTAGATGTGCTTGTTTTGGTGAATATAGTTCCTTTTGTGGGCAAACAATCTATTTCCAAGATCATTAAGTGTGAATGAGTTGTTGCAACAAAAAGTTGAGCTTTGATACAAATAAATGGGGGAATGGTCCCATTATACAACAATTATATGGAAAATAGTTGTAAAATATGCTACTAATCATCAAAGACTCCTTGTTTGATGCAAAAAAGCCCAAAAAAGACATGGCTTAGGGACCCAACGCACACAAGGAATCAAAAAACAACCAGGAAAGCTAAATCAAAGTTTAATAACAGAAACCCTAGACCCAATATTCAAAGGAGCATGAACCTAGGGTATTCAAGAAGGATATGGATGCCACACTCCATAAAAGAAAGGAATTGGGAGTGATAAGTCGATTTGAACACCCTTGATTTCTATTTCACTCAAAGTTGTCTGATTTCAAGAGCTTATAAGGGGTGCCTATTTATAGGCTAAGATAGCTATCCTAAAGAGGGACAAATTCCTATGTAGGAGAAATGCTTGTTTTGGAGGAATTTTGGACAAATTCTGGCAGATAAAATGAACTCCTATTTAGGAGTGAATGCTATTACTTAGTCTGACCCATTAATTAGTCCAATTATGATAATTAGTCCTAGTGGACTCTCTTTAAAACTTGAATTCGCACCATTTGATGCTTGGTTGGCCTGAATGTCTTGAATCAGCCCATTTAGTGCTTCTTTAATCTTTTTGGCCCTAACTCATGTTATTAGGCCTTTTGGGATGTGCAATGGACCTCTTGCATCCATTAAAGCTCTAGGTCGTGTTATTGGGCCTTCTGGAATGTGCAATTGACCTCTTGCATCAATTGAAGCTCTAGCTCGTGTTATTAGGCCTTTTGGAATGTGCAATAGACCTCTTGGATCTATTGAAGCCTTCTACCCATCATTTCCATGATTCTCATCATTCCCCCTCTCCTCAAAGGGATTCGCCCTCGAATCATCACCTACATCGAAAGGAGAAAGGTTAGAAACATTAAATGTTGCACTCACATTATACTCACCAAGAAGGTCCAACTTATAAGTATTGTCATTAATCTGTGCTACCACTTGGAAGGGACCATCTCCTCTAGGTTGTAGCTTTGAACGCCTTTAAGCTGGGAATCGTTCCTTGCACATATGAACCCAAACCTAATCACCAGGTTCAAACACCACCTTCTTTCGGCCCTTGTTGACATGGGATGCGTATTGCTTAGTTCATTTCTCAATATGTTGCCGCACCTTCTAATGCAATTTTTTTATCGTGTCCACTTTGCGTTCACCATCAACACTGGCATACTCATTGACAGGTATAGGTACCAAATCAAAAGGAGTCAATGGATTAAAACCATATACAATTTCAAATAGAGAGTAACTAGTAGTAGAATGAACACTCTTATTATACGCAAACTCGACATGTGGTAAACAATCTTCCCATGTTTTCAAATTTGTTCGAATAATAGCACACAAAAGAGTAGAAAGAGTTCAATTAACCACCTCAGTTTGCCCATTAGTTTGTGGATGACAAGTAGTTGAAAACAATAGCTTAGTACCTAACTTACCCCACAAAGTCTTCCAGAAGTAGCTTAAGAACTTTGTATCCCGGTCTGAAACAATGCTTCGTGGCATGCCATGCAAATGTACTACTTCTCTAAAGAATAAGTCAGTCACATTGTTTGCATTATCAATTTTATGGCATGGGATGAAGTGTGCCACCTTTGAAAATCTATCAACAACAACAAATACAGAATCCCTACCCCTTTTTGTTCGTGGCAATCCTAGTACAAAGTCCATGGATAAATCAACCTAGGGATGGCTAGGTATGGGTAAAGGGGTATACAAGCCATGGGGCAAAACTCTAGATTTAGCCTGTTTGCATGTTATGCATTTCTCGCATATCCTCTCAACATCTCGTTTCATGCGTGGCCAAAAGAAGTGTTCATTTAGGACATCTAGGGTTTTCCTAACTCCAAAATGACCCATTAGACCACCCTCATGAGCTTCTCTTACAACCAACTCCCTTAAAGAACTCATAGGCATGCATAAACGATTTTCTCTAAATAAGAAACCCTTATGCCTATAAAACTTCTCAAAGGCTGACTTCTCACATGCTCCATACACATTAGCAAAGTCTAGATCATTTACATATAAATCTTTAATATGTTCAAATCCTAATAAGTTTGCAGTAAGTATAGAGATAAGGGCATACCTGCAAGATAATGCATCAGCTACCGCATTTTCCTTACCTTGTTTATATTTGATGATGTAGGGAAAGGTCTCAATGAATTCAATCCACTTGGCATGTCTTTTGTTCAACTTTCCTTGTCCCTTCAAATGCTTCAACAATTCATGGTCAGTATGGGTGACAAACTCCTTAGGCCAAAGGTAATGTTGCCATGTCTCTAAAGTTTGTACCAATGCATACATCTCTTTATCATAAGTAGGATAATTAAGGCTTGCTCCACTTAGCTTTTCACTGCAGTAAGCAATTGGGTGCCTTTCCTGCATAAAACAGCTCCAATGCCGATACCTGAAGCATCACACTCAATCTCGAAAGCTTTTGCAAAGTTAGGTAAAGCAAGTAGGGGTGCAGAACTTAATTTTTCCTTGATGCAATTAAAAGCCTTGTCTTGGTCACTACCCCACTTAAAACTCATGTTCTTTTTGATAAGTTCAATGAGTGGTGCAGCAATGGTGCTCAAGTCCCTAACAAAGCGTCTATAGAAACTAGCTAGACCATGAAAGCTACGCACATCACTAATTGACTTAGGTGTGGGCCAATCACAAATTGCCTTAACTTTTTCCTCGTCAACCTCAGAATGTAAAACACATACAATAGAACATAAATGATCAAGATGCTCTTCTAGGGTTTTACTATAGACCAAAATATCATCAAAATACACAACCACAAATTTACCAATGAATGGACGCAAAACATGATTCATTAGTCACATAAAAGTGCTTGGTGCATTAGTGAGACCAAATGGCATAACAAGCCATTCATACAAATCGTACTTAGTTTTGAAAGCTGTTTTCCACTCATCTCCCTCTCTTATCCTAATATGATGATATCCACTTTTCAAATCAATCTTAAAAAGACACAGGAACCATGCAATTCATCCAACATGTCATCTAATCTAGGTATGGGGTGATGATACTTTACAGTGATTTTGTTGATTGCTTGGCAATCAACACACATCTTCCAAGTCCCATCTTTCTTGGGTACAAGTAGGACAGGAACAGCACATGGACTCATGCTTTCCCTCACATATCCTTTGGAAATAAGCTCCTTAACCTGCCTTTGAAGCTCCTTTGTCTCCTCAGGATTACTCTTATATGCAGGCCGGTTAGGGATAGATGCACCTGGGATGAAATCAATTTGATGCTCAATTCCTCTATTAGGTGGAAATCCACTTGGAACATCGCCAGTGAATACATCTTCAAATTCCTGCAATAGAGTAACAACAACACTAGGCAAAGATGGGTCAAACTTGTCAGTTTTAAAATAAGCCTCCTTGTACAAAAGTATGATTATAGGTTGTTTGGCATAGAATGCTCTTTTGACATCACTCTCTTTTGCATAGAAACTTTCTCTTTTCTTCTCTTTCTTTTGTGTCATCATGTTTTCTCCTCTCTTTTCACTTTTATCAATCTTCTTTTTCTTTTCACTCTCATTTTTAATCCTTAATTGATCCTCATAAGCTTGTTGAGGTGATAATGGTACAAGAGTGACGGGTTTTTCATTCATTACAAAGGAATATCGGTTCTTGAAGCCATCATGCTTAACTCGCCTATCAAATTGCCATGGTCTTCTTAATAGAATATGGCCCACATGCATAGGTACAACATCACATAAAATTTCATCATGGTACCTTCTAATAAAAAAATGATATGAGGACTTGCTTATTTACCTTGACTTCACCACTCTCATTCAACCATTGAAGCTTATATGGCCTACGATAATTCATAGTAGGAAAATCCAACTTCTCAACCATAATTGTGCTAGTAACTTTAGTGCAACTCCCACCATCAATAATCATACTACATACCTTATCATTGATGAGACACCTTGTCTGAAAGATGTTATCTCTTGCACCTCATTTCTTCCTTTACTTGCACATTCAATGTTTCACCTTGTAACAAGAGCTANGTGCTAGCAACATTAGTGCAACTCCCACCATCAATAATTATACTATATACCTTATCTTTGATGAGACACCTCGTCTGAAAGATGTTATCTCGTTGCACTTCATTTTCTTCCTTGCACATTCAATGCTCGCCTTGTAACAAGAGCTACTCCATTAACTGATACTCCTCTCCATCACTTTCACCCTCTGATGATGGCATAGAATCATCATCTGATTCATTTTCAGTTTCAACTTCACCATTACTTCTCAAGATCATTGCACGCTTATTTGGACATTGAGATGCAATATGACCCTGCCCAAACACTTAAAACATTTAACATCTTTATTTCTACTTGGTTGGGGATCAGAATTACCTGCCTCCTTGCTAGAACCCACATTCTTGTACTTGGATAGCTTGGCTTTGGACTTGTAGTTGGTCATCTCGTCCCTTTTATTCCAATTTGGCTTCCAAGATGAGGTAGATCCTGAGTTCTGCCCAAACCGTGTGGAACCCTTTCGTTTGAGTTGCCTTTCAACTTTCATGGCCATGTGTATCATATCTTCTAATTCCACATAGTGTTGCAATTCATGGCCACGTTTGCTATGTCCCTATTTAGCCCTTACAGAAATCAAGCCATGGTTGCTTCTCTATCTTCTTCTACATTCGCCGAATCATGGTAACTCCATCTCCTTGTGGTAATCCTCCACACTTTTGGTGCCTTGAGTGAGCCCTTGCAGCCTTTGGTACAGCTCCCTGTAATAGTGATTAGGGACAAACCTCCTCCTCATGATAGCCTTCATCTCCTCCCATGTATCAATAGGCCGCGCACGATTCCTTCTCCTAGTCAAAACAAGTTGATCCCACCAAATAATAGCATAATCAGTGAATTCAACTGCAGCAAGCTTTACCTTTTTCTCCTCGGACTAGTTGTGGCAATCAAAAACCAATTCAACCTTCTTCTCCATTCTAGGTATGCATCAGGATCATTCTTACCTTGGAATGGAGGATAGTGGTGATTTTAATACTGCCCCGAATTATGGTCATAGGTGCCTTGCCTCCCAAATTCTCTTTGATCCCTTCTATTGTTAGCAGTTCGGACCACAGTAGTTTGATTATCAATTTCATCATCTTCTACATCATCTTCATGTCATAGGCACGTCTCAACTGCCTTCTTGCTTTAGGAGCCTCATACTCCCCATGCCCTCATTTGTAACTCTGCTATAGTATTAGATTGCTCCTCTATCCTCTCCCTCATATCATCAAATCTGGTATTCATACGCCTCAAATTGTTGTTGCATAGCTTTGATCATGAAGGACACATCACTAGCTCCCTCCTAAGTTGCACCTTTGTCTTTGGATTGTCATAGTATTACTTCTATACAAAATAATAAGATACCTCACAGAGCACTCCCTCACGTGTTCACTCAAAAAAAGGTGTCACACTCTCTCGTGTTTTACACTCTTTATGGCCTTTTCTTTATATGAACTTTCACTCTTGCCCTTTTACCACTTGGATTTCTCCTTTTAGCTCTATAAAGAACTAAAGAAGGTAAATCAAGAGTATTGATTTTGAACAGAATAAGATAAATGGTGTAGAATTGAACAAATCAGAGAACAAGGATCAAAAAAATGGAAAAAGGATATCAAGGCAAACGATTTTAATGAACTAAACTCACAAAAAGAATCAGGATAGGGGAAGTTAAATTTAGAGGACAAACTTGGGTAACAAGATAAGGAAAATGGATGGTAGAATTGGAGTTGAGCAAGAAAACTTTGTTATTATTGTGGCCAATATGACCAAATTGTTAATTTTATCAATAACTTGAATTTGATGTTTCCTTTCTTTTCTTCTTTTTCTTTTTTTTTCTTTTGCTCAACACAAAACACAGTAGAACACTTAGATACAACAATTGGAATTGAAATTAGCATATTGAGAAGGATTGCAAACAAACAGATTTGTGCATTTGAATTGTAATGCACATAATAGACAAATTGAATCGAAATAAATAAATCACAAAGTAGAAAATTAAAGAGTGAGTGGATTCAACCTGATTTAGAGCCAAGCTCTATACCAACTGATGCGGAAAACCCCAAAAAGACGTGGCTTAGGGACCCAACACACACAATGAATCAAAGAGCAACCAGGAAACCTAAATCAGAGTTTAATAACACAAACCCTAGACCCAATATTCGAAGGAACACAAACCTAGGGTATTCAAGATGGATATGGATGCCACACTCCAGAAAAAGAAGGAATTGGGAGTGATAAGTCGATTTGAATGCCACAAGAAGAAGTACCTCTTGATAAGTTCTTTAGTTCTTAAAAGAACCGAGGGAGAAAAAACCCTTGCTTTCTATTTCACTCAAAGTTGTCTGATTTCCAAAGCTTACAAGGGGTGCCTATTCATAGGCTTAGATAGCAATCCTAAAGGGGTAAAATTCCTATTTAGGAGAAATCCCTATTTTGGAGGAATTTCGGACTAATTCCAGCACATACAATGAACTCTTATTTAGGAGTGAATGCTATCACTTAGTTTGACCCATTAAGTAGTCCAATTATATTAATTAGGCTTGGGCTCTCTTTAAAACTTGAATTCGCACCATTTGAAGTCTAGTTGGCCTGAATGTCCAGAATCAGCCCATTTAGTGCTTCTTTAATCTTTCTGGCCCTAGCTCGTGTTATTGGGCCTTCTGGAATGTGCAATGGACCTCTTGCATCATTTGAATCTTTAGCTCGTGTTATTGGGCCTTATGGAATGTGCAATGGACCTCTTGTATCAATCGAAGCTCTAGCTTGTGTTATTGAGCCTTCTTGAATGTGTGATGGACTTTTTGCATCCTTTGAAGCCTTCCACCCATCATCTCCATGGTTCTCATCAGAACTTGTCCAACTGTAGTTTGCCTCCGCCGATGATGTGCCCTTGTAACACAAGCGGTCTTTGGCTCATCTCCTTCTGCAATCCTCACTTCGTAATATCCCGATCTCAAATCCAACTTTGTGAACCACCGCACTTCACCTAGCTGATTCAACAAATCAGCTATTAATGGAATGGGATATTTGTTCTTCACGGTTATTTTGTTGAGCACCTGATAGTCGACGCACAACTGAAGTGACCCATCGTGCTTCTTTTGGAAAAGCACGGGTGCACCATATGGAGCCTTTGACGGTTGAATGTAGCCTGCATCCAATAGCTCCTTTGCCATTCGGTAAGACACCGTAGCAGGTGGTCTTGCACCAGGGACCAATTCTATCTTGTGGTCCACCTCACGTTTAGGTGGGAGCTTATTAGGCAATTCGGGAGGCATCATGTCCTTAAACTCCTCCAGGACATGAGAGACTTCCTTAGGTAGGACATTTGATGAGGAAGTATCCTTTCCATCCTTCAGGGATATAAGAAAGGTGGGTTGCGACTTCTTTACACCTTTCAAAAGTTGCATGACTGAAATTTGCCTAGATTGAAGGTTGCTCTCCTTAGCCAAAGGCACCATGCATGTATTGCCTTCCTCTAAGATGCACATTGTGTTGGCAAAAGGAATAGGCACGACCTTAACGTGGTCCATAAACTCTATACCAAGCATAATTGGATAATCATCCATTGGTACAATAAAAAAGTCTACAAGGCCACACCATTCACCCATACGTACCCTCTATACCATAAGCAATGCCAAAGATCGACTTTGGCTCCGAATTTACTGCCTTAAGCCATCCTTGCTCCTTGTTGTATTTGATGCCCAACCGCCTTGCTTCTTCTTCTTGAAGGAAGTTATTGGAAGCTTCGGTATCCACTAAGGCTTTAACCACTTGGTTACATACCTTTGTTTCCACGTATAATCATCCTCTCTTCTCAGTTTTAGGCACTTCGACCTTGGCTTTGATGGCATTGAGGATTTGTAAGGATCCCATCCTCGTCTCTTCACGTTGCTACTATTTCTCTCTTTCTTCAACTAGGGCAGAAAGCTTGGCTTTCTTCTGGCAATCCCTAGCCTTGTGCAGCCCGTTGCAAAAGTAACATTTGAGAGGGGGCATGTCACTGCTTTGACCCTCCTTGGTGTTCCTCCCTTCCTTAGGCCTGTTAAACTTGTGAAAACATCCTTTGTTCAAGGAACTCTCTTCCCCACTCTTTCCCTTGCCACCCTTGTCCTTATGGGACTTGGACTTTTCGGACTTCCTGAACTCTATTAGTGATTCGGCAATGGAAATAGTGGTGGCAAGATCTTGAACATCGTGTCTTTGGATCTCCATCTTTGCCCAGTTTTGTAAGCCATCTTTGAATGTGAAGAATGCCTTCTTGTCAAGATAACCAGGAATTTCCAGCAACACTTTTGAGAATTCCTTCACGTACTCTCGTGTGCTTCCCTTTTGTTGAAGACGCCTTAGCTTCACTCTTGCCTCTTCCTCGGCATTCTCCAGATAGAATTGCTGCTTGAGTTCTTTCTTGAACTCGTCCCACGTGTTAATGATGCAGGTACCCTTTTCAATATCACTATACCTCCTTCTCCACCGTACCATTGCGGTATCCATGAGGTATAAGGCAGCATTATCAATCTTCTTGGCATCCTCCGTGACACCAAGTGCCATAAAGTATTGTTCCAAGCTCCATAGAAAATTATCAACCTCCTTCGCATTCCTGGACCCATTATATGCCTTGGGTCTTGGGACATCCACTTTTGAAGAAGCTGCAACTACTGTTAGCAAGGCGATGCTCCCACTTTGAGCAATTTCCTTTTGCAAAGGACTAGCTCCTCTTTGGTCTCCTTCAACTCATTAGAGACTCTTTCGAGCTCTTCCTTCAACGTCCTAACCTCACAATGCAGGGCCTCTTCCAAGGTCTTCACTTGGCCTAGACACCTTGATAGGGCCTGGTTTAAGGCACCTTGCAACTCCTCACAAAGCTTTTCACTCTCTTTCTCGAGCTCGTCGATGCGTTGGTCTACTACCTCAAACTTCTCCTGCCCATCAGCCATAGCAAGCTCCACCTTTGCGAGCCTTGCATTGGTGTCTTCCAAGACATCCCTTGACCTTGATCTCCCTCCTTTTGGTTGCTTCTTAGCTTCCTTAACCATGTGGGTAGTCTCACTATGTGGACTAGCCATCCTTAACAACAGAGTGTGCTTGCTACTTGTAGAAACGTGGCTCTGATACCACTTGTCACGGACTTGGCTTCGTTCACCCAACGACCTGTGTGGCACTAGCAATTCAATTGACTCAAATGCTAGTTCAGCCTTCTCCGAGAGCTAGAATGCTACTAGTAAAAGATAGAAAGATGCACACAAAGTAGACAAGAGATATGGAGAGCTTGGAGAATACTATATTACTTTAAGAAGGCAAATACACTCTTGCTTCTGATTGTCTACAAATGAAGTCCCTAAGGCTATATATAGTCATCCATCTCCTCAACGGAGGGCTAGGATCTATTTAATCTAACGGTCACTATCCTCCTCCTAGAGTATTCTAGCTAACTCTACATTCTACAAGAAGATAAGAGAGTTATCTACAAGATTCTAGAGGCTTTCACCTTATCTACAAGATTTTAGAGGCTTCCACCTTATCTATAAGATTTTAGAGGCTTCCACCAAGTTCTAGAATTTGGAGTGGTGGCTAGAATAAGCCTCTTTAAATAGGTCAATTTTGGGCAGAATTACGCAGCGCGTGACAACAAGTAATGGATGACGGCAGTCATCTCCTTGTCTTGGATGGTGTACCACCTCTCCGTGTCATTAAGTTTGCAACTTTTGTAGGCAATGGGATGCCTATCTTGCATTAGGACTCCCTCGATGGCGTAGTCGGATGCATCAGTGTGGACTTTGAAAGGTTTTTCGTAGTCCGATAGCACCATAACAGGTTCTTCGGAGATTGCTTGATTCAATCTCTCAAAGGAAGCTTGGCATTCACTCATCCAATGCCAAGTGTAGTTCTTTTTCAGCAGGTCGGTTAGGGGTGCTGCTACAACACAGTATCCCTTGATGAATCGACGGTAGTAGTTGACAAGCCCTAGGAAGGATCGCAGTTCCAAGACCTTGGTTAGAGGCTCCCATTGTTGGATGGCTCGCACCTTTGCTGGATCCATCATTAGTCTGCCATCCTTTATTCGGTGACCAAGGAAGTCCACCTCTTGCTTGGTGAATGAGCACTTCTCCTTCTTGATGAACAACTCATTTTTCCACAGAACTTGGAAGACTTGCTTGAGGTGCTCAACATGCTCTTCAAGTGTGTTGCTGTACACTACGATGTCATCCAAATAAACTACCACAAATTTGTCAAGGAATGGATGCAGTACCTTATTCATGAGTGTGCAGAAGGTGGCTGGTGCGTTGGTGAGGCCAAAGGGCATTACTAGGAACTCGAACGCTTCATAGTGTGTTACACAGGTTGTCTTTGGCTCGTCACCTTGTGCAATTTGGACCTAGTAGTATCCTGATCGCAAATCCAACTTGGTGAAGTACCTTGCCTTCCCGAGTTAGTCGAAGAGATTAGCTATCAAGGGTATTGGATACTTGTTCTTGATAGTGACCTTGTTCAAGGCTCGGTAGTCAATACATATGTGTAGCGATCCGTCCTTCTTCTTTTGGAAGAGGACTGGGGCACCAAAAGGGGCTTTTGATGGTTGAATGTAACCCGAATCAATCAAATCGTGGAGCTGCTTCCTCAATTCAGCGAGTTCCGGGGGTGCCATGCGATAAGGGGCTATGGCAAGAGGTTTGGCAAGAGGTTTGGCACCGAGTTCCAACTTAATGTGGTGATCCACATCTTGCTTTGGTGAAAGCTTATTCAGTAGCTCGGAAGGCATGACATCCTTGAACTTGGCAAGGATTGCCTGGATGGGTTACGACAGTGCGGGAGTAGGTGCTGCTACGTCTTCCCCATTGCTTAGCTCCCTTATGGTAGCCACGTAGCCTAGACCTGACTTGAAACCTTGCTTAAATTTCAAGGTAGAAATCATTGATGGTTAAGACTTCTCCTTGCGCTTCAAGGGAACTACTCGGATCTTGCGGGCATCGACGACCGCAAGAGAACTTGAGGCAGGAACAGGGAAAGCCAATGCTTTGCAGAAAAATGCAAGACCTAACACCACCTTAAAGTCATCCATGAGAACAACGGTAAAGTCCAACTTACCAGTTCATTCGCCAATTTGGACAACTACTCCATGTGCTATGCCTTAGATAGGCTTTGCTTCTGAGTTTACTGCTTTGATGGTGTCGTTTCCCTTCGTCAGTTTGAGGTCTAGACGTTTGACCTCTTGCACATCCATGAAGTTGTGCGTTGCCTCTGTATCTAGCATCGCACAGGCTGCTTTGCCCTCGATGGCAATGTCAGCGTACAACAGTCCCTTCTCCGTAGAGATTGTTGGGGAGGCATGTTTTGAGAGATTACCCAATTGTTGGATATATCCCATGTCAGCTTGGGGCTCTTTGTCGGCCTTTTTTGGGCCAAGTGCCACCATTATAGCATTCATTACTTTACATTTGGGGCAGTCTCTCACCCAGTGTGGTCTGTCACAAATGAAATAGAGACTAGGGGGATTACCTAAGTTGCGCTTACCTGCAAAATTCTTCTCATGATTGGGACGACCATTTGAGGGTCTCTGCTGTCCACCCTCATTGTGGCCAGAATCTTGCTTCTTCTGCCCGGTTTTCTCTCCCCTACTTTTGGTAGAGCTTGGCTTCTTGCTCTTCGAGTGGGCAGAATAGTCGACGAAGGTCTTAGCAGCGGCAATGGTAGCATCTAGGGTCTGCACATCACGCCTCTCTAGCTCGACTCTCGCCCAATCTTTCAAGCTGTCTTTAAAGTAGAAGAGAAGCTCCCTGTCGGACATCTCAATTTCAAGTATAAGGGTAGTAAATTCCTTAATGTAGTCAAAAATACTACTTGTCTGGCATAGGCGACGCAACTTTCCCCTTACTTTGCTGTCTGCATTGTGAGGAACAAAGTACCTACGTACCTTAGCCTTGAATTGCTCCCAAGAATCAATGATGCACAAGCCCTTCTCTCCCTCAGAGTACTTACGTCTCCACTAGAGTTGGGCAGCATCTCTTAGGAAGATTGGGGCATTGCTTACCTTGGCAAGGTCGTCAACAACCCCCATGGCCTCGAAGTACTGCTCAAGGCTGAACAAAAAGTTCTCCATGACAGTGGCATTGCGTGTGCCGTTGTACATGGCAGGCTTTGGGACCTTCAACCCATGCACTGCTGTGGCGCTAGTAGTGGCAGCTGTACTAGTGTATGAATTGTTTCAGCGTAGAGAATCCATCTCCCTACGGAGGTCGTGAATCTCTCCTTCAACAAACTCGCGTAGGTTGGACAGATCTTGATTAAGGGAGCGTAGTTCTCCCTCAAATGAACGGCCAAACTTTTTGATCATGACTTTGGCAGCTTGCGTGATCTCTGCATTCTCATGGATCAAGTTATTGACTTAATCGCTGAGGTCGCCCACAACGGAGCTTATATTGATGACGCTCTGCTCTAAGCCAGCAACACGAGTGTCCATGGTTTCCCTTGCTGGAGCCTTGGACTTGCTATGCTTGTAGCAAGTCAAGGGCATGCTGCTCCTCACGCCCATGAGCTTGTTGCCCCGCTTGTTGCTCCTCCATAGTGGTTACAACAAATCCTTCTTCGCTTGCCATGCTTGTTATCTCAACAAACAACAAACAAATAGGTTGCACCTAAGGTTTGAACTATTGCTCTAATACCACCTGTCACGGAGTTAGGCTTTGAGTGTGCTAACCCGTGCGGCATTGAAGATGAGCTAAGTAAGCCTTGGAGAGTTTGAGAGAATCAGTGGAAGCCATGTGAGAGGCAAGTAAGGACTTGGAATTGCTGGAGGAAGAGAGAGCACAAGAGAGCTTTGCAAGTGAACTTGTATTGAGCATTCAAAGGTGTGTTTACAAATGAGAGGAATAGCCTATTTATAGTTGCTCCACCTCCTCAATGTGTGGCTACAAACGACTATCTAGAATATTTACAAAGAATGCTCTAGAGAGAGCATTAAAGAGGGTCCTTTCAATAAGGTTCTAAGTTAATGTCATAGGCATGCATAAACAATTTTCCCTAAATAAGAAACCCTTGTGCCTATAAAACTTCTCAAAGGATGACTTCTTACATGCTCTATAAACATTAGCAAAGTCTGGATCATTCACATATAAATCTTTAATATGTTTAAATCCTAATAAGTTTGCAGTAAGTGCAGATATAAGGGCATACCTGTGAGATAATGCATCAGTTACCACATTTTCCTTACCTTGTTTATATTTGATGTTGTAGGGAAAGGTCTCAATGAATTCAATCCACTTGGCATGTTTTTGTTCAACTTTCCTTGTCCCTTCAAGTGCTTCAATGATTCATGGTCAGTATGGATGACAAACTCCTTGGGCCAAAGGTAATGTTGCCATGTCTCCAAAACCCGTACCAATGCATACATCTCTTTATCATAAGTAGGATCATTAAGGCTTGCTTCGTTTAGCTTTTCATTGAAGTAAGCAATTAGGGGCCTTTCCTACATCAAAATAGCTCCAATGTCGATACTTGAAGCATCACACTCAATCTCAAAAGCTTTTGCAAAGTTAGGTAAAGTAAGTAGGGGTGCAGAACTTAATTTTTCCTTGATGCAATTAAAAGCCTTGTCTTGGTCACTACCCCACCTAAAACTCGTGTTCTTTTCGATAAGCTCAGTGAATGGTGTGGCAATGGTGCTAAAGTCCCTAACAAAGTATCTATAGAAACTAATTAGACCATGAAAGCTACACACATCATTAATTGACTTAGGTGTAGGCCAATCACGAATTGCCTTAACTTTTTCCTTGTCAACCTCGACACCATTAGAACTCACAATATAGCTAAGAAATGTGATCTGATTAGTACAAAATGAACATTTCTTTAAGTTAGCATACAATTTCTCATAATGTAAAACACTTACAATAGAACGTAAATGATCGAGATGCTCTTCTAAGGTTTTACTATAGACCAAAATATCATCAAAATACACAACCACAAATTTACCAATGAATGGACACAAAACATGATTCATTAGTCGCATAAAAGAGCTTGGTGCATTAGTGAGACCAAATGGCATAACAAGCCTTTCATACAAGCCGTACTTAGTTTTAAAAGTTGTTTTCTACTCATCTCCCTCTCTCATCCTAATCTGATGATATCCACTTTTCAAATAAATCTTAGAAAAGACACATGAACCATGCAATTCATCCAACATGTCATCTAATCTAAGTATGGGTGACGATACTTTACAGAGATTTTGTTGATTGCTCGACAATCAACACACATCCTCCAAGTCCCATCTTTCTTGGGTACAAGTAGGACAACAATAGCACATGGACTCATGCTTTCCCTCACATATCCTTTGGAAATAAGCTCTTCAACTTGCCTTTGAAACTCCTTTGTCTCCTCAGGATTACTCGTATATGCTGGCCGGTTAAGGATGGATGCACCTGGGATGAAATCAATTTGATGCTCAATTCTTCTATTAGGTGGCAATCCACTTGGAACATCGTCAGGGAATACATCTTCAAATTCCTGCAATAGAGCAACAACAACACTAGGAAAAGATGACTCAAACTTGTTAGTGTTAAAATAAACCTCCTTGTACAGAAGTACGATCATAGGTTGTTTGGCATAGAATGCTCTTTTGACATCACTCTCTTTTGTATAGAAACTTTCTCTTTTCTTCTCTTTCTCTTGTGTCATCACGTTTTCTCCTCTATTTTCTCTTTTATCAATCTTTTTTTTCTGTTCACTCTTATTTTTAATCCTTAATTGATCCTCATAAGCTTGTTGAGGTGATAATGGTACAAGAGTGACATGTTTTTCATTCATTAGAAAGGAATATCGATTCTTGAAGCCATCATGCATAACTCACCTACCAAATTGCCATGGTCTTCCTAATAGAATATGACCCACATGTATAGGTACAACATCACATAAAACTTCATCACGGTACCTTCTATTAGAAAATGATATGAGCACTTGCTTATTTACCTTGACTTCACCACTCTCATTCAACCATTGAAGCTTATATGGCCTAGGATGCTTCATAGTAGGTAAATCCAACTTCTTAACTATAGTTGTGCTAGCAACATTAGTGCAACTCCCACCATCAATAATCATACTACATACCTTATCTTTGATGAGACACCTCGTCTGAAAGATGTTATCTTGTTACAGGTCATTTTTTTCCTTTACTTGCACATTCAATGCTCGCCTTATAATGAGAGCTACTCCATTAACTGGATACTCCTCTCCATCACTTTCACCCTCTGATGATGGCAGAGAATTATCATTTAATTCACTTTCAGTTTCAACATTACCATTACTTCTCAAGATCATTGCACGCTTATTTGGACATTAAGATGCAATGTGACTCCCACCCAAACACTTAAAACATTTAACATCTCTATTTCTACTGGGTTGGGGGTCAGAATTACTTGCCTCCTTACTATAACCCACATTCTTGTACTTGAATACCTCGGCCTTAGACTTATAATTGGCTATCTCGTCCCTTTTACTCCAATTTGGCTTCCAAGATGAGGTAGAACCTGAGTTCTGCCTAAACCATATGGAACCCTTTTGGTTGAGTTGCCTTTCAACTTTCATTGCCATGTGCACCATGTCTTCTAATTCCACATAGTGTTGCAATTTAGCCACGTTTGTTATGTCCCTATTTAGCCTTTGCAGAAATCGCGCCATGGTTGCTTCTCTATCTTCTTCTACATTCGCCCTAATCATGGTAATCTTCATCTCCTTATGGTAGTCCTCCACATTTTTGGTGCCCTGAATGAGCCTTTGCAGCCTTTGGTATAGCTCCCTATAATAGTGATTAGGGACAAACCTCCTCCTTATGATAGTCTTCATCTCCTCCCATGTATCAATAGGCCATTCATGATTCCTTCTCCTAGTCAAAACAAGTTGATCCCACCAAATAATAGCATAATTAGTAAATTCAACTGTAGCAAGCTTTACCTTTTTCTCCTCAGAATAGTTGTGGTAGTCAAAAATGAATTCAACCTTCTTTTCCCATTTTAGGTATGCATCAGGATCATTCTTACCTTGGAATGAAGGAATTGTCATTTTAATGCTACCCAAATTATGGTCTTAGGTGCCTTGCCTCCCAAATTCTCTTCGATCCCATCTATTGTTAGCAATTCTGACCACAGTAGTTTGATCATCAAATTCATCATCTTCTACATCATCTTCAAGGTCATAGGCACGTCTCAACTACCCTCTTGCTTTAGGAGCCTTATATTCCCTATGCCTCTTTTGCAACTTTGCTATAGTATTAGATTGCTCCTTTATCTTTTTCCTTATATCATCAAATCTGGTATTCATACGCCCAAATTGTTGTTGTATAGCTTTGATCATGAAGGTTACATCACCAGCTCCCTCCTGAGTTGCACCTTTGTCTTTAGATGTCATAGTATTACTTCTACACAAAATAATAAAATACCTCACAAAACACTCCCTCACATGTTTCACTCAAAAGAAGGTGTCACACTTTCTCATGTTTACACTCTTTATGGCTTTTTCTTTATATGAACTTTCACTCTTGCCTTTTACCACTCGAATTTCCCCTTTCAGCTCTGTAAAGAACTAAGCAAACTAAATCAAGAGGATTGATTTTGAACAAAATAAGATAAATGATGTAGGATTAAACAAATTGAAGAACAAGGAGTTGAAAAAGGATATCAACACAGACAAATTTAATGAACTAAACACACAAAAATCATAATAGGGAGTTAAACCTATAGGACATAATTGGATGACATAACAAGAATGTAGATGACAGAATTAGAGTTGAGCAAGGAAGCTATATTATTATTGTAACAAATATGACCAAGCTGTTAACTTTTATCAATAACTTGAATTGGATGCCTTCTTTCTTTTGTTCCTCCATTTTTCTTGTTTTTTTTTTCGTTCCTTTTTTTTTTTCTCAACACAAAATAATAGTCTAATGCTTGGAGACAGCAATTGGTGTTGAAATTTGCACGTTTTTGATAGTTATGATCTCAAACAAAGGAGCAAAGTAAGAAGGGTTGTAAAAAGACAAATTAGCACGTTTGAATGGTAATAGATAAATTACAAGGTAGCAAATACAAGGTAGCAAACTAAAGAATTAATCAATACAACCTAATTTAGAACCTGATTTAGAGTCGGGCTCTAATATTAATTGATGCGGGAAACCCCAAAAAGATGTGGCTTAGGGACCCAACGCACACAAGGAATCAAAGAACAACCATGAAAGCTAAATCAAAGTTTAATAGCAGAAACCCTAGACCTAATATTCGAAGGAACATGAACCTAGGGTATTCAAGAAGGATATGGATGCCATACTTAAGAAAAGAAAGGAATTGGGAGTGATAAGTCAATTTCAACGCCATAAGAAGAAGTACCTCTTGATAAGTTCTTTAGTTCCCAAAAGAACCAAGGGAGAAAAACCCTTGCTTTCTATTTCACTCAAAGTTGTCTGATCTCTAGAGCTTACAAGGGGTGCCTATTTATAGGCTAAGATAGCAATCCTAAAGAGGCACAAATTTCTACTTAGGAGAAATCCTTATTTTGAAGGAATTTTGGACAAATTCCAACACATACAATAAACTCCTATTTAGGAGTGAATGTTATTACTTAGTCTGACCCATTAAGTATTCCAATTATATTAATTAAGCCTAAACTCTCTTTAAAACTTGAATTCACACCATTTGAAATTTGGTTGGCCTGAATGTCCTGAATCAGCCCATTTAGTGCTTCTTTAATCTTTTTGGCTCTAGCTCGTGCTATTGGGTCTTTTGGAATGTGCAATGGACCTCTTGCATCTATTAAAGCTCTAGCTCATGTTATTGGGCCTTCTAGAATGTGCAATGGACCTCTTGCATCCATTGAAGCTTTATCTTGTGTTATTGGGCCTTCTGGAATGTGCAATGGACCTCTTGCATCTATTGAAACCTTCCACCCATCATCTCCACAGTTCTCATCACAATTGCCTGGTGCAACTAGCTACATAGTTTGCATTGGGAAGGACAAGTTTGGAGATGAGATGAAAAATATAAACCAAGCTGGTGTCAATGAAAGCTGCCCTGCATTTTCTATTTCTAGTTCTCGTTCATTTATGTTGATTGGGAGATATAACTAGAATGTCCACTCAGGTGCATTATTATGAGGATGAAACTGCTCCAACTGTGCTGTCTGTGTTGTTGGTAGTGAGAGGTTAGTTTACCTATTGTCTCAAATTAGAGCTTTAGATTTGATAATCTCATGTTTTCTTTTTTTTATTTGATGGATGTTTGACTTATATAATTGGTCGTGTTTAATGATTTGGTATGCAGGTCACTTGTAGCTAATTTATCGACTACATATTGTTACGAATTTGAACACTTGAAGAGACTAGAAAATTAGGCATTAGGTTTGTTTTTATTCCCTATTTTCTTTATGCTTTTCCCTCATTCCCTTTGCTGAGTGATGAGAATCGTAGAGATGATGGGTGGAAGGTTTCAACGGATGCAGTAGGTCTATTGCATGTTCTAAAAGGCTAATAACACGAGTTAGAGTTTCAATGGATGCAAGAGGTCCATTGCACATTCCAAAAGACCTAATAACATGAGCTAGAACTTCAATTGATGCAAGAGGTCCATTGCACATTCTAAGAAGTCTAATAACACGGGTTAGAGATAAAAAGATGAAAGAAGAACTAAATGAGCTGATTAAGAACATTCAGGCCAACCAAATTTTAACTGGTGCAAATTCAAACTTAAAAGAGAATCCAAACTTTATTAATATCATTGAAGTACTTGAAGAGTTAGGATTAAATAATAGCAGTCACTCCAAATTAAGAATTTATTTTCTAGATAAGAACTTGTCCCTAGATAGGAATTCCTCGTAAATAAGGAATTGTCCCAAATAGGAATTTGTACCTCTTTAGGATTGCTATCTTAACCTATAAATAAGCACCCCTTGTACACATCAGACAATTCATCAGACAACTTTGAGTGAAATAGAAAGCAAGGGTTTGTCTCCCTTGGTTCCTTTGAGAACTAACAAACTTATCAATAGGTATTTCTTTTTGTGGCGTTCCAATTGACTTATTACTCCTAATTTCTTTCTTTTCTGGAGCATGGCATCCATATCCTTCTTAAATACCCTATGTGTTCCTTCAAATGTTGGGTCTAGGGTTTGTGTTATTAAACTCTGATTTAGCTTTCCTGATTGTTCTTTGATTCTTTGTGTGCCTTAGGTCTCTAAGGCATGTCTTTTTGGGGTTTTCTGCATCAGATGGTATCGGAGTCTGACTCTAAATTAGGTTGAAGCCACCTACTCTTCAATTTTCTACCTTGTGATTTATTTATTTTTAGCTAGTTTGTCTATTAAGTTCATTACCATTCAAATGCATTAATCTGTTTGTTTGCAATCCTTCTTTTTGCTTGTTTGTTTAAAATCAGAACTATAAAAAATGTGCTAATTCTAATTCTAATTGCTATGTCTAAGTATTTTACTATTGTTTTGTGTTGAGCAAAAGAAAAAAAATAAAAAAAAATCAACAAAAAAAGGGAGAAAAAAAAGGAAGAAGACATCAAATTCAAATTATTGATAAAATTAACAGTTTGGTCATATTAGCCACAATAATAACAAAGTTTTATTACTCCAATTCAACCATCCATTTTCTTGTTTTGTTATCTAAGTTTGTCCTCTAGATTTAATTACCATTTTCCTTATTTTTGTGAGTTTAGTTAATTTAATTCATTTGCCTTGATATCCATTTTTGTTTTTGATTCCTTGTTCTCTAATTTGTTCAATTCTACGCCATTTATCTTATTCTGTTCAAAAGCAATACTCTTGATTTACATTGTTTAGTTCTTTATAGAGATGAAAGGGGAAATCCGAGTGGTAAAAGGTTAGAGTGAAAGTTCATATAAAGAAAAAGCTATAAAGAGTGTGACACCTTCTTTTGAGTGATACACGTGAGGGAGCGTTCTGTGAGGTATCTTATTATTTTGTGTAGAAGTAATATTATGACGTCCAAAGACAAAGGTGCAGCACAAGAGGGAGCTAGTGATGTGTCCTTCATGATCAAAGCTATGCAACAATAATTTAAGCACATGAATACCAGATTTGATGATATGAGAGAGCGGATTGAGGAGCAAGTCAATACAATAATAGAGTTGTAGAGGAGGCATGGGGAATATGAGGCAGTGATGTGTCCTTCATGATTAAAGTTATGCAACAACAATTTAAGCACATGAATACCAGATTTGATGATATGAGAGAGCAGATAGAGGAGCAAGACAATACAATAGTAGAGTTGTAGAGGAGGCATAAGGAATATGAGGCTCTTGAGGCAAGAAGGCAATTAAGACATGCTTATGACTATGAAGATGATGATTCTATGTCATCATCAAAGGGTGAAAGTGATGGAGAGAAGTATCCGGTTAATGGAGTAGCTCTTATAACAAGGCGAGCATTTAATGTGCAAGTGAAGGAAGAAAATGAGATGGAACGAGGTAATATCTTTCAGACAAGGTATCTCATCAAAGATAAGGTATGTAGTATGATTATTGATGGTGGGAGTTGCACTAATGTTGTTAGCACAACTATGGTTGATAAGCTTAATTTACCTACTATGAAGCATCCTAAGTCATATAAGTTTCAATGGATGAATGAGAGTGGTAAAGTCAAGGTAAATAAGCAGGTGCTCGTGTCATTTTCTATCAGAAGGTACCCAAATGAAATTTGATGTGATGTTGTACCTATACAAGCAGGTCATATTTTATTAGGAAGGCCATGACAGTTTGATAGGCGAGTTATGCATGATGGATTCAAGAATCGATATTTCTTTGTAATGAATGAAAAATTCGTTACTCTTGTACCATTATCACCTCAACAAGCTTATGAAGATCAATTAAGGATTAAAAATGAGAGTGAATAGAAAAGAGAGATTGAAAAAAGAGAAAAGAGAGGAGGAGAAAGTGTGAGAACACCAGAGAAAGAGAAGAAAACAGAAAGTTTCTTTGCAAAAGAAAGTGATGTCAAAAGAGCAATTTTTGCCAAATAACCTATGATCATACTTTTGTTCAAAAAGGCTAATTTTAACACTAACAAGTTTGAGCCATTCTTGCCTAATGTTGTTATTACTCTATTGTAGGAGTTTGAAAATGCATTTCCTGACAATGACCAAAGTGGATTGCCACCCAAGAGAGGAATTAAGCATCAAATTGATTTCATCCCTAGTACATCCATCGCAAACCAACCAACATATAAGTGTAATCCTGAGACGACAAAGGAGATTCAAAGGTAGGTTGAGTAACTTATTTCAAAAGGATATGTAAGGGAAAGCATGAGAGGAGTTTGAAGATGTATTCCCTGACAATGACCCAAGTGGATTGCCACCCAAAAGAGGAATTGAGCATCAAATTGATTCATCCCTAGTGCATCCATCCCAAACCAACCAATATATAAGTGTAATCCTGAGTAGACAAAGGAGCTTTAAAGGCAGGTTGAGTAACTTATTTCAAAAGGGTATGTAAGGGAAAACATAAGTCTTTGTGCAGTTCCTATCCTACTTGTACAAGAAAAGTTGAACAAAAGACATGCCAAGTGGATCAAATTCATTTAGACCTTTCCCTACGTCATCAAGTCTAAACAAGGTGATGATTCGATGATGAATCCTTTCAAGGAAAGGGGGAATGATGAGAACTCTAGAGATGATGGGTGGAAGGCTTCAATGGATGCAGGAAGTCCGTTGCATGTTTTAAAAGGCCCAATAACATGAGCTAGAGCTACAATGGATGCAAGAGTTCCATTGCACATTCCAGAAGGCCTAATAACATGAGTTAGAGCTTTAATTGCAAGAGGTCCATTACACATTCCAGAGGCCTAATAACACAGGCTAGAGCCAAAAAGATGAAAGAAGAACTAAATGGGTTGATTAAGGACATTCAGGCCAACCAAACTTCAACTAGTGCAAATTCAAACCTAAAAGAGAGTCCAAGCCTTATTAATATCATTGAAGTACTTAAAGAGTTAAGGCTAAGTAATAGCAGTCACTTCAAATTAGGAGTTTATTTTTTGTGTAAGAATTTGTCCCTAGATAGGAATTCCCCTTAAATAAGGAATTGTCCTAAGTAGGAATTTGTGCCTCTTTAGGATTACTATCTTAGCCTATAAATAGGCACCCCTTGTAACATTAGACAATTCATTAGACAACTTTGAGTGAAATAGAAAACAAGGGTTTATCTCCCTCGATTCTTTTGAAAACTAATGAACTTATCAAGAGATATTTTTTCTTGTGGCATTCCAATTGACTTATCACTCCCAATTTCTTTATTTTCTGGAGTGTAGCGTTCATATCCTTCTTAAATACTCTAGGTTCGTGTTCCTTCGAATGTTAGGTCTAAGGTTTGTGTTATTAAACTTTGATTTAGTTTTTTTGATTGTTCTTTGATTTTTTGTGTGTGTTGGGTCCTTAAGGCACGTTTTTTTGGGGTTTTCCACATCACTGAGTGACTGTCATGTATTTTCTTGGCCTCATGTTTGAAATAATTCACCCTTTTAACTATTGAAATGGCAAAATATATTTATATTGTTGTGTTTTTCCTCACCATGTCTCTTGAGTCAATTCAAATTGTTGCTAAACATACTGCTGCAAATAAGAAGGTAAAGCTTGCATGATAGATCATCTTATCCTTTGTAACTTTTGTGTTTTGGAACTCTTAGAGATGTCACCAATGCATTTTTAGGTCTTCTTAATGAATCTATTTACTCCTTTCATTTTTGAATTCTTTAAGGATGTGCAAGAGAAAGCTCTACCATAAGTTTTATCTTTCCTTCATTGTTTATAATGTTAGTTATTGGTCAATTGCTTATAATGTAGGATAAACAAAAATAGTAAATAACAACATGGGAATTCACTCAAAAATAAGAACAAATACAAGAATATGCCCAAAAATAAATTTAATACTTAATATAAATTTTATTGAATAAGAATAACAAGCAACCATTTTATAGAGGAATTAAATAAGAAATAATAAAATGGTAAGGAAATAAGATAATATTTATGTTAATATTAGAACATCTAGCCTAGAGGTAACAAAAGTTGAGTCAACTCAAATAATTTGACTTTTGTGATATGCATGCATTTAATTATAACTTTTAAAATGCGTAATATTTTTGCTCATTATTTAAATCAGATTTTTCTTTTTGCTCCTCAATATGTCTCTTCAACTTACAAATATAATATTTTTACTTAATATTTGAATTCAAAATTTTATTTTTCTAAATTTTATAAGGTATAATACATTATTTCTCCTAAAAAATTTGCCTTAATATTTAATTCATTTTATTTATATAAAATAAATAAGTCATTCTTGTTAAAATTTATTCCTTATTCTTTATTAATAAAAAGAAATTTGTTATATTAGGCTAATAATAAAGAGAAAATGCTCACCAATAAAGGTGACAAAAATTGACTTAACTTAATTAACTTAATTTAATTTGTGTAAAATTTGACTTAGTTTGATTTGCATTGATTGAAAGTTGATGACCCATGACTGGAGTAGACTTGAAATTGAAATAATCTGAAACCCTAATAACTCATTTCTGAAATCACCTAAAAGCTGTATAACCCAATAATCAAAGCATCTGAAACGTATGAACTTAAGACTAGAATGAACTAAAATAACTCGACATGAAATGGACTCTAATTGTTTGTTTGTCACCTCTAATATAGTCTAATGAAAGAATTTAAATAATTAGCATAAATATAAGATACCAATGATTACTTAATGGGAACAAAGTGAATTTCACAAACTCTACATGAAAAGTGAAAGTCAAACACTGAAACTTTGAAAGAATAACAAAATCGGCATTTTCAACAATCTCTGCAACATTATTGCTCAGATTTGACTTGATAGATTTATCATCAACCAAATTAGCTTTTACATGCAAAGACATGTCTATCGTTGTCTCATGAACAATTTGATCAACTACTTCTAATGAAGTAACTTAATTTAATGGTTATAATTGTGATAAGTTCAGCACATCTTTAGCAGGACATTGAGGATCATTAGGCTGCAACTCTAAAGTTTGAGTAGACATATACTCATTAGCATAATGGGAAGACACATTGGGTTGCATAGATTCTCAATTTTTTGTATGTCCTCCTCTAGTGTAATACCTGAATGTTTCAAGATTAAGTTCATTTTACTGTTCATCTCTGCAACCTAATCTCTATTTGTATTGCTATTTAAAACCCTAGAAACAATACATGATTGACACTATTTGCTTGTCTTTTTTTTATATGAAGTAAAACTCAACTAAACCTGAAACCTAAAGCGAACACAAATTTTTTTGACTTTTTTTTCTAATTTTCTTTATACCAAACTGAAAATAATTTTTCTAAATTATTGAAAAAGGAAAAAGTAGTAAAGCAAACTAACATTATTCATGGTTCTGTGAACAGAAGACTTGTGACTGTTATGAGCTCTTTGATGTATTGGTGAGGCACATCATTGCCATGAACAGGTTGAATGGAGGGAGGTTGGAAACATATCTAGGTCAATTATAGAGGAAATGGATTTTTATTAGTAGATCTAAAACTTATAGATCTATTATTAAAAGTTAGGACAAGTTTTTGTCTTGAAATTGGTTTATTTTGGAAATTTCTGTGTTTGGTTTCAAGTTGTTTTAGTTGAGGTTTTGCTACTCCTTCAAGGATCTAATCATCAGGAAGAGTAATATTTTTATTGGATAGATCTAGAGGTAATAGTATTTGAATGGGATAGGTTAGTTTATAAGTGATGAGTTTCTCCTTTTTTGGATTACAATTTGTGTTTTGATTCAAATGCAGAAATCACTGTTTTGCAATGAATTTTGTAAGCCAACGCAATTGAAATAGAGTCCTTCAAAATATTTTAATTATGGGTTTTGATTGTAAAATTATATTTTGTAAGATATTTTTATTAGACAAGGACACATTAAGGTTTGAATAACAATTAAAACAAATAAGTCCAGAATAGACATTAGACTCTATTGAAGAAAGAAGAGAATCTTAGAAGTTTGTAAAAACAAATAAGTTCAGAATAGAGATTAGACTCTATTAAAGAAAGAAGAGAATCTTAGAAGTTTGTGAGTCTAGTATTCCTAAGAACTGCTTGAATAGAGGTGTTTAAACCTTCTTTTGTACTAGGTCAATATGAATATATTTGTAATACTTATCTTTGTAGTTTTGAGAAAGAAAATGAATAGTTTCAAAATGTTTTCCAAATTGTATATCTTTTTCCTTGATTTTAATAGTAAAATTGTTTTTGAAAATTTTATAAATTTGATTCTTTTGGACTTTTGAACTTTTCTAATTATCAATACCTCTATTAAAATCTTCAAGAGTAATCTTCTTGGTGTTGGCTATTTTTTAAAATTTAGAGTAATATGAGATCGAAGTGTTGGAATAGGAAGTAGTTCAATAAAATATTAGGTTTATATTTATGAATTGGAGTTTTACATACGCTTAGGAATTGAAGTTTTGCACAGACTTAAGAATTGAGATTTTGCCATAATGCATAAGTATAATGCATAAGTGATATCTTGACACTATAATGCATAAGTATACTTTATACCACAATGCAAAATGTATTTTACACTTCAATGCAAAAATATAAATTTATAAACATGCAAAATGTACCTTATGTTCCAATGCAATAAAACAATTTAGATTAGCTCTAGTATCACTTGTTTAATGAAATTTAAAAGTTTTATTGACATAAAACTTTGAATACAAGAGAAGGATAAGGATACAAGAGGTAAGGAGAGAATTTGTAATTTAGAGAGTTTCAAAGCCAAAAGGATGCCTCCAAATGTTGTTTGAACTTCCTTATATATCTGAGGGGCTACTGGTTGGGTAGACGCTCAAAAACCTTCTTTTTGTAAAGGGGAATATCCTTTTGTAAAAGCTGACATTTTCTTTTGGAAAAACAACTTCCTTTTGTAAAGAAAGAATCTTTTATTGCAAAACAACCTTTATTTTTGCAAAGATACTTTAATTTTTGTAAAAGATATTCTTTTTTGTAAAGTTGTTTTTCTCCTTTTGTAAAACTGACAAATTAAATGTTCGTCTCTTCCTTTTCCACCAAAAGTTGTTTTGTTGTTTTGTAGTAGTTGGCAATCACGAGTTCTGTCTTGAATTTGTCAACTTTATTTTTTATTGGTGTTTGCATTCTTCGATTTTGATAGTATAATGGAATAGTCTTACTCAATGTTTTGTACACTTTGTGAGGACAAGGAGTCACTACTATGGTAATTGTTGCATTATGCCAAAATATTCTTTTTTTATTTAGGCTGCTGCCAAGAGAGATACAACATGGGTTTTTTGGGCCAAAAATGTCATATTCAGGGCCTTGGTTTGAACCTAACAAAACTTTTTTGCATGACCATACTTGAAGTAATAGAGTCAACCAAATTTCAAACACTTTCGTTTGGACAAACCCATAATGACCTTACTTAACCTATCATATTTTACAAATTATCCCTCCTTATGAATGGAAAATAGAACTTTCAAAATACATAACCTTCTCTATTTCCCTTTAAAACTAAGAAATAGTTATTCTTAAAACCTTTCATACTGAAATTACCACCAAGTTAGGTATAATACCATCCCCATTTAGGGATGTGTAGCTCACCAAAACACTTTATTTGATGAAATTTAAAGTTTAATTAATATAAAACTTTGAATACAAGAGGAGGATAGGGATAAAAGAGGTAGAGAGAGAATTGGGAATTTATAGAGTTTTAAAGCCAAAAGGATGCCTCTAAATGCTGTCTGAGCTTCCTTATATAGTTGAGAAGCTAAGGGTTAGGGTAGACACTTGAAAATCTCCTTTTTGTAAAGAGGAATCTCCTTTTGTAAAACTAACATATTCTTTTGGAAAAGTAGCTTCCTTTTTGTAAAGAGAGAATCTCTTTTTGCAAAATGGTTTAACTTTTATAAAAGATATTCTCTTTTTGTAAAGCTATTTTCTCCTTTTGTAAAGTTGATAGACAAAGTGTTTGTCTTTTCCTTTTCCATCGAAGTAGTAGTTTTACAATAACTAGCAATCATGGGCTTTTTCTTAAAAACTTTCAACTTTACTTTTGTAAAAGTCTCTACTAGTCTGAATATATTCTAAATTGTTTAGGAAATCTAGTAGGTCATCGTTAAGGAGCTCTTCTTGATGATTCCTATAATATTGGACCAGTTCTCCATGTCGAGTATTGATGTTCAAATCTACTCGATACCTAGAATACCATTCCATGAAAATTTTTTGTATAGAATCTTTTACAGCCAATGTAAGTATTTGTTCTTGATACCCCAATATGCCATTTGTTGGGGAGTGTTTTGGACTTTCAATTTTGGATATGTTGGACAAATAGAATTGGACAATTCCAAACACCTTGTCTTGGAAGATTAGGCTTGTAACAAGATTCTCCTTACATGAAAATTAAATGTCTTGCTAGTTTAATCCCATTAATGTATTTTGGAGGCAAATATTCTATTTGTTGAAAGACATAACGATCATTGTTGGCCCATCAGTTGTAAACCAAGGGACACTATTTTTCTACCCATTTGGTCAAATTGATCTAGATCATTGAAGAGAATGCTTAGAAGCATTACATGGTCCCATGAGTAATTAGGGAGTCATTTCCATATTTTTGAATTTGTAGGATTTATAGAACTCCCAAATCAATGTTGGGTTTGTAGGTTGAGAAATTCAATAAGCAAGAACATGTTAGTTTTTTTTTGAAGGAATCTCCATACATGTTTGGAGTTGTAGCTAACAACTTAGTCCTTCTCCTGAGGGAAAATAGTTGGTTTCACAATATGTAGTAATACCTTGAAACTGCTATAAAAGGTTGCAACTGTT
The DNA here is from genome assembly GCA_020883675.1 of Bruguiera gymnorhiza. Taxonomy (NCBI): domain Eukaryota; kingdom Viridiplantae; phylum Streptophyta; class Magnoliopsida; order Malpighiales; family Rhizophoraceae; genus Bruguiera; species Bruguiera gymnorhiza. The sequence continues at coordinate 557,028 of JAIRCJ010000094.1, read as the reverse complement.
ACGAGGAATTTTTGGTTAGTAATGAAGGTTTTTTTCAAGTTGTTATTGTCTCTTTTGGTTAAGAAGAAAGGTTATGTTTTCATAGTTTCAAAAAGATGATAAAATGTATCAAGGAAGAAGAAGAATTGGTTGTAGCTTATTTCATTTATCTCAATAGGAGATAAATGATGGGTTTCACTCTTGGATGTGCTCATTAGCTTTGANAATTTAGATTAGCTCTAGTATCACTTTGTTTTAATGAAAATTTTAAAAGTTTTATTGATATAAACTTTGAATAACAAAAGAGGATAAGGATACAAGAGGTAAAGAGAGAATTTGGAATTTAGAGAGTTTTAAAGCCAAAAGGATGCCCTCCAAATGCTTGTCTGAACTTCCTTATATAGCTGAGGGGCTAGTGTGTTAGTAGATGCTCGAAAACCCTTATTTTTGTAAAGGGGATATCCTTTTGTAAAACCTAACATTTTCTTTTGGAAAACAACTTCCTTTTGTAAAGAAAGAATCTTTTATCACAAACACCTTTATTTTGCAAAGATACTTTAATTTTTGTAAAAGATATTCTCCTTTTGTAAAGTTGTTTTCTCCTTTTGTAAAACTTGACAATTAAATGTTCATACTCTTCCTTTCCACCAAAAGTTGTTTTGTTGTTTTGTAGTAGTTGGGAAATCATGAAGCCTCTGTCTTGAAAAACTCTCAACTTTATTTTTGATTTGGTCTTTACATACTTTGATTTTGATAGGATAACGAAATAGTCTTACTCAATGTTTTGTACACTTAGTAAGGATAAGGAGTCATTGGCTATGGTCTAGTCCTTTTTTGAAGAATTTTTGGATTGCAATAATTGTTGCATTATGCCCAAAATATTCTTCTTTTATTTAGGCTGCTGCCAAGAGAACTACAGCATGGGTTTTTTGGGCCAAAAATGTCATATTCGGGGGCCCTTGGTTTGAACCTAACAAAACTCTTTTGGCATGACCATACTTGAAGTAATAGGTCAGCCAAATTCAAACATCCTCATCTGGACAAACCCATAATGACCTTACTTAACCTATCATATTTTACAAATTATCCCTCCTTAATGAATGGAAAATAGAACTTTCAAAATACATAACCTTCCTTGTTTCCTTTAAAACTAGAACCAGTTATTCTTATACCTTTTCATACTGCAATTACCACCAAGTTAGGTATAATACCATCCCCAACTTGGGGATGTGTAGCTCACCAAAACACTTTATTTGATGAAATTTAAAAGTTTAATTAATATAAAACTTTGAATACAAGAGGAGGATAGGGATAGAAGAGGTAGAGAGAGGATTTGGAATTTAGAGAGTTTTAAAGCAAAAGGATGCCTCCAAATGTTGTCTGAGCTTCCTTATATAGCTGAGGAGCTAGGGGTTAGGATAGACGCTTGAAAACCTCCTTTTTGTAAAGGGGAATCTCCTTTTGTAAAGCTGACATCTTCTTTTGGAAAAAGTAGCTTCCTTTTTGTAAAGAGAGAATCTCTTTTTGCAAAATAACCTTTATTTTTGCAAAGATGGTTTAACTTTTATAAAAGATATTCTCTTTTTGTAAAACTATTTTCTCCTTTTGTAAAGTCAACAGACAAAGTGTTTGTCTCTTCCTTTTCCACCAAAAGGAATAGTTTTACAATAGCTAGTAATCATGAGCTCTATTTTAAAACTGTCAACTTTACTTTTGTAAAAGTCTCTGGTAGTTTGAATATATTCTAAATCTTTTAGGAAATCTAGTAGGTCATTGTTAATGGGCTCTTCTTGACGATTCCTATAATATTGGACCAGTTCTCCTTGTCGAGTATTGATGTTAAAATCTACTAGATACCTAGAATACCATTCCATGAAAATTTTTTGTATAGAATCTTTTACAGCCAATGTAAGTATTTGTTCTTGATACCCAATATGTCATCTATTGGCCAATGTTTTAGAGTTTCAATTTTGGATCTGTTGGACCAATAGAATTGGACAATTCCAAACACCTTGTCTTGGAAGATTAGGCTTGTAACAAGATTCTCCTTACATGACAATTAAATGTCTTGCCGGTTTAATCCCATTAATGTATTTTGGAGGCAAATATTCTATTTGTTGAAGGACATAATGATCACCGCTTGCCATCAGTTGTAAACCAAGGGATGCTATTTTTCTACCCATTTGGTCAAATTGATCTAGATCATTGAAGAGACATGGTCCATGAGCAGTTGGGGAGTCATTTCCATATTTTTGAATTTGTAGAATTTATAGAACTCCAAATCAATGTTGGGTTTGTAGATTGAGAAATCCAATAAGCAAGAACATGCTGATTTTTTCAAAGGAATCTCCATACATGTTTAGAGTTGTAGCTAACAACTTAGTCCTTCTCTCGAGGGGAAATAATTGGTTTCACAATATGTAGTAATACCTTGAAACTACTATAAAGAGGTTGCAATTGTTACGAGGAATTTTTGGATAGTAATGAAGGTTTTTTTCAAGTCATTACTGTCTCTTTTGGTTAAGAAGAAAGGTTATATTTTTATAGTTTCGGAAATGATGATAAAATGTATCAAGGAAGAAGAAGAATTGGTTGTAGCTTATTTCATTTATCTTAGTGGGAGATAAATGTTAGGTTTCACTCTTAGATGTTCTCATTAGCTTTGAATATTGCAAAGCTAACTCACCTTTTTTGTACTCGTGTTTCACTCAGACTCACTAGTTCAAATGTCATTGTCTCCTTGAGTGATTTAAGCTAATTGATGAGGTCGTGTACATCATCAAAGTAGTTTTGTAATTTTAAAGAAAAATTATTCTCACCTTCTTATTTCAAATGGAAACTAGAAGATGTTGATGAGGTTTTGAAAATATCTCCAACAATTATAGGGATTTGAAATTTGCCCATAACTATTGGGTTTTGTGTAGTAGGCATTCCAGTCAGTGTTTGATGAATTGGAATGTCTAAGTAAAATATGGTCCTATGTATTTTCTACCTGCAACCAATGTTTTTTGTAAATCATGATATTTTTTATAATGGACATTAGGATGCAAGAAAATATATTCTTGAACTTTTAAAAATTCAGTAACAATTCCTGGTAATGCATCCTTGAAAATACAATAATACTTGTAATTGGAGTTTTGATATTTTGTAAAGAAATATTTTGCCGAAGTATTTATAACATGTAGAAAATCAGAAGTTTTTACTCTTGATACCCAAAAATTATTAAGAAGACATTGTTGATTAAATTCTAATTTTTTATATTGAGAATGCCTAAATGAGAGATTAGCTTTTGGTGAAAAGGTTTTTACTTAGAATTCCTCAATATCTATGAAGTTTTTCATAATCTTGCAAAGTAAATCAAACTTTGTCAAAAATAATAAAATTTTTTGGATAAAAAGAATTTTATAACTAGTTATTATGAAGAAAGGACTTTTCTTAGAGCTAAGAAAACCTTTTGTAATGCTCTTCTTAGATTGAAGAGTTTCTTCTTGTTTTGAGTAAAACAAAACCTATATATCTAAATAAAGGTGGTTTTGGGCACATATTAGACCATAATTTATGATCAATTATGCGGTTAATCTGAGACTGGGATACTTGGGGTTTAGATTCTAGTTGGGATGATTTTTGTATTGAAATGGGGTAAGCATGGATGATTCCATTCGTGCTATTTGGTAAGAAAGGTATTATACTAAGCTTGTTGGTAATCTCGGTATAAAAGTATTTTGAAAAGGTTTGGGCTTGAAAAGGTTCTTTGTTTGAATTATCAAAAGAAGGCTTAGAATTAAAACTAATATTGGAAATAAATAATAGTTTGGAAATATGGATCTCAGAAAGTTTTTTCCATAATATGTTATCAATTTGTGGTTGAGAAAGTTGTAAAGCTCGTTGAGATGATTTGTTTAGAGGAAAAGATTTGGGAATATAGGTTTCAAAGGGTTTTATCCATGATATGTGGTTAGTTTGAGTTTTAAGAACTTGTAATGGTAGTTTGATCTTGATGGTGGTTTTGATTTCATGCTTTTAGAGATCCTTTTTCTGGAAGGATAATATAGGTAGGATTAGAAACTTGTAATAACATTTTGAAAGAGGCTTTTGTAGGCTTTTGTTTTTCAAGGTCTAGATCTAGAGTTGTGAGTTCAAAAATGGGTTTTGGCCATAAGGAGTGGTTTATTTTGGGTTTTAGTATCTATAAAGGAAAAAAATGATTTTTCGAGGACTTTGGTTCTAAGAATTTTGTTTGGGGTTTGTTTCCTGAAGTGTTCACTTTCTTTTTGGAAGAAAAGGATGAAAGTGGTTTTAAGGTAGCAAGTTTTGTTTTGATCGCTTGAATAAAGGGATCAACGAGTTTTTAGGGGTTTTCTATCTTAGAGGGTTTAAAAGGTTTAAAGATAGGTTGTTTGATGCTAGTAGATTCAGGTTTTGTGATGGTCTTCTGGATAGTAGACTGCTGAATCTGGTTTTTTATACGGTTCAGTTGAATACCAATAGTATGAAGATGAGCATTTGAGAAATTGTTTTGTTAGACAATCATTTATAAAGTCTTTTTGAGGAATTAGTTCCTTGGGGGATGTTGTAAGGTGAAAGATGTATAGTATTTTGTTGATGGGTGATTTTGGTTTGTTTGAGAGGAGGGTATTCAAACTCTATGACTTGGTCATCATGGGTTGTCCATTATGTAGACTTACTACGAGAAGTTACCAGGTTAACAGAGGTTTTTGAAGAAGTGTTTTTTGAAAAGGAATGAAATTTTTTTAATGGGTATTGTATGTTATTTTGAAATGCATACAATTTAAACCAATCAAAAAATATAATATGAGTTTTGGAAGTAGAAATGAAATCATAATTTTTTTTTTGAATTTCATGCCTTTTTTGAAGAAAGTTTTGGAAAAACTAAATTCTTTTTTCAGTGTTTTGTGGAGTATAAAAATCATTATGCACAAGAGTTTTGTTAGGTTCAAAAACATTTTCTAAAGGTTTTTGTAAAACGTACAATTCATTTTGTATGTTTTCTATGATGGCAAAAGGTGTTGGAGAGGTCAAAGGTGATTGTTCTTGGGGATTTGTATAGATTGGATGAGATATGTTTGTATGATAGTTTGTGGTTTGGAAAGAAGTACTTGGAATGTCTGAGGTTGAGAATTTTAGAGGTTTTGTAGGTAGGTTTATGGTAGATGGGAGGTTGGAAACATGTCCTAGGTCAATTGTAGAGGAAATGGAGTCTTTATTAGTAAATCTAAAACTTGTAGATCTCTTGTTAAAAGTTAAGACAACTTTTCCATTTTGTAATTGGTTTATTTTGGAAATTTTTGTATTTGGTTCTATCTGTTTTGGGGGTTGAGGTTTTATTGCTCCTTCAAGGATCCAATCATCAGAAATGGATTTGGGGATAACAATATTTAAATGGGATAGATTGGTTTGTAGAAGAAAGGTATCTCCTTTTTTGGATTGGAATTTATATTTTGATGTGAATGCAAAAATCATTATTTTGTAAATCAATGCAATTGAAATAGAGTCTTTCAGCATATTGTAATTATATGTTTGGATTTGTAAAACTATACTTTGTAAGATGTTTTTATTAGACAAAGATACAGTAAGGTTTGGATAACAGTTAAAAAAAATAGATTTAGAATAGAGATTAGACTTTATTGAAGAAAGAATAGAATCTTGGAAGTTTTAGTGTTGTAAAACTTTGAATACAAGAGGAGAATAGGGATAAAAGAGGTAAAGAGAGGATTTGGAATTTAGAGAAATTTGGAGCCAAAAGGATGCCTCCAACTGCCATCTGAGCTTCCTTATATAGTTAAGGAGGTAAGGGGCGGGGCAAATACTTGAAAACCTCCTTTTTTGTAAAAGGGAATCTCCTTTTGTAAAAATTGACATCTTCTTTTAGAAAAGCAACTTCCTTTTTGTAAAGAAAAAAATCTCTTTTCGCAAAGCAATCTTTACTTTTACAAAGATGTTTTAGCTTTTGTAAAAGATATTCTCTTTTTATAAAGTTGTTTTCTCCTTTTGTAAAACCGGTAGATAGATTGTTCATCTTTTCAAATGGTGGGACTTATTCAAAATTTCAAATGTGTATTAGCCAATATTGGCCCAATTATTAGAAACCAAGGCCCCGAATATGACATTCTTGGCCCAAAAATTCCATGCTGCAACCCTCTTGCTGGCAACTCAAACAAAAGAAGGATATTTTGGCATAATACAACAATTATTGCAATCCAAAAATTCTTCAGAAAAGGACTCGGACCATAACAATGACTCTTTATCCTTAGAAAGCCTACAAAACATTAAGGAAGACCATTTCAGCATACTATCAAAATCAAAGCATGCAAAGAATAGTAAAAGATAAAGTTGATAGTTTCAAGATAGAGCTTGTAACTACCAATTATCGCAAAATGACAAAATAACTTTCGATGGAAAAGGAAGGGATGGACACTATGTTTGCCGGCTTTACAAAAAGAGAAAATAACTTTACAAAAATAGAATATCTTTTATAAAAGTTAAAGTATCTTTGCAGAAGTAAAGGTTGTTTTGTGAAAAGAGATTCTCTTTTTACAATTTTTTACAAAAAAGAAGTTACTTTTCCAAAAAAAGATGTTAGCTTTTACAAAAGGAGATTTCCCTTTACAAAAAGTTATATCAGGAAGCTTAGACAACATTTGAAGGCATCCTTTTGGCTCTGAAACTCTCTGAATTCTAAATCCTCTCTCTATCTCTTGTATCACTATACTCCTCTTGCATTCAAAGTTTTATATCAATAAAACTTTTATAAAACTCAGGTGAGTCTATCAAAGATGCTGTAGCCCATCTCATTCTTACCATTTCTCTTTATTTCATAAGTGACTTATCTTACCTTAGAGACAAAATGCTGAGTTACTTACAAACCCAAATATAAGAAATTTAGTGAATTCCAAAATTACAAAAATGCTTTCCTTAGTAGGGTTACGCATAGAGAAGATTCCAACTAGCTTTTTTGGAAAGAAAAATTTATTGCAAGACTTTTAACTCTTTTAGGAGAAAAAGTCCACCAAACCATCAAAACTGTTAATGAAAATCCTATCCCTTATGATTGACTCACCTATGGTGAATTATTTAGTTTCACCTAATAAGAAGGATTTAAGATTTGTCAAGATCTTATATATATATATATATATATTTGGTAAAAAAACAAAGCCACTAGTCAGACCACACATTTTGATGAGATTCATGGAGGTGTTGATGCATGAAGAGTTTTTAAAGATTTATTAAGTATTCAAAAAGGGTCAATGACATGTTTTAGAGTTAAAAGGATGAAAGAGGCATTTAATTGGTTAATTAAAGACATTTGGGTTAAGAAAGTTAATTCAAGTTTAAAGGATAATAAAGTTTTTCTTAATGCAAGCTATGACTTTATTAATTGTATAAATATGCTAAATTGATGTAAGTTAAGTGATTATGAAGAGTTAAACCAACAAAGTAATTATGAAGAGGACAAGGAATGGACTAGTCATACAATTAATTACAAGATCGATTTGCTATTGAAAGGTTCGACCAATGTTAGTCATGAGTCGGTCGGTGAACCAGTCATAAGTCGGTTAGTGAACCAGTTTGATGTTAGACATGTGACTTTACGAATTTAATCGAACCAAATTTGACCAAACTTACCTTGATTTGTTTACTATCAGCTTATTTAGGAATTTTTTCTTATTTCTAGGGTTAGGGTTGTTATTTCAACTTATAAGTAGGTTTGATTTTATTGTTAAAAGATATAAATCATTGGTGAAAAAAGAAGTGTGAATTTTCTCTTTCGGTTATTTATTGAACTTTGCAAACTTATCAAGATTATTGTTTTATGGAATTTCAACCTGACTTATGATTCCTAAATCCCTTCTTTCTGGAGCGTGGCATCCATATTCTTTTTTATACCTTTGGTTCGTGTTTTTTTTTATAACATTGGCTCTAGGTTTATACCTTAAATTTGTGTTCCTTTGAACATTGGGTCAAGGGAAGTTAAGAGTGATAAAAGGAAAAAGTGTGAGTTCATTATAAAAAAAGCCACTAAAGAGAAAAATAAACACAACGGTTGAGTAATAATGATAATGGTGCAAAAAACCCCAAAAAGGCATAACTTAGGGGCCTAACGCAAAAAAGGAATTGAAGAATAACCAGGAAAACTAAATCAAACTTTAATAACATAAGCCTTAGACTTAACATTCAAAGGAACACGAACCTAGGGTATTTAAGAAGGATATGGATGCCACACTCTAGAAAAGAAAGGAATTGGGAGTGATAAGTCAGGTTGAATGTCACAAGAAGAAGTACTTTTTGATAAGTTCTTTAGTTCTTAAAAGAATCAAAGGAGAAAACCCTTACTTTCTATTTCACTCCAAATTTTCTAATGATTTAGAGCATACAAGGAGGCACCTATTTATAGGTTAAGATAGCAATCCTAAAAAGGCACAAATTCCTACATAAAAAAAATTCTTATTTAGGAAGAATTCTTATCTAGGGACAAATTCTTACATAGACAGTAAACTCCTAATTGGGAGAGAATGCTATTACTTAGTCTTGACTATTAAGTACTCCAATCATATTAATAAGGCTTGGACTTGCCTGGACTCTCTTTCAAGTTTAAATTCACACTATTTGAAGTTTGGTTGGCCTGAATGTCCTCAATCAGCCCATTTAGTACTTTTTTCATCTTTTTAGCTCTAGTTTGCATTATTGGGTCTTCTGGAATATGCAATGGACCTCTTGCATCGTTTGAATCCTTCCACCCATTATCTCTAAGATTCTTATCATTCCCCCTCTCCTCAAAAGGATTCATTCTTGAATCATCACCTATATCAAAAGGGAAGGATTAAAAATATTAAATGTTATACTTACATTATACTCACCAGGAAGGTCCAATTTATAAGCATTGTCATTAATTTGTACTACAACTTGAAATGGACCATCTCTTTTAGGTTATAGCTTTAAACACCTTTGAGCTAGGAACCGTTCCTTATGCATATGCACCTAAACCTAATCACCAGGTTCAAAGACCTTCTTTCACCCTTTGTTGACAAGGGATGCATATTGTTTAGTTCTTTTTTTCAATCTGTTGTCGTACCTTTTCATGCAATTTTTTTACCATGTCAGCCTTGCATTCACCATCTAAGCTAGCATACTTATAGATAGGTATAGGTACCAAATCCAAAGGTGTCAACAGATTAAAACCACATACAATTTCAAATGGAGAGTAACTAGTAGCATAATGAACACTCCTATAATATGCAAATTTGACATGTGGTAAATAATCTTTCCATGTTTTCAAATTTGTTTGAATAATAATATGTAAAAGAGTAGAAAGAGTTTGATTAACCACCTCAATCTGCCCATCAGTTTATGGATGACAAGTAATTGAAAACAATAACTTAGTACCTAACTTATCCTACAAAGTCTTCCAAAAGTAGCCTAAGAACTTTGTATCTTGATCTAAAACAATGCTTTATGGTATGTCATGCAAACGTACTATTTCTCTAAAGAATAAGTTAGCCATTATCAGTTTTATGGCATGGGATGAAGTATGCCATCTTTGAAAATCTATCAACAACAACAAATACAAAATTCCTATCCCTTTTTGATCACGACAACCTTAGTACAAAGTCCATAGATAAATCAACTTAGGGATGACTAGGAATGGGTAAGGGATATATAGGCCATGGGGTAAAACTCTAGATTTAGCCCGTTTGCAAGTTATGCATTTCTCACATAACCTCTTAACACCTTATTTCATGTGTAGCCAGAAGAAATGTTCAATTAGGACATTTAGGGTTTTCCTAACATTGAAATGACCTATTAGACCACCCTCATGAGCTTTTCTCATAACCAACTCCCTTAAAGAACTCATAGGCATGCATAAACGATTTTCCCTAAATAAGAAACCCTTATGCCTATAAAACTTCTCAAAGGCTGACTTCTCACATGCTTCATACACATTGTCAAAGTCAGGATCATTCACATATAAATCTTTAAAATATTCAAATCCTAATAATTTTGCAGTAAGTGTAGACATTAGAGCATACCTATGAGATAATGCATCAGCTATCACATTTTCCTTACCTTGTTTATATTTAATGATGTAAGGAAAGGCCTCAATGAATTCAATCCACTTGGCATGTCTTTTGTTCAACTTTCCTTGTCCCTTCAAGTGCTTCAAGGATTCATGGTCAGTATGGATGACAAACTCCTTGGGCCAAAGGTAATGTTTCCATGTCTCTAAAGCCCGTACCAATGCATACATCTTTTTATCTTAAGGAGGATAATTAAGGATTGCTCCACTTAGCTTTTCACAAAAGTAGGCAATTGGGTGCCTTTCTTGCATCAAAACAGCTCCAATGCCAATACCTGAAGCATCACACTCAATCTCAAAAGTTTTTACAAAACTAGGTAAAACTAGTAAGGGTGCAGAACTTAATTTTTCCTTAATGCAATTAAAAGCCTTGTCTTGATGACTACCCCAGCTAAAACTCATGTTCTTTTTGATAATCTTAGTGAGTGGTGCAATAATGGTGCTAAAGTTCCCAACAAAGCATCAATAAAAACTAGCTAGACCATGAAAGCTACGCATATCACTAAGGTGTAGGCCAATCACGGATAGCCCTAACCTTTTCCTTGTCAACTTCAATACCTTTAACACTCACAACATAGCCAAGAAATGTGATTTAATTAGTACAAAAGGAACATTTCTTCAAGTTAGCAAACAATTTCTTAGAATGTAAAACACATAAAATAAAATGTAAATGATCAAGAGGCTCTTTTAGGCTTTTACTATAGACCAAAGTATTATCAAAATACACAACCATAAATTTACCAATGAATGGAAACAAAACATGATTCATTAGTTGCATAAAAGTGTTTGGTGTATTAGTGAGATCAAATGGCATAACAAGCCATTCATACAAACCATACTTAGTTTTGAAAGTTGTTTTCCTCTCATCTCCCTCTCTTATCCTAATTTGGTGATATCCACTTTTCAAATCAATCTTAGAAAAGACACACGAACCATGTAATTCATCTAACATGTCATCTAACCTAGGTATAGGGTGACAATACTTTATAGTGATTTTGTTGATCGCTCAATAAGCAACATACATCCTCCAAGTCCTATCTTTCTTGGGTACAAATAGGACAAGAACAACACAAGGACTCGTGCTTTTCCTCACATATTCTTTCAAAATAAGTTTCTTAACCTGCCTTTAAAGCTCTTTTGCCTTTTCAGGATTACACCTATATGCTGGCCAGTTTGGGATGAATGCACTGGGGATGAAATTAATTTGATGCTTAATTCCTCTCTTAAGTGGCAATCTACTTGGGACATCGCCAGGGAATACATCTTTAAATTGTTGTAATAGAGCAACAAAAATACTAGACAAAGACGGGTTAAACTTGTTAGTGTTAAAATAAGCCCTTTGTACAAAGTACGATTATAGGCTATTTGGTATAAAATGCTCTTTTGACATCACATTCTTTTATATAGAAACTTTTTGTTTTCTTCTCTCTCTCTTGTGTCCTCACATTTTCTCCTCTCTTTTCTCTTTTTTCAATCTCTCTTTTCTATTCATTGTCATTTTTAATCCTTAACTGATCCTCATTCATTACAAAGAAATTTCGATTCTTAAAGCCATCATGCATAACTTGCCTATCAAACTGCCATGACCTTCCTAATAGAATATGACATGCATACATAGGTACAACATCACATAAAACTTCATCGCTGTACCTTCTAATAGAAAATGACACAAGCACTTGCTTATTTACTTTGACTTCACCACTCTCATTCAACCATTAAAACTTATATGGCCTAGGATGCTTTATAGTAGGTAAATTCAGCTTCTCAACCATAGTTGTGCTAGCAACATGAGTGCTACTCCCACCATCAATAATCATATTACATACCTTATCTTTGATGACACCTCGTCTGAAAGATGTTATCTTGTTGCACCTTATTTTCTTCCTTTACTTGCACATTCAATGCTCGCCTTGTGATGAGAGCTTCTCCATTAACCGGATACTCCTCTGCATCACTTTTACCCTCTAATGATGGCACAAAATCATCATCTAATTCACTTGTAGTTTCAACATCACTGTTACCTCTTAAGATCATTACACACTTATTTGGATATTAAGATGCAATGTGACCCCTACCCAAACACTTAAGACATTTAACATCTATATTTCTACTTGGTTAGGAGTCAAAATTAGCTATATTCTTGCTAAAACCCATATTCTTGTGCTTGGACTTTGGACTTGTAATTAGCCTTCTTATCCCTTTTACTCCAATTCGGATTCCAAGATGAGGTAGGACCCAAATTCTACTTAAACCATATAGGATCCTTTTGTTTAAGTTGCCTTTCAACTTTCATTGCCATGTGCACCATGTCTTCTAATTTCACATAGTGTTGCAATTCAACCATGTTTGCTATGTCTCTATTTAGCCCTTACAGAAATCAAGCCATGATAATATGATCAATGAGTAATGCATAAAGGACTTAAGAATATGTACTCTTTTGTAATAAATAATAAACTTGTTACTCTTTTACTTTTGACACTTCAACAAGTTTGTAAAGATCAATTGAAGATTAAAAAAGAGAGAGATAAAAAGAGAGAGAGAGGATAGGAATTGAGGTTGAAAGGAGAAAAGAGGAATCGAAAGGAGAGAGAAGAAGGAAGAGGGTAAGAAAGAAAATTTGAGAGTTTGTATGCAAAAGAGAGTGATATTAAGAGAACTTTCTATTAAAAAAAACCTATGATTGTACTTTTGTACAAAAAGGCTTATTTTATAACTAATGAGCTTATTATTTCTTTGCCTAGTGTTGTTTCCGTTTTGCAAGAATTTGATAATGTTTTTCTACAAAAATCAAGTGGTTTGCTAGTATTGAGGGGAATAAAATATCAGATTGAATTCATCCCTAGTGCAACAATTCCAAATTGACTAACCTATAAAAGTAATCCTGAGAGACAAAAGAGTTTTAAAAGAAAAGAAATATGTGAAGAAGTTGCATGACCAATAACAAATTGCATAATGAATTGAGCAATATGCATCACATGCCAATAAAGGGCGAAAAAAGGTAGTGTTTGAACCTAGTGATTGATTTTTGGTGTATATATGCAAGGAAAGGCTCTTGACTCAGAGGAGTTCAAAGTTACAACATAGAAGGGATGGTTCATTTCAAGTGGTGTCACAAATTAATGATAATTCATATAATTTGGGCTTTCTTGATAAGTATAATGTGAGTGCGATAGTTAATGTTGCTGATGTTTCTCTTTTTGACATAAGTGATGATTTAAGGATGAATCCTTTTGAAGAGAGGGGGAATGATGAGATTCATGGGGGTGTTGATGTATAGAGGACTTCTAAGGATTCAATAAGCATTTAAGAAGGGTCAGTGACAAGTTTCAAAGTTAAAAGGATAAAAAAGACACTTAACAGGTTGATTAAAGACATTTGGGGCAAGGAAGCTAATTCAACCTTGAAGGGAAATACATTATATCTTAATGTGGGTCAAGGTTTTATTAATTATATATGTATACTAAATTGGCCTAAGTGATTGTGAAAAATTAAAGCAACAAAGTAATGCAATTAGTGAATTAGACTTATCACAAAGACTAAAAATGGAGGACAAGGAATGGATTAGTTCTAAAATCAGTTATAGGATCAGTTTATTGCTAGAAGGTTGGACCGGCATTGGTTATAAGTTGGTTAATGAACCGGTTTGATGTTGGACTCATGGCTCTACGAATTCAATCGAACCAACCTCGATTCATTTACTGTTAATTTATTCAGGATGTTTTTCTTATTTCTAAGGTTAAGGTTGTTACTTTAGCTTATAATAGGTTTGATTTCATTGTTAAAAGATATAGATTATTGGTGAAAAAAATTGAGAATTTTCTCTTTTAGTTCTTCATTGAACTTTGTGAACTTATTAAGATTATTATCTTTTGGTATTTCAACTTGACTTATCATTCCCAAATCCATTCTTTCTAAAGTGTGGCATTCATATCTTGTTTTATACTTTTAGTTTGTATTCCTTTGAACATTGGATTTAAATTTATACTTTAAGTTCATGTTCTTTTGAACAGATGATGTAAAATATTTGAAAATGCATAAAATAATAGTTTACTTATTTTTAAGCCCCAACAATTGAAAAAAAAATATATTGTAAATAGCTGAACAAAATAAAAAAGAAAAGCAAACATTTGAAAAAAGTAAAGAATGGAAAAACATATTCCCAAAAGTGGAAGGAGAGCAAAAAAACAAAATGAAAAAATAACTAAAGAAGAAAAGAAGAATAGAAAGACGACAAGAAAGGAGGAATTATAGAGGTTTTATGATCCAATCCTTATATTCAAATCAAAATATTCTAAATTTGAAATACTTAATTGAGATTGAGGATTACAATTTTCAACTTGGAACTTTTAAGTAGATTAGGAAGTAAGTGCTTTATATGGGAGGGCAAATGAAAGATCTTAGCAACATTAATTGTTTTTGTACCATATTGAAGGCATCAAATTCTATTTTAAGGAGATTTTATAGTACACTTGACGCAATTTGTAACATGCCTTCCCTTATATAATTTATTGCACAATATGGCTCTTTGTACTTCATGTTTGGAAATAATAAGCATAGGTGTTGCAATATTACATAATCATTTTCAGTGTAGTTGATTGACATTTTTTAACAAAAAAAATTGTGGATACCCTTAGATTGAAATATGTGTAAATAGTGTGGAATTGTAACCTTCATTTTGAAAAGGAGCTAACAAATAGAGAAGTGTCAACAACCACAGTAAAAAAGTAAGAACTTAGGAAAAAAGGGAAAAATTGGTGTGGTTTTATCCTTGTAATTAGTTTACACAACTAAGATTAGACTTGCATTTGAAATATCAATGAGTAATTATGTTTGTGGGAAGGGCTTTGTAAGTATCCTCTCTATTTTTCCTTTAATTCTTTGAATTTCTTGCATGGGATGTTGTATTTTTTGGTAATATTTTTTTATATTTTAATAGGGTTCTTAAGTGGAAATGATTTATGCTAACTTGCATGCATTTGCATTAATCATAATGATGTCTTGTTGATTATTTTAAGTTCATGTTCTTTTCTTGTTATGGGTTGCCAAATAGCAAAATTTGTGAAATTACTAAAAGAAGATAAGATAACTTGTTAGGTAGTGATGGACTTAAATGGATGCAATTTGACATTCTGCAACGAGTATTACCTTTAGCTAAAGGACAAAAATGTGTTAAGAATTGTACATATCTTTATCATATAAATATATAGTAGAAACAAAAATTTAAAATTTTAATTCTTAAAATCAAATTGATTGCTTATTTATAATAGAAATATGCAGTATAAATATAACTTTAAAATTTTGATTCTTAAAAGTAGATTGTACTTATTAAATATAATTACAATTTATTTTAGAAGATGAAATTATTACTAAGATAATCTTTAAATGTCTTTTCTTTTTTAGGCCTAATTGGTAGATTATTGCAAATCACCATTATCCAAACATCTTACTTTTAATGGAAATTCATATAGATTACAAGGAAATAATTTTCACAACCTAAACCTCTTTTAAAAAGAGAGTGAGGAGGAAGATCAATAATCTTAATACAATAGTCATGTGATGGCCAGTGTATTAAGATTATTGATCTTCCTCCTCACTCTCTTTATAAGGATTTTGACTATTTATAGGGATTTTGATTTTTAAACCCTTATTAGGAAGACTTGTGCTAATTTTCACTAAATTAAACTTTAATTTTTCAATTTTTAAATATCATATATTTAACACCAAAATTTCTTAAACTTTTCAATCAAGTCTAACTTGATCTCTATATTATATTTCTATAATTGTCTTTATGTATATAACCTATTAAGATCATAACATAGTGACAATAAATATAAATTATAATCTTAAAAGATTAGATAAATTAAACTCTTTTAATTTATCATTCATTTTTTTAATTAATCAATTTAAATTCATAGATTAAGATTGACTTCTAGTCATATATCATGATCACCAAATGTTAGAATTGTTAATGTATTTGACTAATTCTTTCAGTGCATGATTTTTTAGTATAATCTTTTCATCATATTAGTGTTATAACCAAACCTAGAGTACACAATTAACATCTACTCTATATTATTTAATTATATCAGTTTTTAAGCACTCGTATGCTCATTAATTCCATAAATGATATCATAACTCCTTGTAAATCATCATTTTACCTCACACAAAGATTTCTTGAATTAATACTCTTTACAAACAAAGAGAACATTCTCCCATAGTTGCTTTAAAGTGATAAATTTTTTATTGACCACTTAATTATCTCCATATAATTCATGATTTGCCCAACGTTTAACTCCACAAGCGATTATTAATTAGGACAACTTAGAAATAGGATTAACGTATACCAATCCGTCTATAAGATACTTTGGTGATCTTAAGTCTAAAGATCATTTACATGATTGTCAATTAATGTTCCATTTAAAAATGCTCATAATAGGTAAATTCAATGAATATGTTCAACTAACATGCACTAACATGTTTGTTTAACTTTTTCCAAACTTTAGTCTGTAAGATTGATTACTTTTTGCATAAGAAAGAAACATAACATATGTCAATCTTATAGGTTATCAATGTTCCATCTTGATGATGCATTGACTAACAATATTTAGGAATAATACTTTGATATAACATATATCTTATAATTATTATTTATCACAAGTACTTTTGTAAAGTATATTTATTCCATTAACTTTATCTTAAGAGTTTATCGATGGTTATATCAAGTATATAAAGAATACTAAAGATAAATATTGTCTTTAACTAATTAACTATATGCATGAAATATTAAATGTATATTCATAATAGTAACCAACAAATTGACTGCAAGAATATACACCAAGAATCTATCATTTGCACTATAGCCAATCACCTATGTGTCATATACCATATCCCTCAATATGGAGATTATGTTCTCACTTGAACAAAGACTTAGCAGTACAATAATAAACTTTTTGATTGAAAATTACTAGTTTTGTTGCATCATATGTAAATATGTGCTCAAGTATGATAATTGTTTTAAGTTTAGAATCCTTCTAACTTATAGTCTCACCATTTGGAGTAAAATTTTATCCAAACTATGATTTTTATTCGTATTTAACAGAATGAAAGCTATTGTCCAAATATCATTGAACTTTGAATCAATTTTTTCTTTATTGACTATGCATTCATTCTTAATACTATTAAAGTACTTAAGAATGTCTATTACTACTATCGAATGTCTCTCATTGGGATCAAACTTGTATATACTTATTAGATAAATCTAGTTTTGTATATAATATTACATACATGATAGATATTATCTATCATATCTCTCTTAATTTTGTGCCTTATGACACATGTTCTTTAGAATTATGTTTTGTAATGTAGGCAAGAATCTCTCCTTAATTTCTTCTATTGCTAAACTATTTTAGCAATTTGTACTTAAATGAGGATAATTGGAAGTAACCTTTTAGGTTTATCTTTACAAATCTAGACCATTAAGATCTTCTCTATATGGATCTCTCTTTAAAATGTAGGCTAATTCTCCCATATCCTTTATGAATAAAATTCTCAAAACCCCAAACTTCAATAAATTTAAATGATTATATATTTTTTTATCAATAATATTTCATCCATATGAAACACTAGTAAAAGTAATGTGCTCTTTCTCAATTTCTTATAAATATAAGATTCATCCATTCTTTTAATAAAATCAAATATTTTAATCTTTTTATCAAAAATAAATGTTTAAACTTTATAAAGTCTTTATAGTCATAATATGTAGCAATAGCAACTAAAATCTTTATGGATTTAAACACAGTTATAAGTGAAAAGGTTTAATTAAAGTTAAACCTTTTGACTTTGTTTATAACCTTGATCACTAGCATAGTCATCCATGTTTGCCTTTCTTTTAAAATCATACATACACCTAATGGGTTTTCTTTTAGATTAGTCAATCAAAGTATATTCTTAGTTGATATACATGGAGTCAATTTTAGATTTCATGACCCTAAGCCATTTATTGGAATCAATGTCACACATTGTTTCCTTATAACTAGAAACTCATTCAAAATGAGTAATATATCATATAATATTTTCAAGAGAAACTTATTTCTATGTATAGCATGATATATCTTAGTATATGTATAGATTTCTTATTATGTCTTAGTGTGTGTATCTAATACAAGAATTTTTTATCAAAGTTCCATTTAGATGTTATATTGTAGATTTTGAACCTATTCAAGTTTTACCTAGCTCACATTACTATTTTGAAGAATAAATTCTCTTTCTAAAATTGTAACATGCTTCAAGACAAATTCTTTTACTTAACTATGTAGTAAAAATAGTATCTATAAACTATTTATGAATATCTCACAAATGATATATTATAAATGCTTTACATAAGCATTACATTCCCAAATATGAAAATATAACAAGTTGGGCCTCTTACCATTTCATATCTCATATGAAATCTTATCAATTGATTTAAATGGAACCTTTTAGATGGTAAGTAGTAACCTCTATGACATAATTTTAAAGAAAAGATTAAAACTATATGATATAGAATTATGCAGCCAAAGGCTTGGTCATTAACTCAAAAATTAAAAAAAGGATCAGGAGAGTGACTTGTAGAAATTCGAGTGGCAATTTCAGTTTTGTGTGGCATGAGGAAAATGACTGTATCTCTTATATGGTAGGTTGGAATGGAGTGATTCTAATTGCAAATGAACAAGGACTTATAGATCTACAACTTTTGTATTTTGAGTTTTTGTAGATGAGCATTGCAGAGTTATCGATTAAGGAGAAGAAGTGAATGAAATAGATCTAGTTAGAATGAGAAAATGGGAAGGGACTTTAATGGTTGCTCTTTTGGGCCTCCAATGAAGTTGGTGAGGCATCAATTATTCTAGATTGATGGTTATAACTCTTTAAGGATGGAGTGAAAAATCTTCTAGGTTTTCATGGGTTTGAACTCTTTAAGGTTCAAAATGCCCAAGGCAAATTCATTCATCCAATCAAGTCTGTTTTTTAATATTAATTGCCTTTTAAAGAAAAAAAGAAGATAATGAAAGGACTCAAATCAACTACATAAGGTGTTAAATGATGCATATTGAATACATCATGTATGATGAGAAAGAAACTTTGGTCAATACACATTAGAATTAATGCATTCAAGAAATTCAAGTGGTCTAAGGTTTCAATCACTAAGCTTGTTGTAGCTTCCAACAAGATGACACTTCAGTGGTAAATAAGCCTAAACAAAATCTCTAGGTTTAAAGATAATTTCACATTACCGTTTGTCAACATCCCTTTTATAAGACTTAACTTTGCTCTCTAAACTTCAACACACTTTTTCATGGACTATCCTTATTTAAGAAACAATATCATCCACCTTATCTATGGATTTTTCAGCAAAAGAAATTGGTGCAAGATCAAGAGCAATCTTTGGTTGCACACATATACAATTACAAAGGGACTATATCCAATAGTATGGTTCACTAAACAATTATAAGCAAATTTCTCAAGTGACAATTTTGTCTCCTAAGAGCGAGGGTTATCATTAATCAAAGTCCTTAATATGTTGCCTAAAGACCTAACGACAACTTTAGTTTTTCCATCTATTTGTGGGTGAAAGGCAGTATTATATTGCAAC
This sequence comes from Bruguiera gymnorhiza, assembly GCA_020883675.1. Classification (NCBI taxonomy): domain Eukaryota; kingdom Viridiplantae; phylum Streptophyta; class Magnoliopsida; order Malpighiales; family Rhizophoraceae; genus Bruguiera; species Bruguiera gymnorhiza. The sequence continues at coordinate 537,325 of JAIRCJ010000094.1, read as the reverse complement.
TTAGTACCAAAATTCTTCCATAGTTGTCGCCAAAAGTGACTAAGAAACTTTGCATCATGATCAGAAGTAATAGTCTTAGGAATGCCATGCAATTTGTAGACTTTTTTGAAGAATAAGTTAGCAATTTGTGTGGCATCCATAGTTCTAAAGGAATGAAACGTGTCATCTTCGAAAACCTATCAATAACAACAAAGATTGAATCCATACCTCTAAGTGTATGCAGTAATCCAAGGACAAAGTCCATAGAGATTTCTTCCCAAGGAGCTTGTGGTATCGGTAAGGGCAAATATAGACCAACATTGTAGCTTGCCTTTTTCCTACTTGGCAATGTTGACACCTCATCACATGTTGATATACATCACATTTTAGATAGGGCCAAAAATACTTGGTTGCGACAAGTTGCACAGTCTTGTCATGCCTAAAGTGTCCATTGTGCTAAATTTCATTAATCACCCTTTGTCAAAAAGAGTAATTTGGCACACATAAACAGCTTGCTTTGAAAAGGAAGCCATCGCATAAAGTAAATTAGCAAGCTTTATTTCTTGCTCATCGAAAATAATCTCCAAAAAGTAAGGATCTTCTTGATATAACTCCTAAAAAGAATCAAATTAAAGAATAGTATAGTGCATAACATATAGTAAGCACTTCTTTCAACTAAAAGCATTTGTAACTTGATTTTGAACACCTGTCTTATGCTTGATAACGAACAAGAATTCTTCAATATATTCAACCCATTTGGCATGCCTGGAATTAGGTTTTTGTTGCCCTAAAATATACTTAAGAATTTCATGATCAATGTACAAAATAAATTCCTGATGAATAAGATATAGTCTTTAATGCTCAAGTATGCGAAATAATGCATAAAATTCCAAATCATAAGTACTATAACAAAGTTTTGCACCATTCAATTTCTCACTGAAGAAGGCAATGGGTCAGCCTCCTTGACTCAAAACTCCTCCGATGCTAATACTTGATGCATCATAATGCACCTCAAAAACAAAATCAAGATTAGGCAATGTGAGAATTAGGAATGTGCTTAATTTTTCTTTAAGGTGTTAAAAGCTTTCTTGGGCTTCATTTGTCCACTCAAAAATTCCTTTCTTCATGCAAGAGGTGAGCGGGCTACAATAGTTTTAAAATGCGCAATGAACCATTGATAGAAAGAAGCAAGCCTTGGAAACTTCAAATTTCATGTACATTTATTAGAGCTTGCCATTCTTTAATCACCTTGATATTAGCATCATTGACTAAAATTCCTTCTTTTGAAATATGAAATCCCAAGAATAGGATTTGTGACATCACAAAATAGTATTTGTTAGGGGCTACATACAAGCATTCTTGCCTTAACACTTGTAATAGTTTATGAAGATGTTGTAGGTGCTCATTAGTAGATTTGCTAAAAATCATAATATCATGAAAATAAACTACAACAAACTTCCTAAGAAATGACTTCAAAACCTGAGTCATGAACCTCATGAATGTGGATGGTGCATTAGATAATCTGAAAGGCATGAGTAGCTACTCAAATAGTCCGTCTTTGGTTTTGAATGCGGTCTTCCATTTATCACTAAGCTTAATTCTAGTTTGGTAATATCCACTCTTTAAATCCAACTTTGAGAAGATAGTCACACCAGAGAGTTGATCTAAAAGAACATCGAGATGAGGTATTGGAAACCAACATTTAATGGTGATCTTATTGATCACTCGACTATCAACATACATTCTCCAAATGCCATTTTTCTTAGTTACCAAAAGGGCTAGAATGACACATGGACTAAGGCTCTCCCTTATGGAACCCTTATTCAAGAGTTCCATAACTTTCCATTACAATTCTTCATGTTTTATTGGACTCATTGGGTAATGAGCTAGATTAGGTAGTATAGCTCTAGGCATCAAATCAATTTGATGTTGAATATCTCTCATAGAAGGAAGACCTAGCGGTAAGTTGTCTAGAAAGACATCGTTAAATTCTTCCAAAAGAGGTTGCACTTGATGAGGCTTAGAAGATATAACCACGTTAGTTTTGCTAAGCAAAATATATACGATACTAATCCCTTTCATGACACCCTTCATGTCTTTCATTGTAACAAAGTAAGAGATAAGGAATTCTTAACAAAAGGAGTCTTGAGAGGTTCCTTACTAGGTGCTAAAGTAATCTTCTTTCCACCATACGCAAAAGAATACGTATTAGGATAGCCATCATGGATAGCCTTCCTATCAAATTGCCATAGTTGACCAAGAATAATATGACTGGCATCCATAGGTAGAACATCACACCATATTTTGTCAAAATAAATAGAGCCAATAGAAAGATTGACAAGACATTATTTGGAAACAATTACCTTAGTACCCTTCTTTAACCATGACATTTTGTATAGTGTTAGGTGTACTTTCAACTCCAAATTTAGCTTGTTACTACTTCAGAAATCACATTTTCACATCAATTAGAGTTAATAATCAATTGACATACCTTCCCCAAAATGGTGCAAGCTGACTGAAAAATATTGATGTGTAACCATCTATCTCCGGTGTCATCTTTGAGAGTAAGGAAAATCTTTTTGACCATGAGAAGCTTGCCAAAATCAGCATATACAATTTGTTCATCTTCCATTGCAACTTCATCATCTTTGCATGGCTCCTCCTCATCATCATCGAACTTATTATCCTCCAAGAAAGCTTTGCTGGCTGGTTGACTTTTATTGAATCAACAATTGCTAGCTTGATGATTGATCTCCCTATAAGAATAACAACGCATACCAGTTGTACTTGGTTGCAAACATTAATAATAGGTCTTTAACCTCTTCATTTACTTCACAAAAATATTCATAAATAGTTCTCACTTTGTTTTATAAGGCTAGATGATGTAACCTTTACTTAAAAAAACTAAGTTTTAAACCAATTTGGAAATCTTTTTGGATCATTCAGAAAATATATTTGAGTGAACCAACTGAATTTTCTCTATTTATTTTCATATAATAAAGCCTTTTCTCATGCTTTGATATAATCAAAGTAATTATAGGTTTTAACCTTTCAGCATTCTTTCAATTCTTTATAGCCAAAGAGATCCCCTTGTCAATCTTTTGGATAAAGAATCTTCTTTATCTTGAATTTGGCATAGGCCCAATCTCTGAAGCCATACCCAAATCCAAATCTATATCCTCTTTTTATAGGTTCAATAACTACAAAATTTGTTCCATGTAATATCCATTGATAATACAAGCAATCCATCATATTATTATGAGGATACATATCATCTTTAAGATTAAAACAAACGACCTCACTAGATCTAAGTTAAGCATAATTGTTTTCAATAACACATAAAAAATCTATATGGTTTGGAATTAAAGGATATGTAATCAATTTGTCCAAAACTTGCTCATAAGCATCATTACAAAGTTTATCAACTTCTTTTGCTTTTGCATCATTAACTGAATCCTTAACCAACTTTGCTAGGAGCTAAGGTGCTTGTATGAGAGGCCTTTTACTCATATCTTAGTTCCCTATAAAAATTCACATGTTAAGAAATCTGATCAAGAAATTTCCTTAATGTTTTTAACATCTTTAGTAAAGACATCTTTTATTGCCTTATAATTTATTCTTAAGAGAAATTTTTAATTTAATAGATCACTTTCAAAATTTTGAATACATAATACAATGGCTAAAATATATTTTTTAATAATAGAGTAGTTAGCTCTAGCTCTTTTCTAGATTCTTGAAGTGAATCGAACTAATGATTCTTTTGAATTAATCCTTTGCTTAAGGATTCCTCCATAACCCTTTTCTAATGCATCAATTTCAATTATTTTGAAAGTATTAGGATGAGGGAGGCTAAGACATAGTAGTTACTTTGTCTTTATTTTTATTTTCTTAATTGCCTTCATATGTTCATCCATCTACTCGGGAGGATTTTTTGTACTCTACTTTGGAATAATTTCATTTTTTTGGCTGATATAGCTAAACTAGGCTTTTTAATAACCTTTAACAATAGGTTTAAATGTTTAAAGTGTCGTTCAATTGTATTAGAAAATACTAACATGTCATCAATATAAATAATAGTAAATGCTAAATAAGTGTTAAATATTTCATTCATAATTTTTGAAAATTAGAGGGTGCATTTTTTAATTCAAAAGACATTACATTCTATTCATAGTGTTTAAATGGAACTATGAATGTTGTTTTGTATTTATCTTTCTCATAAATCTAGATATGCTAATAACTAGATTTCATATCAAATTTTGAAAATATTTGAGCTTCATAAAACCTATTTAACAAATCTTTTTTATTAGGTATAACATATTTAATTTATCTTAAGGTCTTATTTAAAGGCTTATAATTAATAACCAACCATGGAACTCCTCACTTTAGTTCAGTAGTATTTTCCATATGAAATGTTGAACAACTCCATGGGCTATTACTTTTTCTAATAAGTCCTTTCATTAAGAAGTAATTTATTTCTTTTTTACAAATTTCTAAATGCCTCGGTTCCATAACTATGGGCTTGACTTTAGTAGGTATTTGACTTTCATTAAAAGTCACTTCATATAGTAAATCTACCACATGCTTCTTCTTATCCCAAAAAGCAATAGGAACTTTTGCATAAACCATGCTTTCCTTCTTATAAGAATGTGATGGATGTTTTCAAACTAGATTTTGTTTTGATAAAAACATTTTTTGAATTTATCCACATAATCCTTAGGTTTTGATTCTTCTTCGGTAATTTGTTTCTCTTTTCCCAATACAAAAGCAACTTTTTTCTTTTAATCCAAGATTTTTTAAGTTTTTGATTATTTCATCAACTAATTTTGTTTTTTCAAGATTTTTACCTAACATGTTATAATCTATTTTTTCTGATGACATGGGTTTAAATAAACCTTTTTCTTTTACCATTTCTAGTTTAACTAAAGGTCTTAGATCTTGCTAAGCTACTTGTTCAATTTTTTTATTCAACTCTATTAAGTAGATTTCCTATAGATTAAAGATAAATATTAGTATAATTTCCTTACTCTATAATAGCACTATTAAAGGGTTTTGCTTTGTATGGTAAGGCTACAACCTCACGGTCTTATATCTTAACACTTAGGTTAAGTGCAGATGGGTAAATACTTATGACTATTTTCCTTTTTTTGTAACATTCTTAATATGCTTTCTCAACAACTATACATTCGTCGGAGATAGAAAATTTTGGGAAAAGTTTTCTCTTAAATTTGTAGGCCTTTTCCAAATAGGTGAAAATATCTATAACTCTCATACAATTGGTTTATATCTTATAGTGTTTATGCCATATTTCTCGTTCTTTTTCATTAAAGATTATAAAACAAATCATTTTCTTTTTATAGTATTTTAAAGAGAGAAAATAACTCTTTCAATTTTTCATCTATTTCATTGACTACTTTGAGGACATATAAACTCTTATCTTTATCTTGACATCTTATATCAGATAAAGAAGGTGACCTAGGCCTAGAAGTTTGGTTGCATGTTTCTAGTGGTTCATCAACCATAGAAGCAAAAGTTAAGGGGGGAAAGTCAACTTTATACTGAGGTTGACTAATCTACTATCTTGTTTTTCTAGTACCTTCCAATTAAGTGATTAACACCAAGGAGGGAGAAAATCTAGGTTTAACCTTTTCTATTCCCTTTTGGAGGTTTAACATCACACTTTTAGATGGAGCAAATTAGATTTCAACATCCCTATCTTTGAATTCAATTATTTTTTCTATTTGTTTGTTAACCTATTTAAAAGATTCAACTACTTTTTCTAGCATCCAATCTAGTAGCATGTTTTAGTGCTACCTATATTATCCTAATATGGATAAATTTATACTTTTGCTAATGTAACTTAATAAGTTCTTGAAGTAGTAAAAAGAAATCATTATAACCCTGAGTTAAAGGTAAGACTTTTTTAATGGTTCTCATCACATTATCAATTTTAGAAAAGAAACTTTCCTATTTATAAACCTGGGAAGATAAAGAAGAAGGAAGAGTCTAATTTTGTAATTTTCACTAATTATTATTTCTTTATTTCTATTAAAAGAACTACCACTTCTAAACAATTAATTAGGTCTTAACCTGTCCATGCCTCACCATATCACTGTCAACATCTTAAGCCATAACCTTATGCGCCTACACACAACAAACATAGGTACAAAGGCAATGCAACTTGGGGTTTCAACAATGAGACATTGATAAGTTTAAGCTTTTCAACTACTTAAAGGTCAATGTTTACATAGAAAGAAGGCACTGATACTATTCTTATTTTAACAGCATAGGATCATAAGCATATATATGAAAACTAATTTAAGTAACTAAATAATAACAAAATTAAAATACTTATAGAAATGAGACTTTCATTGACCACCGGATGTCATTACAAGTTTATAATTTACAAAGGAAAGGAGATACAAGCTTAAAGAGAGAGAAAGAAAAGGAAATTGGACACTACCTTTGAAGTAGTTGAGAGGTTTTATTTATATAAAAGAAAAAGTAATAATCATAATTGAAGGAATCTTCTTTTTCAAAGTGGGTTGTCCTATCCTCCTTTACTTTTGGTAAAGTAGTTTTATTAAAACTATCCTAGTTGCAATCTTTTCATCAAAAGTTATTTGTCCTTTTGCTCTTTATAACTCACATGAGTCTTGGGAATCTTAATATAATCATTGATGTGGCCTTAAAAGGTCACTAATGCATATCTTTTTATTGGAAGATAAATCAAACTTAGAAGTAGATCTTCTTAAAGAAAAAGAAAACTCTACCTCTGAAGATTCTAATAATAGTTATAACAATCAATGCAACTATTATTGAGTTTTATGCAAAAGTAATGACTTATTAAGAAAAAAAACTTTTCATCTATTTGGAAAGCTAATAAGAAAGACAAATATTAATCTGTCTTGCCAACCATGAACATGTCTAATATCAACATTTAAGAGATTAACTTGTTTTGCCATAATATTTAATGCACCTTTTGAATTTCAAAAATAATGAATGAAATATTTAATGCTTATTCATCATTTACAATTGTTTATATCGATGATGTGTTACTATTTTTTTAACATAGTCAAACAACACTTTAAACATTTAAACCTCTTTTTAAAAGTTATTGAAAAAGCTAGTTTAGCTATATTAACCAAAAAGATGAAGTTACTCCAAACTAGACTTAGATTCCTTTGTTACTTCATTGAAAATGGAACTATTGTTCCTATTGATTGAGCAATTAATTTTGCCTTTAAATTTTCTAATGAAATTAGAGAAAAACAATAGTTACAAAGGTTTTTAAGTTGTCTAAATTATATTTCAGAATTTTACAGAAAATTAGCTTATGCTGTTAAACCTTTGTTTGAAAGGTTACAAAAAATCCTCCTGAATGGATAGATGAACATACGAAGGTAGTTAAGAAGATAAAATAAAAAACAAAGGAACTGTTATATCTTAGCTTCCTTTATCTTGATACTTTTAGAATAATTGAAACTAATGCATCAAAAAAAGGTTATGGAGGAATCCTTAAATAAAGTATTAATCCAAAAGAATCATTAGTTCGATTTACTTCAAGAGTTTGAAGAGGAACTAAAGTTAATTACTCTACTATTAAAAAAGGAATTTCAGCCACTGTACTATACATTTAAAAATTTGGGAGTGATCTATTAAATTAGAAATTTCATCTAAGAATAGATTGTAAGGTAATAAAAATGTCCTTACTAAAAATGTTATAAATATTGCATCTAAACAAAGCTTTGCTAGATGGCAAGGAATACTTTTATGTTTAATTTTGATATTAAGTTTATTAAAGGAAATTATAATTCTCTGCCATATTTTAACTTGTGAATTCTTACAAGGAACCAAGACATGAGTAAAAGGCCTTTCATAAATGGTTAGCAAAGTTAGTTAACTCACCAACTAAAGATGCAAAAGTGAAAGAAGTTGATAAACTTCATAATGATGCTTATAAGCAAGCTTTGGATAAATCCATTACATATCTTTTAATTGCAAAGCACATAAATTTTTTATGTGCTATTAAAAAAAACTATGTTGGGCTTAGATCTAATGAGGTCACTCATTCTTATTTTAAAGATGATATATACCTTAAAATAATATGAAGGATTGTCTATATTATCAACAGATACCATATGAAGTAACCTTTATGGTTATTAAACCCATAAAAAAAGGATTTGGATCCTAGATCTAGGTATGACTTTAGAGATTAAGCCTATGCCAAATTGAAGATAAAGAATATTTTTTTATCTAGAAGATTGGCAAGGGGATCTCTTTGGCTATAGAGAATTGAAAGAATGGTAGAAGGTTTTCACCTTCCAAGGCCTCTCAAGGCCTTTTCTGATGCTTATCTAGTTTTTTCTTAAGAGACCACAAATTTGTGAGTATTTAAAGGAAGAAAGAGAGTAGAACAAAGCTATAGAGGAAGGAAAAGATGATGATGGTGATAAGAAATAACCTAGAAAGTTTTTCATAACTCAAATGTTAAACCTTACAAGCCTAGAATTCCTTTTCCTTAAAGATTCTTACAAGCTAACTTGGATAAGTAATTTGCTTCATTTTTTGAGATATTTAAAAGGTTGCATATTAACATTTCTCTTATTGATGCTATTTTATAGATGCCGAGTTATGTAAAATTCTTGAAGGATATCCTAACAAACAAAAGAAAATTAAAGGAGTTTGAGATGGTAAAAATTTAATGAAGAATGTTCGACAATTCTTCAAAATAAGCTACCTCCTAAATTGAAGAATCTAGTGAGTTATTCTATACCTTTCACTATTGGTGATGTTGATTTTGATAAAACCTTGTGTGATTTAGGTGTAAGTATTAATCTGATACCTTTTCGTGTTTCAAGAAGCTTGAATTAGAATAACCTTCATTTACCACCATGTCTTTTCATGTTTTCATTTTACTTGATATGTAGGAACACTTTAAATTGTCTTTGATTATCAAAAGACCATTTCTTGCTACTAGGAAAGTTCTCATCAATGTGCAACAAGAAAAGCTTAACCTTAGAATACATGATAAAGAGATAATTTATGATGTATTTGACATTATGAAATATTCTTTGGATGATGAAAGAGAAGATTTAAGTGTTGATGTTATGGATGATATAGTAAATGACATTTTAATATTTCTAGGAGAGGAAAGCATGAAGGCTATGCCAAACTTAGGAGACAGCTACAAAGAACAACTCTTTAAAGGAGAAAATTTTCTCACTTTAGATGCTTCATTTTCTTTGAAAGTCAAGTCATTGATTGAGAAGCCTTTAACTCCTAAATTAAAATCGCTTCCTTCCCAATTATAGTATGCATATTTATGGAATTCATTTACCTTACCTATTTTTTTTTCTTCTTCTTTAAAAAAATTGTAGAGAAAAAGCTTTTAAGGGTACTTACAGGGAATAAAAGGGTCATTGAATGGAGTATAATAGATATTAAGAGAATTAGCTTTTGGTATATATGTATAAATTCTTGATGGAGGATGGATTCAAACCTAAGGTATAATCACAAAGGTGGCTTAATCTTAACATACAAGGGGTAGTAATGAAAAGAGGTAATCTAGTAGTTAGAAATAGATATTATTTTTCCTATCTTTGGTAGTATTTGCATTAATCCTATTTGAGTAGAACCTAAGAAATGTGGGACAACAATATTAAAGAACGAGTATGATAAATTGATTCCTACTAGGACAATAACATGATGGAAAGTATGCATATACTATTAGAAGCTTAAGGAAGGTATTAGAAAAGACCATTTCCCTCTTCCCTTTATTAACAAATGATTTAAAGACTTGTAGAATATGAGTATTATTGTTTCTAGATGGTTAATCAAGTTATAACATATTCCTTTTGCACCTAAGGATAAAAAACATATATATTTACTTATCCTTATGGTACTTTCATTTAAAAGGATGCCTTTTGGGTTATGTAATGCTCTTGTTACTTTCCAAATATGTATGATGTATTTATTTTCTACTCTTCTTTTGAAGAATCCTTGAGAATTGAGATATGGTAATCAAGTTATTTACTACAAAGAAGCACTTGTTGGGAGGCAACGTATCATTGTTTAATTTATGTTTATTTTCTTATAGTGTTTATTAGAGAAGGAGGTTCACTTTTGATCTCCATGTTTTTATTTTTCTTTTTGAGCTTTAAAGTATCAATGGATGCATGAAAGTAAGATTTTTACAACAATTTCTTTTTACATGGGCATGCACAAATTCTTTTTGATTTATTATATGATGCATAGTTAATTCAAGAAAATGATATTTTTCTCAAATGATTATAGATTCAAAATGTAGCAATACCTTATAGAAAGAAGTTAAGAATGATTAATTGTTATGATTAGTGAAGTGTATGTTCTCCAAAGATGTTAGTGTAAATTTTGTATTATCATAATTATTCATATGATGATTATCTTGTAATTATCCCTTAAAACTAGTCTTAAATAAGGTTTAAGTAAAAAGGGTAAAAGTGGTTGAATTGAAGAAAAAATTTCATAATTTACTGTTATTATATATCTACTCCAATGCTTATACTTGCTTAGTAATTAGGGATTAGGCAATGACACTCATATCAACTTTTATGTCCAATGGTGACATGAAATATAAATATGCAAAGCACTCTAAGTTTATGACTTATTAGGGAACTAGGTGCTTTCATCACAAATATTAGTATTTATGTCAAAAGGCAAGTGATAATTTAGGGAAGAATAATTTATGGATGTGGTAAAAAATGTGCCAAAAAATAATAAAAATATAAAAAACAAAAAAAAATGAAAAAGAGAAAAAAAAGTGAGAAAGTCCTTATTTGCTAGTTTTATTGTGGTAGTGGAAAGACATAATTGCAAGCTATGATTATTGCATGATTCAATTGTATTGATTACAAATTTCCATAAATTTATTTTAAGGTATGCATGGATATGAGAATATTAGTTATGATATTATTAACTTCCTTATTTACTATTGGTGGGTTTAAAATTAAGAGTCAAGTTTGAATTGTGTCAAATCTTGTTTTAACTAAGAAAAACTATTTCAAAGTAGACATTTTAATGGAATTCGATATAATTATAACCATAAAATGTTTGTTTGTCACTACTTTTTTATTTTCTCTCTATTTCTTTTGTTAGAGGACATGTAAGAACTTAAGTTAAGGATATCTGATAGGGTCTAATTTGTTTTCTCTCTATTTTCTTTTGTTAGAGGACATGTAAGAACTTAAGTTTAAGGGTATCTGATAGGGTCTAATTTGGAATATATTTTTATATAATTTTACTCTCGAATTTATGTTCTTGTTCTTGCTTAAGTTTGATTTTATGCAAAATTTTACATGTTTTATTTTCTTTTGTAAGAGATGGGAAAGTAAATATTTGGAATTAATTTGGCCAATAAAAAGGAAGAATTATTGATGAAGGAGAAAAAAGAAAATAAGAGAATCATAAATAGGAGTTTTGGTCTTATTTGGAAAATTACTTGGAAAGGAATCTTACATCAATTAGAAAACCAAAGCTAAATAAGATTCAACCTCATTACTTATTAACCTTTGTTTTATATTTTAAGCATGGCTTTTGGTCCAAAAATCCAAATTGGGTGATTCTTATAGCAAAGGAAAGTTAAGACATAGGGCTACAATTTTTTAGTTAGTGCCAAATATGATTCAATTTCTATATAGGAGAATATTTAGTCCAAAAGTTATTTTAGAGATTTACTCAATGACAAGAATTCAAAATGAGAAAAAGAGTTGTCATACTGTGAGAGGGGCACAAAGTCAATAGAAAAATAAATAGAAAAGGGGGGAAAAAAAAGAAGAAGAAGAAGCAAGCCTAGAAGGAAAAAGAAGAAAAAAGAAAGGAAGAAGAGCAATTTTGCCAAGCTTTGTAAGAAGAAGACCAATAGCTTTGACTTTGTCTTTCCTATCTTCAAACTAAGTTTTGCTTGATTTATTACTTATCCTTTAATATATTCGTTGTTGGATTTCTTCTTTAAACTTATGTGGATTTGTTAAATTTCATTATGACTAGTTCAATTGTTTTAAGTTAGAGTTTAGATATAGTTTAATACCTAGTTTATGTGATTGATTATTCTTTTAATTTAAGAACTATTTAATATTTGCATGATGGGTTTATCTTGTTGCACTTAATGCTTCAAAAGTTTGGTCACCTTTTGCTTGATCCTTGTGATCCATGCATGAACATGCAAAAGAATTGTATGAGTTAAACTAATAGTAATGTAAACCATGTATTAGACTATGTGATTTAGAGATAATTAGCATCATATTTAGTAACTTAGGAAGAAAAGAGAATTATGAGCTCCCCCTTCTTACATTAGAGATTTTCACAAAACTTAATACTTACTTGTTTAACATTAAATATATCTATGATTAATTTGATAGTGATGTAGCTGAAGGCTCAATGATTAAGTAAAAAATTAAAAAAAATGATCAAAAGAGTGACTTGTAGAAATTCGATCGAGCAGCAATTTATGTGTCATTAGGAAATGACCATATCTCTCAATTGATAGGTTGGAATGGAGTGATTCTGATTGCAAACAAACAAGGACTTGTAGATCTACAACTTTCGTGTTTGAGTTTTTTTAGATGAGCATTGTAGAGTTATCGATTTAGGGGAAAAAGTGAACAAAACATAATTGGTCAAAATGTGAAAATGAGAAGGGACTTCAATGGTTGCTCTTCTAGAATTTTAATGAAGTTGGTGGGGCATCAATTCTTCTAGATTGATGGCCACAACTATTCAAGGATGTAGACTTTGAAAAGCTTTGACTCTTTAAGGACAGAGTGAAAACTCTTCTAAGTTTNAGAATTTATCCTAGATAGGAGCTTCTCTGAAATAAGGAATTGTCCTAAATAGGAATTTATATTTCTTTAGGATTGCTATCTTAGCCTATAAATAGGCACCTCCTTGTAAGCTTTCAGAGCATTAGACAACCTTAAGAGAAATAAAAAGTAAGGGTTTTCTCCTTTAGTTCTTTTGAGAACTAAAGAACTTATCAAAAAGTACCTCTTCTCTTGGCATTCAACTCAATTTATCACTCTCAATTCCCTTCTTTTCTAGAGTGTGGCGTGCATATGTTTCTTAAATACCTTAGGTTCATGTTCTTTTGAATGTTAGGTTTGGGGTTTGTGTTATTAAAGTCTAATTTAGCTTCCTTTGATATTCTTTGATTTCTTGTGTGCATTGGGTCCCTAATCCATGTCTTTTTGGGGTTTTCGCATCATTCTACAATACTACTACCATCATATTTTATGTAATTGTACTTAGACTATTCCTTTAATAAAAGGTTGACTGGAGTAGATTTGGGATAATATAGTTTTGTAGGGACTTTATTAAAAGTCATCTTATTAAACTCTTTATACTTTTTTTCTTATAAGAAGTTGATGAATCCTTTTGACCTAATTATGTTCTGATAAGAATATTTTCCTGGATTTTGTCACATAATCCTTAACCTCTAATTCTTTTTCTGTAAATTTGTTCCTTTTTACCAATGCAAGAGCATATCTTTAATCCAAGGTTTTCAATCATTTGATTATTTCATTGAACTAATTTTCTATTTTTTCAAGATTTTTACCTGACATATTGTAATGTAATTTCCTTCTATTGATATGAGTTTAAATAAAACTTTTTTTCTATTTTCTGGTTTAAACTAGAGGTCTTGGAGCTCTTTGAGCTATATCTTCAATTTTAATCTTTGACTCTATTAAGCTGGTTGATGTAGCCAAAGGCTTGATGATTAAGTCAAAAATTAAAAAAAAAAAAAAGGATTAGGAGAGTGACTTGTAGAAATTTTAGTTTTATATGTCGTTAGGGAAATGGTTGTACCTCTTAATCAATAAGGTTGTGAATGGAGTGATTCTATTGCAAATGACAAGGACTTGTAGATCTACAACTTTTGTGTTTTGAGTTTCTGCAAGATAAGTGCTCTAGATTTATTGATTTGGGGGAAGAAGTGAATGAACAGAATTGGTCAGAACGTGAGACAAGAAGGGACTTGGATGGGTTGCCCTTCTAGGGTTCCATGAAGTTGGTGGGGCATCATTCTTCTAGATTGATAGCTACAACTCTTCAAGGATGTAGACTTGAAAAGCTCTGACTCTTTAAGGACAAAGTGAAAACTTTTCTGGGTTTCCATGGGGTATGAACTCTTCAAGGTTCAAAAGAATGCCTAAAGGCAATTTCATTCATCCAATCAAGTCTTAGGAACTAGGAGCTAATAAAGAAAGATTATCACAATAGAATATTTCAATGTAGAGAAATGACAAAGTCATGATGAGAATCTTGTCAGTTAGGACTTGTCAAAAAAGTAGACTTGTCAAATTGTCAAAAAGACTGATGAGCTTGAATGCTAGCTGATCTTCTTGGCTGAGCAAATGTTGTGGAACTTATTGATGAGGGCATTGGTGAAAGATGCGGTGATGGCAGGATGCATCATTCCCCCTTCTCTTTAGAAGAATTTGTCCCTGAATTCAAATCATCATTATCAAAAGAATCACCCACATAAGTTGTTAAATGATGCACATTGAATACATCATGTATCTTCATATGAGAAGGCAGCTTCAGTCGATATGCATTAGGATTGATGCACTCAAGAACTTCAAGTGGTCCAAGCTTTCAATCACTAAGCTTATTGTAGCTTCCAATGGGATAATGCTCCGATGGTAAATAAGTTTAGACAAAATCTTTAAGTTCAAAGATAATTTCAATATCGCCATTTTGTCGACATCCCTTTTATAAGAATTAGCCTTCCTCTCCAAACTTCAACTCACTTTTTCATGGACTATCCTCATTTGAGAGACAATATCGTCACCTTATTGATGGATTTTTCAGCAAAAGGAATTGGTGCAAAATCAACTGCAGTCTTTGGTTGATGCCTATATATAATTACAAAAGGACTATATCGAGTAGTACAATTTACTGAACAATTATAAGCAAATTCCCCAAGTGACAATTGTGTCTCCCAAGAGCAAGGGTTACCATCAATCAAAGTCATCAATATATTGCCCAAGGTCCTATTGATAACTTCAGTTTGTCCATCCATTTGTAGGTGAAAGGTAGTACTATATTGCAACTTAGTACCGATTTTCTTCCATAGTTGTTGCTAAAAGTGACTAAGGAACTTTGTGCCATGTTCAAAAGTAATAATCTTAGGAATGCCATGCGATTAATAGACTTATTTAAAGAATAAGTCAACAATTCATGAGGCATCCATAACTTTACAATAAGGAATGAAATATGCCAAGAGGGAGTGTAACACGTAAGGGAGTATTCTATGAGCTATCCTAATTATTATGTGTATAGGTAATACTATGACTTCTAAAGACAAAGGTGCAACTCAGAAGGGAGCTAGTGACGTGTCCTTCATGCTCAAAACTATGCAACAACAATTTGAGCACGTGAATACCAAATTTGATTATATGAGGGAGAGGATGGATGAGCAAGCTAATACAATAGCAAAGTGCAAAGGAGGTATGAGGAATATGTGGCTCTTAAAGCAAGAAGGCAATTAAGACATGCCTATGACCATAAAGATGGTGTAGAAAGTTGATGAATTGACAATTAAACTACTATGGTTAGAACTACTACAATAAAAGGGATCAAAGAGATTTTTGGAGGCAATGCACCAATGACCATGATTTGGATAGTATTAAAATGATCATTCCTCCATTCCAAGGTAAGAATGATCTCGATGTGTACCTAGAATGGGAGAAGAAGGTTGAATTGGTTTTTGATTGCCACAATATTATGAGGAGAAAAAGGTAAAACTTGCTACCATTAAATTTACCGATTATACTATTATTTGGTGGGATCAACTTGTTTTGACTAGGAGAAGAATCATGAGTGGCCCATCGATACATGAGAAGAGATGAAGGTTATCATGAAAAGGACATTTGTTCCCTAATCCACTATTATAGGGAGTTGTACAAAAGCGCTGTAAGGGCCTGCACTTAAGGCACCAAAATTGTGGGTGATTACCACAAAGAGATTAGGGCAAATGTAGAAGAAGATAGAGAGGCAACCTATGGCTTGATTATGCAAGGGCTAAATAGGACATAGTAAACGTGGTGAATTGCTACACTACGTGGAATTAAAAAACATGGTGCATATGGCAATGAAAGTTGAAAGGCAATGTAAATGAAAGGGTTCCACATGGTTTGCACAGAATTCGGGTTCTACCTCATCTGGAAGCCAAATTAGAGTAAAAGGGATGAGAAGGCTCATTACAAGGTCTAAATTGAAGCTATCGCAAGTGCAAGAATTTGGTTCTAGGAAAGAGGCAAGTAATTTTGAACCCTAAACGCAAGTAGAAATAGAGATGCTAAATGTTTTAAGTGTTTAAGCAGGGGTCACATTACATCTTAATGTCTAAATAAGCGTGCAATGATCTTAAAAGGTAACAGTGATGTTGAAACTGCAAGTGAATCAGATGAAGATTCTGTGCCATTATTAGAGGGTGAAAGTGATGGAGAGGGAGTATCTGATTAATGGAGTAGCTCTCATCAAAAGCAAGCATTGAATGTGCAAGTGAAGGAAGAAAATGAGCTGCAACGAGATAACATCTTTCAAATGAGTGTCTTATCAAAGATAAGGTATGTAGTATGATTATTGATGGTAGGAGTTGCACTAATGTTGCTAGCACAACTATGGTTGAGAAGCTGAATTTACCTACTATAAAGCATCCTAGGTCATATAAGCTTCAATGGTTGAATAAGAGTGGTGAAGTCAAGGTAAATAAGCAAGTGCTTGTGTCATTTTCTATTAGAAGGTACAACAATGAAGTTTTATGTGATGTTGTACCTATGCATGCGGGCCATATTCTATTAGGAAGGCCATGATAGTTTGATAGGTGAGTTATGCATGATGGCTTTAAGAATCAAAATTCTTTTGTAATGAATGAAAACCCCATCACTCTTGTACCATTAGCACCCCAATAAACTTATGAGGATCAATTAAGGATTAAAAGTGAGAGTGAACAGAAAAGAGAGATTGACAAAGAGAAAAGAGTGGAGAAAATGTGAGGACACAAGAGAGAGAGAAGAAAACAAAAAGTTTCTATGCAAAGAATGTGATGTCAAAAGAGCATTTTATGCTAAATAACCTATGATCATACTTTTGTATAAAGAGGCTTATTTTAACACTAACAAGTTTGACACATCTTTGCCAAGTATTGTTACTTCTCTTTTGTAGGAATATATGATCATACTTCTCTTTTAACACTAACAACCTATGATCATACTTTTGTATGTACTCCCTAACAATATCCTGAGTGGATTGCCACCTAAGAGAGGAATTTAGTATCAAATTGATTTTATCCCAGGTGCATCCATCCCAAACTGGCCAGCATATAGGAGTAATTCCAAGGAGACAAAGGACCTTAAAGGCAAGTTAAGGAACTTATTTCAGAGGGATATATAAAGGGAAGCATGAGTCCGTGTGTAGTTCATGTCTTACTTGTACCCAAGAAGATGGAACTTGGAGAATATGTGTTGACTGTCAAGCGATCAATAAAACCACTGTAAAATATCATCACCCCATACCTAGGTTAGATGACATGTTGGATGAATTGCATGGTTCCTGATGAGAACCATAAAGGTGATGGGTGGAAGGCTTCAAAGGATGCAAGAGGTGCATTGCACATTGTAGAAGGCCCAATAACACGAGCTAGAGCCCAAAAAGATGAAAGAAGCACTAAATGGGCTGATTAAGGACATTTAGGCCAATTAAGTTTCAAATGGTGCGAATTCAAGCTTGAAAAAGAGTCTAGGCCTTTATTAATATGATTGGAGTACCTAATGGGTCAAGGCTAAGTAATGCATTCATTCCTAAATAAGAGTTTATTGTCTGTGTAAGAATTTGTCCCTAGATAAGAATTCCTTTAAATAAGGATTGTCCTAAGTAGGAATTTATACCTCTTTAGGATTGCTATCTTAGCCTATAAATAGGCACCCCTTGTAAGCTCTAGAAAATCAGACTTCTTTTGAGTGAAATAGAAAGCAAGGGTTTTTCTCCTTAGGTTCTTTTAAGAATTAAAGAACTTATCAAAGGTACTTCTTCTTATGGCATTCAAATTGACTTATCACTCCCAATCCCTTTCTTTTTTGGAGTGTGGCATCCATATCCTTCTTAAATACCCTAGGTTCATGTTCCTTTGAATGTTTGGTCTAGGGTTTGTGTTATTAAAGTCTAATTTAGCTTTCTTGGTTGATCTTGGATGCTTTGTGTACGTTGGGGTTTTCTGCAATAGTTGGTATCAAAGCCCAACTCTAAATCAGGTTGAATCAACTCATTCTTCAAATTTTACCTTGTGATTTATTTATTCTATTTAGTTTGTCTATTAAGTGCATTACCATTCAAATGCACTAATTTGTTTGTTTACAATCCTTTTCTTTTGCTTGTTTGTTTGAGACCATAACTATCAAAACGTGCTAATTTCAATCTTAATTGTTGTGTCTAAGTATTTTTCTATTATTTTGTGTCAAGCAAAAGAAAATAAATAAAAAAAACAACAAAAAAAAGAAAAAGAAAGAAAAGGAACAAAAGAAAGAAGGGATCAAATTCATTCAGACCTTTCCCTACATCATCAAGTATAAACAAGGTGATGATTCGAGGACAAAATCCTTCAAGGAGAGGAGGAATGATGAGAATCCTAAAGGTGATGAGTGGGAAGGCTTCAAAGGATTTTAGAGCTCCATTGCACATTTTAGAAGGCCTAATAACACGAAGAAAGATGAAAGAAGCACTAAATGGGCTGATTGAGGACATTTAGGCCAACCAAGCTTCAAATGGTGCGAATTCAAGCTTGAAAGAGAGTCTAGGCCCTTGATTAACATGATTAGAGTACCTAATGGGTCCCAAGGCTAAGTAATATTATTCATTCCTAAATAGGAGTTTATTGTCTGTGTAAGAATTTCCTTAGATAAGAATTCCTCCTAAATTAAGGATTTGTCCTAAATAGGAATTTTATGCCTCTTTAGGATTGCTAACTTTTGCCTATAATTAGGCACCTCTTTTGTAAGCTCTAAAACATCAGGAAACTTTGAGAGAAATAAAAAGTAAAGGGTTTTCTCCTTTGGTTCTTTTGAAAACTAAAGAACTTATCAAGAAGTACCTTCTTCTTGTAGTGTTCAACTTGACTTATCACTCCCAATTCCTTTTCTTTTCTAGAGTGTGGCATCCATGTCCCTTCTTAAATAGCCTAGGTTTGTGTCCTTTGAATGTTGGGTCTAAGTTTGTGTTATTAAAGTTTGATTTAGCTTTCTTGGATATTCTTTGATTCCTTGTGTGTATTGGGTCCCTAAGCCACATCTTTTGGGGTTTTTCACATCAATTGGTATCAAAGCCCAGCTCTAAATTAAGTTATATCAACTAATTCTTCAATTTGCTGCCTTAAGATTTATTTATTTCTATTTAGTTTGTCTATTCAGTGCATTACCATTCAAAAGTGTCAATCTCTTCATTTGCAACCCTTCTCACTTTGCTTGTTTGTTTGAGATCATAACAATCAAAACATGCTAATTTCAATTCAAATTGTTGTCACTAAGTATTCTATTATTGTTTTGTACTGAGCAAAAGAAAAAAAAAATCCAAAAGAAAAAAGAGGAATGAAAAAAAAAAGAAAAAAAGAGGAACAAAAGAAAAAAAGGCATCAAATTCAAGTTATTAATAAAAATTAAATAGTTTGTTAGCCACAATAATAATATAGTTTTCTTACTTATCTCCAATTCTGCCATTTATGTTCTTGTTATATCATCTAAGTTTGTCCTTTACCTTTAACCCCCTATCCTATTTTTGTGAGTTTAGTTCATTAAATTCATTTGACTTAATATCCTTTTCCATTTTTTTTGACTCCTTGTTCTCCAATTGTTCAACTCTACACCATTTATCTTATTCTATTCAAAAGCAATCATCTTAATTTAGTTTGTTTAGTTCTTTAAAGAGCTAAAAGTGGAAATTTGAGTGGTAAAAGGCAAGAGTGCAAATTCATGTTAAGAAAAGCCATAAAAGTGTAAACACAAGGGAGTGTGGCACCTCTTTTATTGAGTGAAACACACAAGGGAGTTTTTGTGAGGTATCCTAATCATTTTGTACTAAAGTAATACTATGCAACAACAATTTGAGACATAAGTAATGTGGTTGAATTATAACACTATGTGGAATTAGAACACATGGTGCACATGGCAATGAAAGTTGAAAGACAACTTAAATGAAAGGGTTCCACACAGTTTGGGTAAAATTCAGGTTCTACCTCATCTTGGAAGCTGAATTGGAGTAAAAGGGATGAGAAGGCTGATTACGAGTCCAAAGCTGAGCTATCTAAACACCAAGAATGTGGGTTTTAATAAGGATGCAGGTAATTTTGACCCTCTACCAACTAAAAATAAAGATGTTAAATGTTTAAGTGTTTGGGTAGGGTCACATTGTATCTCAATGTCCAAATAAGTGTGTAGTGATCTTGAGAGGTAATGATGATTTAAAACTACAAGAGAATCAGATGATGAATCTATCCCATCATTAGAGGGTGAAAGTAATGGAGAGAAGTATTCGATTAATGGTAGCTCTTATCATAAGGCAAGCATTGAATGTGCAAGTGAAGGAATAAAATGAGGTGCAATGAGATAACATCTTTTAGACAAGGTGTCTCATCAAAAATAAAGTACATAGTATGATTATTGATGGTGGGAGTTACATTAATGTTGCTAGCACAACTATGGTCAAAAAAGTTGAATTTACCTACTATGAAGCATCCTAGGCCATATAAGCTTCTATGGTCAAATGAGAGTGTTGAAGTCAAGGTGAAATAAGCAAGTGCTTGTGTCATTTTCTATCAGAAGGTACCATGATGAAAGTTTTATGTGATGTTATACCTATGTATATGCGGTCATATTCTATTAAGAAGGCCATGATAGTTTGATAGATATGTTATGCATAATAGGTTCAAGAATCGAATATTCCTTTGTAATGAATGAAAACCCATCAGTCTTGAAAAAATGTTTCTTTTATACTAATCAAGGTCACATTCTTGGCTATGTTGTGAGTGCTAAAGGTATTGAGGTTGAACAAGGAAAAAGTAATGGCAATTTGTGAATTGGCCTACACCTAAGTCAATTCGTGATGTGTGTAGCTTTTGTGGTCTAGCTAGTTTTTATAAATGCTTTGTTTAGGGACTTTAGCACCATTGTTTGCACCACTAACTAAGGTTATCAGAAAGAATATGAGTTTTAAGTGGGGGTAGTGATCAAAATAAGGCTTTTAATTATGTTAAGGGAAAATTGAGTTATGCACCCTTACTTGCCTTACCTAACTTTGCAAAAGCTTTTAAAGATTAAATGTGGTGCTTTAGGAATTGGCATTGGAGCTATTTTGATGTAGGAAAGGCACCCAATTGGCCTACTTTAGTGAAAAGCTAAGTGAAGCGAGTCTCAATTATCCCTAAGTATGATAAAGAATGTATGCATTGGTACAGGGCTTTGGGAGACATGGCAACATTACCTTTGGCCTAAGGCAGTTTGTCATCCATTACCAACCATTAACCTCTTGAGGCACGTTGAAGGGACAAGGAAAGTTGAATAAAAAGATATGCCAAGTGGATCGAAGTCATTGAGACTTTTCCTACATCATTGAATAGAAACAAGGTAAGGAAAATGTGGTAGTTTATGCATTATCTCACAGGTATCCCCTTATCTCTACACTTACTACAAATTCTTAGGATTTGAATATAGTAAAGATTTATATGTGAAAGATCTTGACTTTGCTAATGTGCTTGGATCATTTGAGAAGTTAGCTTTTGAGGAGTTTTATAGGTATGAGGGTTTCTTATTTAAAGAAAATCGTTTATGTGTGCCTATGGGTTCTTTGAGGGAGTTGGTTGTGAGAGAAGCTTATAGGGGTGGTCTAATGGGTCATTTCGGAGTTAGAAAAACCCTAGATGTCTTAACTGAATATTTCTTTCAGCCATGCATGACACGAGATGTTGGGAGGGTACGTGAGAAATGCATAACATGCAAATTGGCTAAATCTAGAGTTTTACCTCATACCTTGTATACCCCCTTCCTTACCCTTACCTAGACATCCTTAGGTTTAAAGTTACCATTTGAGAAGTTTTATAGGCATGAGGGTTTCTTATTTAGGAAAAATTGTTTATGCATGCCTATGGGCTCTTTGAGGGAGTTTGATGCGAAAAACCCCAAAAAGGCGTGGCTTAAGGACCCATGCACACAAGGAATCAAAGAACAACTAGGAAAGTTAAATCAAAGTTTAATAACACAAACCCAAAACCCAACATTCAAAAGAATATGAACCTAGGGTATTTAAGAAGGATATGGATGCCACACTTTAGAAAAGAAAGGAATTGGGAGTGATAAGTCGATTGGAACGCCACAAGAAGAAGTACCTCTTGATAAGTTCTTTAGTTCTCAAAAGAACTGAGGGAGAAAACCCTTGCTTTCTATTTCACTCAAAATTTTCTGATTTCTAGAGCTTACAAGGGGTGCCTATTTATAGGCTAAGATAGTAATCCTAAAGAGGCACAAATTCCTACTTAAGAAAATCCTTATTTAGGAGGAATTCCTATTAGGGACATATTCTTACACAGACAATAAACTCCTATTTAGGAATGAATGCTATTACTTAGCCTTGACCCATTAAGTACTCCAATCATATTAATAAGGCCTGGACTCTCTTTCAAGCTTAAATTCGCTCCATTTGAAGTTTGGTTGGCCTGAATGTCCTTAATCAGCCCACTTAGTGCTTCTTTCATCTTTCTGGCTCTAGCTCGTATTATTGGGCCTTATAGAATGTGCAATGGACATCTTGCATCCTTTAAAGCCTTCCACCCGTCATCTCTAAGGTTCTTATCATCCCACTCTCGTAGAAAGGATTCATCCTTGAATCATCACTTACATTAAAAAGGGAAAGATCAAAACATTAAATGTTGCATTCACATTATTCTCACTAGGAAGGTCCAAGTTATAAGCATTGTCATTAATTTGTACTACAACATAAAATGGACCAGCTCCTCTAGGTTGTAGCTTTGAACACCTCTAAGCTAGGAACTGTTCCTTACGCATATGCACCCAAACCCAATCACTAGGTTCAAACACCACCTTCTTTCGTCCCTTGTTGACATGGGATGCATATTACTTAGTTTGTTTTTCAATATATTGCCATACCTTCTCAAGCAATTTTTCACCATGTCAACCTTACATTCACCATCTAAGCTAGCATACTTATCGACAAGTGTAGGTACTAAATCCAAAGGAGTCAACAAATTAAAACCATAAACAATTTCAAATGGAGAGTAATTAGTAGCAGAATGAACAGTCCTATTATATGCAAACTCAAACATGCAGTAAACAATCTTCCCATGCTTTCAAATTCATTCGAATAATAGCACACAAAAGTAAAACACACAAAAGAGTAAAAAGAGTTCAATTAACCCACCTCAGTCCTGCCATCAGTTTGTAGATGACAAGTAGTTGAAAACAATAGCTAGTACCTAACTTACCCCACAAAGTCTTCCAGAAGTAGCTTTAAGAACTTTGTATCTTGGTCTGAAATGATGCTCCGTGGCATGCCATACAACGTACTACTTCTCTAAAGAATAAGTTAGCCATATTGCTTGCATTATCAGTTTTATGGCATGGAATGAAA
This sequence comes from Bruguiera gymnorhiza, assembly GCA_020883675.1. Taxonomy (NCBI): domain Eukaryota; kingdom Viridiplantae; phylum Streptophyta; class Magnoliopsida; order Malpighiales; family Rhizophoraceae; genus Bruguiera; species Bruguiera gymnorhiza. The sequence continues at coordinate 513,682 of JAIRCJ010000094.1, read as the reverse complement.
GTGTGCCATCTTTGTAAATCTATCAACAACAACAAATACAGAATCCCTACCCCTTTTTGATTATGGCAACCCTAGTACAAAGTCCATAGATAAATCAACCTAGGGATGGCTAGGTATGGGTAAGGGGTTATACAATCCATGGGATAAAACTGTAGATTAGCTTATTTGCATATTATACATTTCTCACATATCCTCTCAACATCTCATCTCATGCATAGCCAAAAGAAATGTTCGTTTAGGACAACCAAGGTTTTCCTAACTCCGAAATGACCCATTAGACCACCCTCATGAGCTTCTCTTACAACCAACTCCCTTAAGGAACTTATAGGCATGCATAAACGATTTTCCTTAAATAAGAAACCCTCATGCCTATAAAACTTTTCAAAGGCTGACTTCTCACATGCTCTATACTCATTAGCAAAGTCAAGATCATTCACATATAAATCTTTAATATGTTCAAATCCTAATAAGTTTGTAGTAAGTGTAGAGATAAGGGCATACCTACGAGATAATGCATCAGCTACTACATTTTCCTTACCTTGTTCATATTTAATGATGTAGGGAAAGGTCTCAATGAATTCAATCCACTTAGGCATGTCTTTTGTTCAACTTTCTTTGTCCCTTCAAGTGCTTCAAGGATTCATGGTCAGTAATGGATGACAAACTCCTTGGGCCAAAGGTAATGTTGCCATGTCTCAAAGCTTGTACCAATGCATACATTTTATTTATCATAAATAGGATAATTAAAGGCTGCTTGGCTTAGCTTTTCACTAAAGAAAGTATTTGGTGCTTTCCTGCATCAAAAAGCCCCTAATCCATACTTGAAGGCATCACACTCAATCTTAAAAGCTTTTGCAAGTAAGGTAAAACAAGTAAGGGTGCAGAACTTAATTTTTCCTTAATGCATTAAAAGCCTTGTCTTGGTCACTACCTCCACCTCAAAACTCATGTTCTGTTTGATAAGCTTAGTGAGTGAGTAGCCGCAATGGTGCTAAAGTCCAAAACAAAAGCGGTCTATAGAACTCAGCTAGACATTAAAACCTACATATCACTATTGACTAGGAGTAAGGCCAAATCTTGCATACCATAACTTTCCTCACAACCTCAATATCTTTACAAGCATCATCAACATAAGCCACACGAATTGTGAATCTGATTGGGTACAAAGGAGCATTGTTGAACGTATGCATACAATTCTCAGAATGTAAAATAATTAAAATAGAACTAAATGATCAAGATGCTCTTCTAGGCTTTTTTATAAATCAAAATATCATCAAAATACACAACCACAAATTTACCAATTGAATGGATGTAAAACATGATTTATTAATTCGTTATAAAAGTGCTTTGGTGCATTAGTGTGAGACAAATGGCATAACAAGTCATTCTTACAAACCATACTTAGTTTTGAAAGTTGTTTTCCACTCATCTCTGTCTCTCATCCTAATCTAGTGATATCCACTTTTCAAATCAATCATAGAAAAGACACATGAACCATACAGTTCATCCAACATGTCATCTAACCTAGGTATGAGGTGATGATACTTTATAATGATTTTGTTTCATCAACTCGACAATTAACCCGCATCCTTCAAGTCCTATTTTTTTGGGTTCAAGTAAGGCAGGAACGACACAAGGACTGATGCTTTCCCTCATATATCCTTTTGAAATAAGTTCCTCAACCTGTTTTTGAAGCTCCTTTGTCTCCTCAGAATTACTCGTATATGTTGGCCAGTTAGGGATGGATGCACTAAGGATGAAATTCAATTTGATGCTCAATTCCTCTCTTAGGTGGAAATCCATTGGGACTCATCATCAAGGAATACATCTTCACAATTCTTGCAATAAAGCACAACAACACTAGGCAAGATGGGTTTAAACTGTCTTAAGTAATGTTAAAATAAGCCTCTTTGTACAAAAGTATGATCATAGGTTGTTTGGCATAAAATGCTCTTTTGACATCGCATTCTTTTGCATAAAAACTTTTTGTTTTCTTCTCTCTTTCTCTTGTGTCCTCACATTTCTCCTCTCTTTCTTTTTTGTCAATCTCTCTTTTTTTTATTCACTCTCACTTTTAATCCCTTGACTGATCCTCATAAGCTTGTTGGTTGATGGGTGATAAGGACAAGAGTGATGGTGTTTTTCATTCATTATGAAAGAATACAATTCTTGAAGCCATCATGCATGACTCACTTCATCAATTTCATGACCTCCTAATAGAATATGACCCACCTACATAGGTACAAACATCACATAAAACTTCATCATGATACCTTCTAATAGAAAATACACGAGCACTTGCTTATTACCTTGACTTCACCACTCTCATTCAACCATTGAAACTTATATGGCCTAGGATGCTTCATAATAGGTAAATCCAAATTCTTAACTATGGTTGTGCTAGCAATATTAGTGGAATCCCACCATAAATAATCATTACTACATACCTATCTTTAATGAAACACCCATCTAAAAGATGTTATCTCGTTACACCTCATTTTCTTCCTTTACTTGCATAGTCAATGCTAACCTTGTGACAAGAGCTACTCCATTAACTGGCTCCTCTCCATCACTTTCACTCTTTNCTTTAATTCTTAAATTTTTTGTTCATTTTGGCATTTATTAGAATATAACCTATTCTTTTCATATTTGTAACAGACAACTATTTTCTTTTTCTTTTTTGTGAACTAGCTTTCAACTAATATGGGTCTTGGGACTCCATGATAAAATTTTAACCTTATTTTTTACCTTTTCAACAAATAGGGTAGGTAACCTAGACAAAAATTTCTCTTTCCAAAAAATACATTAGTTATCTTCTTTGGTAAAAACTTTTAAAAAGAACACATCTTTATACCATTTGAAGTGAGATAAATTTAAGCATCTCAAATTGATGATTAGTAATAATAAGGTAACTAATAAGGTAACTGTTCCAATAAAATGATTAGTAATTGTATAAATTAGTGTATTAACATTGTTAGCCAACTAAACCCCTTGTTCTAATTTTATAGCATTAAATATTTGAGACTTAGCTTCATTTGACAAATAAAAATTCTACCAGCATTTAAATAGTTTAGTAAAACCACTTACTATAAATGTTGTTATTTAAGGGTTAGAATTACCTCCTGTAAATTTTGTAGTAGTAGCAAACATCATCATATAAAGGAGTAAAATGAGAATGATGTCGAAAAAAGCCAAAGGACATGACTTAAGGACCCAACACATACAAGGAATCAAAGAATATCTAGGAAAGTTAAATTAGACTTTAATAATACAAACCTAGACCCAATATTCAAAGGAACACGAACTTAGGGTATTTAAGAAGGATATGGATGTCACACTCCAAAAAAGAAAGGAATTGGGAGTGATAAGTTGAGTTGAATGCCATAAGAAAACGTAATTTTGCAAAGTCAAGATCTTCCACATATAAATCTTTAATATATTCAAATCCTAATAATTTTGCAATAAGTGTAGAGATAAGGACATACATATGAGATAATGCATTAGCTGCCACATTTTCCTTACCTTGTTTATATTTCATGGTGTAGAGAAAGGTCTTAATGTATTCAATCCACTTGGCATGTCTTTTGTTCAACTTTCCTTGTCCCTTCAAGTGCTTTAAGGATTCATGGTCAATATGGATGAAAAACTCCTTGGGCCAAAGGTAATGTTGACATGTCTTAAAAGTCCATACCAATGCATACATCTCTTTATCATAAGTATAATTAAGAATTGTTCCACTTAACTTTTCACTAAAGTAGGCAATTGGGTGCCTTTCTTGCATCAAAACAGCTCTAATGCTAATACCTGAAGCATCACACCCAATCTTGAAAGTTTTCGCAAAGTTAGGTAAAGCAAGCAAGGGTGTAAAACTTAATTTTTCCATGATGCAATTAACCACCTTGTCTTGATCACTACCCCACTTAAAACTCATTTTCTTTTTGATAACCTCAGTTAGTGGTGTAGCAATGGTGCTAAAGTCCTTAACAAAGCATCTATAAAAACTAACTAAATCATGAAAGTTACGCACATCACTAATTCACTTAGGTATAGGCCAATCACGGATTGCTCTAACCTTTTCCTCTTTAACATCAATCCTTTAACACTCACAATATAGCCAATAAAAGTGGTATGATTAGTACAAAAGGAACATTTTTTAAAGTTAGTATACAATTTCTCAAAATGTAAAACAATTAAACTAGAATATAAATGATCAAAATGCTCTTCTAAGCCTTAGCTATAGACCAAAATATCATCAAAATACACAACCATAAATTTACCAATGAATAGATGCAAAACATAATTCATTAATTGCATAAAAGTACTTGGTGTATTAGTGAGACCAAAGGGCATAACAAGCCATTCATACAAACCATACTTAGTTTTGAAAGCTATTTTACACTCATCTCCCTCTCTCATCCTAATTTGGTGATATCCACTTTTCAAATCAATTTTAGAAAAGACACATAAACCATGCAATTCATCCAACATGTCATCTAACCTAGGTATGGGATGATGATACTTTACAATGATTTTGTTGATCACTTAACAGTCAACACACATCCTTCAAGTCCCATCTTTCTTGGGGCTTAGGACTGATAAGGACCCCTGCTTTCCCTCACATATCCTTTCAAAATAAATCCCTCAACCTACCTTTGAAGCTCCTTTTTCTCCTTGGAATTACTCCCATATGCTGGCCGATTTGAGATGGATGCATTAAGGATAAAATGCTCAATTCCTCTTTTAAGTGGCAGTTCACTTAGGACATTGTTAGGAAATACATCTTCAAATTCTTACAAAAGAGAAATAAACACACTAGGCAAAGACGGGTCAAATTTGTTAGTGTTAAAATAAGCCTCTCTATACAAAAGTACAATCATAAACTGTTTGGCATAAAATGACTTTTTGACATCACTTTCTTTAGCAACTTTCCATTTTCTTCTCTCTCTCTTGTGTCCTCACATTTTCTCCTCTCTTTTTTTGTTTTGATTATCCCCCTTTTTTCAATCTCTCTTTTCTATTCACTCTCATTTTTAATCCTTAATTGATCCTCATAAGCTTGTTAAGGTGATAAAGGTACAAGAGTGATGGGTCTTTCATTCATTACAAAGGCATATCAATTCTTAAAGCCATCATGCAAAACTTGTTTGTCAAACTGCCTTGGCCTTTTTAATAGAATATGACCTACATACATGGGTTCAACACCACATAAAACTTCATCATAGTACCTTCTGATAGAAACTGATATGAGAACTTATTTATTTACCTTGACTTCACCACTCTCATTCAACCATTGAAGCTTATAAGGCATAAGATGCTTCATAGTTGGTAAATTTAGCTTTTGAACTATAATTGTGCTAGCCATATTAGTGCAACTCCCACTATCAATAATCATATTACATACCTTATCTTTAATAAGACACCTTATATGAAAGATGCTATCTCGTTGCACCTCATTTTCTTCCTTCATTTGCACATTCAATGCTCGCCTTGTGACGAGAGTAACTCCATTAACCAGATACTCCTCGCCATCACTTTCACCCTTTAATTATGGCATTGAATCATCATCTAATTCATTTGTAGTTTCAATATCACTATTACCTCTAAAGATCATTGCACTCTTATTTGGACATTGAGATGCAATGTGACCCTTTTCTAAACACTTAAAAAATTTAACATCTCTATTTCTACTTGGTTAGGGATCATAATTACTTGCCTCCTTACTAAAACCCACATTCTTGCTCTTGGATAGCTCGACTTTAGACTTACAATTGGCCTTCTCATCCCTTTTACTCCAATACGGGTTCCAAGATGAGGTAGAACCCAAATTCTGCCTAAACCGTGTGGAACCCTTTCATTTAAGTAGTCTTTAAACTTTTATTGTCATATGCACCATGTATTCTAATTCCACGTAGTATTGCAACTCAACCACATTGGCTATGTCTTTATTTAGCCCTTGCAGAAATTGAGTCATGGTTGGCTCTCTATCTTCTTCCACATTCACCATAATCGTGGCAATCTCCATCTCCTTGTGATAGTCCTCCATACTTTTGGTGCCTTAAGTAAGCCCTTGCAATCTTTGGTATAACTCCTTGTAATAGTGATTAAGGACAAAGCTCCTCCTCATCATAGCCTTCATCTCCTCCCATATATCAATAAGCTGCTCATGATTCCTTCTCCTAGTCAAAATAAGTTGATCCCACCAAATAATAGCACAATCAGCAAATTCAATGACAACAACCTTTACCTTTTTCTCCTTGGAATAGTTATGGTAGTCAAAAACCAATTCAACCTTTGTCTCCCATTCTAGGTACGCATTAAGATCATTCTTACATTGGAATGGAGAAATTGTCGTTTTAATATTACCTAAATCATATTCATAGGTTCCTTACCTCCTAAACTCTCTCTGATCCCTTCTATTGTTCCTAATTCTAACCATAGTAGTTTAATCATCAAATTGATCATCTTTTACATCATCTTTATGGTCATAGTCTCATCTCAATTGCCTTCTTATATTAAGAGCCTTATATTCCTCATGTCTCCTTTGCAACTTTGCTATTGTATTAGCTTGCTCCTCCATCCTCTCCCTCATATCATCAAATCTGGTATTCATATGCTCAAATTGTTGTTCCATAGCTTTGATCATGATGAACACATCACTAACTCTCTCCTGAGCTACACCTTTGTCTTTGGAAGTCATAGTATTACTTGTGCACAAAATGATTAGGATACCTCACAAAACACTCCCTTATATGTTTCACTCGAAAGAAAAGGTGTCACACTCCCTTGTGTTTACACTTTTTGTGGCTTTTTCTTAATATGAACTTACACACTTTCCTTTTACCACTCAAATTTCCCCTTTTAGCTTTTTAAAGAACTAAACAAGCTAAATCATAAGGATTGATTTTAAACAAAATAAGATAAATGGCATAGAATTGAACTAATTGGAAAACAAGGAATCAAAAAAATGAAAAAGGATATTAGGGCAAATGAATTTAATGAACTAAACTCTCAAAAATCAGGATAGAGGGCTAAACATGAAGGACAAATTTGGATGACATAACAAGAAAATAAATGGCAAAATTAGAGTTAAGTAAGAAAACTTTATTATTATTGTAGCCAATATGACCAAACTATTTAACTTTTATCAATAACTTAAATTTGATGTCTTTTTTTTGTTCCTCTTTTTTTTTTTTTCACTCAACACAAAACAATAGTAGAATACTTAAAGACAGTAATTGGAATTGAAATTAGCACATTTTTTATAGTTATGATCTCAAACAAATGAGCAAAGTGAGAAGGGTTACAAATGGGCAGATTAGCGCATTTGAATGGTAATGCACTTAATAAACAAACTAAATAGAAATAAATAAATCACAAGGGCAGCAAATTGAAGAATTAGTTGATCCAACCTAATTTAAAACTAAGCTCTAATATCAACTCATGCAAAAAACCCCAAAGGACATGGCTTAGGGACCCAACACACACAAGAAATCAAAGAATATCCAAGAAAGCTAAATCAAAATTTGATAACACAAACCCTAGACCCAATATTCAAAGGAATATGAACCTTCAGTATTTAAGAAAGATATGAATGTCATAATCTAGAAAACAAAGGTATTGGGAGTGATAAGTCGAGTTTAATGCCACAAGAAGAGGTACTTCTTAATGAGTTCTTTAGTTCTCGAAAGAACTAAGAGAGAAAACCCTAAAGAGGCATAAATTCCTATTTAGGACAAATCCTTATTTAGGAGGAACTCTTATCTAGGACAAATTCTTACATAAAAAGCTTTCACTTTTATACAATCACTTATTTATAATAAATTCCTATTTAGGAGTGAATGCTATTAGTTAATCTTGGCCCATTAAGTACTCTAATCATATTAATAAGGCCTTAACTCTCTTCCAAGCTTGAATTTGCATCATTTATAGCTTGGTTGGCCTGAATGTCCTTAATCAGCCCATTTAATGCTTCTTTCATCTTTTTGGCTCTAGCTTGTGTTATTGGGCCTTCTGGAATGTGCAATAGACCTCTTGCATCCTTTGAAGCCTTCCATACATCATCTCTAAGCTCTTATCACACGGTCTTCTATCTTAACACTTATGTTAAGTGTAGGCAAGTGAATACTAATAAACCCTTTTCCTTTTCTTGTAACAAACTTTTGATATACTTTTTCAAGGACTATACATTCCTTCGAGGTAGAAAAATTTAGGAAATGTTTTTTCTTAAATTTATAGGCTTTTTCTAAATACGTAAAAATATATACAACTCCCATACCATTGGTATATATCTTATGATATTTATGTCATACTTGTCACTTTTTTTCATTAAAGGTCATAAGAAACCATTTTCATTTTATAGTATTTTTAGGAGAGTAAAATAACTCTCACCTTTTCATCTACCTCAATAAGAGTCTCAAGAACATCAAGACTTCTATCTTCATCATGATATCCAATATCAAAGAGAGAAGGAGGACTAGGCCTATAAGTTTGACTTGATGTTTCTAGTGTTTCATTAACCATAGAAGCAAAAGTTGAGGGGGGAAAGTCAACTCTATATTGAAGTTGACTAACTTGCTCTTTTTTTCTTCTAATACTTTTTAGCTCATTGATTGGCATCAAGGAGGCAGAGAATCTAGGTTTATCCTTTTCTCTTCCTTTTTTGGGGTTTAACCTCATAATTTTAGATGAAGTAAATTAGATTTTGACATCCCTATCTTTGAATTCAATTACTTATTCTATTTGTCTGTTGCCTTTTCTAGCATTCATTTTTCAAGTAATTTGACATGGTCCCAAACAATTATTTTAGAAATCATAATATTAGATTTTGACCTATTAGTTTAAAAATAAGGTAATAGTCCCTTTATCCATATATCTTATTAGAATTTCTTTAATTCTTGGGATAATAGTATTCATAACCTTATAATGTATCCCATAAATAAGGATTAGATTTTTTAAAGTAGGCATCATATCAAATCCTTCAATTTTAATATCCAAACATAAAGTACATATCAAATTATGATCTAATAATGATAAAGTAAAAGTTCAAAAAATAAGAGAACCAAATAAATCCATCACTAAAAGTAGATTTAATTACTTTAAGTAAAGGGTCATGGAAGCAATTATGTCTTTTGTCTCTAACACATATAAATGTTGAGTTATTTAAACCCAATCTAATAGTAGGTTTTGATGCTGCTTGTACTATTCCAATATGGATAAATTTATATTTTTGTTAATGTAAGCTAATAAGCTTTTAAGATAGTAAAAAAAAACATCATTATAACCTTAAGTTAAAGGTAAAGCCTCTTCTACCATTTTAATAACATAATCAACTTTAGAAAAAGAAACTTCCTTATTTATAAACTTAGGAAGACAAAGAAGAAAGAAGAGTCCAATTTTGCAAATAATTATTATCTAAATTTTCACTAATTATTATTTCTTTATCCCTTTTCCTAGAACTATCACCTCTAAATAGTCAATCAAGTCTTAACCTATCCATGCCTCGCCATATCACTGTCAACATCTTAAACCACAACCTTACATGCTTATACATGGCCAACATAGGTACAAAAGTAGCATGACATGAGGTTTCAACAATGAGACACTAAAGAGCTTAAGATTTCAACTACTTAGAAGATTAATGCTCCACTAGATTTAAGGCTCTAAACAAATCTATAACTTCACCATATAAAGCATAATCCTCTATTGGTGTTGCTATGAAGTAAGGAAATTATACTAATTTTTATCTTTAATTTATAGGAAATTAGCTTAACAAAGTTAAAGAAAAGATAGAAGAAGTAGCTCAAAGAGATCCAAAGCCTATAGATGAAAAAAAAAAAGTTTTATTTAAACCTATGTCTTTAGAAGAAATAGATTATAACATGTCAAGTAAAAATCCTAAAAAAAAATAGATTTAGTCAATGAAATAATCAAAAAGTTAAAAAACTTAGGATTAAAAGGAAAATATGTTTTTATATTAGGAAAAGAGGAACACAAATTATAAAAGAATAAAAAACTGAGGATTATATGGATAAATTTAGGAAATGGTCTTATTAGAATAGAATCCAATTCCAAAAGATCCAACACCTTTTTATAAGAAGGAAAGTATGGAAATAAACAAAATAACTTTTAATAAAGTCCTTACAAAATTATATTATCTTAAACCATTCTTGGTTAACCTTTTATTAAAGGAACAAACAAGATAATGGAAGCATTATTATAGAACAAAATTTAGATGAAATGTTAGAAAATCAGATTCTCATTCTACACCATTATATGATGATATTTGTTATTATTACAAAATCTAAAGGAGGTAATTTTGACTCCCAAATAGCAAGATTCATTAGTAAATAGTTCAATGGACAGTTTAAAGGCTAGTGGGATTTTTATTTGTCAAATGAAGTTAAGTCACAAATATTTTATACTATAAAATTAGAATAAGGGGTTTAGTTGGTTGACAGTATTAATACATTGATTTATACAATTACTAACCATTTTATTGGATTACCTACCTTATTAGTAGACAAAACATACAATTAGTTCATCAATTTGAGATGCCCAGATCTATCTCACTTTAGGTGGTATAAAGATGTGTTTTTTTCAAAATTTTTTATCAGAAAAAATAGCCAAAATATTTTTTAAAAAGAGAAATTTTTGTCTAGGTTACCTATCCTATTTACTGAAAGGGAAAAAAATATGTTAAAATTCTACCATGGAGAAGTTATTGATTACTTTAACTATACATACAGAGAATTAGCTACTGAAATTGTAGCTAAGGGTGTTAAACTCTAGAACGAGATAAAACTACATAGGTAGTTACAAAATCAAATACAAGGTAAAAAGGCCCTAAGAGATTTCCATGAACATATTGGTTATCTACATATGAAATATCCTAAACAATTATAGAGAAAGGGTTATAAACTTATACCTCAAAAGAAATTCTTTTATGAAAAAGAAATGTTAAAAGAAAGGAAAAAGCTTAGTTTGTAGGAGAGAAAAAAAAAACACTTGTTTGTTACAAATATAGAAAAATAGGGTATTATTTTAATAAATGCAAAATGAAACTAACAATTCAAGAATTAGTTATAAATGAAAACATTAAGAGGTCACTTATGCATATTTTCTCATCAAAAGATAAATATAAGGAATCAGACTTAGATGTAGATCTTCTAGGAGAAGAAGATGAAAGTACTTTTGAAGATGATTCTAATAATAGTTGTAATGGTCAATACAACTATTATCAAGTTTTATGTAGAAGTAATGACTTATTAGTCCTTACAAAAAAAGACAATCTAATATTGGATTTTATTGATAAGATTATAGATCCAAAAGAAAAAAGAGAACAATTAGAGAAGTATCTTTATCTATCTTGAAATAAGCCTAGGGTTAAAGAACCAGAAGAAGATTATAGTTTATTGTTATTCAAAGAATTAAAAATAATCATTCTAGCTTAAAAACTAGAACAATAGTAATAGAACCTTTGATTAAAGAGCTTAAAGCTAAAATCAAACAATTAAAAACTAAAATAAAATACTTCAAAGAAAGAGTTTTAGTTATAAAATTTGTAAATGAACCTCTAGACATTCAAAATGCTTCTTTAAAAGAAGAGTTAAATACTCTTCAATATGTTAATCTTGTTGATAGAGTAATTACTCATAAATGACATACTCAAATTACTGTAGTAGTCAATAAAGAATATATCTTTTCAACTATTACCTAAATTGAGCTAAGATTACAAAAGGGAGAGAGAAGCAAACTTAGAGAAACAATTCTCTTCTAGTAAAGAAATGAATTACCATTTACGTACACTAATATAAAAGAAAGTAACCTAAATAATAATAGAACTAAAATACTTATAGAAACAAAACTTTCATTGAACAACAAATGTCGTTACAAGCTTATATTTTACAAAGGGGAGAGAAGAGAGAGAGAAGCAAATTAGAGAAAGAAGGAAATTAGAATATGCCTTTCTTGGCCTATAAGAGGTCTATTTATACATGGAAAAAGGTGATAACTATAATTAAAGTAATCTTCTTTTTTCAAAGTGGGATGCTTCGTTGTGTTCCATTTTCCTCCACTTTATTAAAGTAGCCTTATTAAAGTTATCTTTTAGGTCTTATGATAATTTGTCCACCAAAAGTTGTTTGCCCTTTTTCCCTTTACAACTTATATAAGTCTTGGGAATCTTGTATTATATAGTCATTGGGATGCCTTTAATTGCTTTTAGCTTGGTCATCTTGGGTATCTTGATCTAGTTGGAGTAGAGCAACCATCATTTCTAATAATCTTTCTTTTAATACAAACTCTATTAAAGTCTTTAAAATCTTATTAGGACTAATAGGAATGGGCTTTGGTAGATAAAATGATTCATTGCCTTAAGGATGAGGTATTTACTTTGTTTCTAACTAATAAGGCTTATCTTTTTGTTTCAAGGAGTCACTTACACAAAGCAAAAACAAAATCAACTTTAATGTCAAGATTGATTACTTATGTCATTGCGAGATTCTTGCTATTATGCCTTAAGTCCATCAAAGAAAAGAAGTATTCCTCTTGATTAGCTTTCTTTACTAGGAGAGAATCATTCATTCTTGAAACTTGATACTGTCACTTGATTCCTTGGAAAAATGGCTTCTCTTGTCATCACGAGGAATCATTCACACAAAATGGTAATGCAATCTCATCCATGTATAACTAAATTGTGCATACTAATATAAAAGAAAGAAACTTAAAACAAATAATAATAGAATTAAAATACTTATAGAAACAAGACTTTCATTAAACACTAGTTGTCGTTACAAGCTTATAATTTACAAAGGAAAGGAAATACAAGTTTAGCGAGAGAGAGAGAGAGAGAAAGAGAGAGAAAAGGAAATTGGACTCTCCGTCTAGAGTAGCCAAGAGGTCTTATTTATACAAAGAAAAAGGAAATAACCATAATTGAAGGAATCTTCTTATTCAAAGTGGGTTGTCCTTTCTTCCTTTATTTTTGTCAAAGTAGCTTTATTAAAACTATCCTAACAGCAATCTTTCCATCAAAAGTTGTTTGTGCTTTTGCCCTTTACAATTCATATGGGTCCTAGGAATCTAACATAATATCAGCATTGATGTGCCTCTAACTGCTTTCAGCTTGATTTGCTTCTAATTGCTTTCAACTTGATCTACTTGGGTGTTTTGATTTGGTTGGAGCAAAGCAGTCATCATTTCTGATAACTTCTCTTTTGATATAGACTCCATTAAAGTCTTTAATATCTCTTTAGGACTAGTAAAAGTGGGTTTTAGTAATGAAGCATTAGGTCCATTTATGCAAATGACTCCTTTTCCTATATAAACTCTATCAATAAAAAAGACAAATTTCTCCTACTATCGAATATTAATCCATCTTAACAACCATGCAACATATCTAATATCAACATCTAGGACATTAACTTGTTTGGTCATAATTTTGTAGTCTCATTTAATGATCCAAGGGACATGATATCAGGTTATGAATATTAATAATGGGTCTTTAACCTCTTCATTTACTTCACAAAATTGTTCATAAATAGTTCTCAATTTGCATGGTAGAGTTAAATGATGTAAGCCCTACTTAAAAGACCAATTTTAAACTAATTTGAAATTTTTTTTTTGGATCATTTAGAAGATGTATTTGAATGAACCAATTAAATTTTCTCTACCTATTTTCATATAATAAAGTCTTTTTCCATACTTTGATAAAATCAAAACTATTATAATTTTTCACTTTCGACCATTCTTTTAATTCTTTATAACAAAAGAGATTCCCTTACAAATCTTCTAAATAAAGAATCTTTATCTTGAATTTGGTGTAAGCCTAATCTCTAAAACTATTCCCAAATACGAATCTAGTTCCTCTTTCTATGGGTTCAATAACAACAAAGCCTATTTCAGTAGTATCTATTGATAATACAAGTAATCTTTCATATTAATATAAGGATACATATCATCTTTAATATAAAAATGAGTGACCTCATTAGGTCTAAGTCAAGTATAATTATTTTTAATAGCACATAAAAAATCTGTGTACTTTGGAATTAAAGGGTATGTAATGGATTTGTCCAAAACTTGCTCATAAGTATCAATATGAAGTTTATCAACTTCTTTTACTTTTACGTATTTAGTTGGTAATTTAACCAACTTTACTGGGAATTGAAGCCCTTGTATGAGAGGCCTTTTATTCATGTCTTAGTTTCCTACAAAAATTTAAGTTAGGAAATCTAGTAAAGAATTATAATTTCCTTTAATAAACTCAATATCAAAATCAAATACAAAAAGCATTCCTTGCCATCTGGCAAAGATTTGTTTATATGCAATGTTTTAACATCTTTAGTAAAGACATGTTTTACTACCTTAAAATCTATTCTTAGAAGAAATTTTTGATTTAATAGATCACTTTCAAATTTTTGAATACATAGTACAATGGTTAAATTTTATTTTTTAATAGTAGAATAATTAACTATAATTCCTCACCAAACTCCTAAAGTAAATTAAACTAATGATTCTTTTGAATTAATTCTTTTCTTAAGGATTCCTCTATAACCCTTTTCTTATGCATTAGTTTCAACAATTTTGAAAGCATTAGGATAAGGGTGGCTAAGACATGGTAGTTCTTTTGTTTTTACTTTTATCTATTTAATTGCTTTCATATGTTTATCCATCTACTGGGAAGGATTTTTCTGTAACCTTTGAAACAAGGGCTTAGCATTATAAAATAATTCTTTATAAAATTTTGAAATATAATTCAAACAACCTAAAAACCTTTATAGTTGTTGTTTTTCTTTAATTTCATTAAGAAATTTAAAGGCAAGCTCAATTACTCTATCAATAGGAACAATAGTTTCATTTTCAATGAAGAATTAATTGTAAAAGCCATAGTATAAAGGGTTAAACTCTATAATAGGATAAAATTGCATAAGTAGTGACATAATGAAAAGATACAAGGTAAAAGGGCCCTATAAGACTTTTATGAATAAAGATGGGTTATCCACCCATAAAATATTCTAAAAAAATCCAGAAAGAATGATTATAAACCCACACCTTAAAAGAAATCCTTTTATGAAAAAAAAAAGTTAAAATATAAGAAAAAACCTGGTCCACCAATAAAGAAAAGGAAAATGGTTATCTATTGTAGATACAAAAAAAATAGGGTATTATTCTAATAAATGCAAAATGAAATAAAATAAATTCAAAAATTGTCTATAGAAGAAGACCTTAAAAGGTCACTAATGCATATCATCTTATTAGAAGATGAATCAAACTTAGAAATAAAGTTTAAGTTGATAAACTTTGTAATGATACTTATGAGCAAGTTTTGAATAAATTCATTACATATCAATTAATTCCAAAGCACATAGATTTTTTATGTACTATTGAAAACAATTATACTCAACTTAGACCTAATGAGATCGCTCATTTTTATATTAAAGATGATTAACATAGTGTACTTAATATAGAGGCCTCAGATTATACTGTAATCTAAGTATGTCACCAGAAACTTAAAACAAATAATAACAAAATTAAAATAATTACAAAAATGAGACTTTCATTGAGAGAGAGAGAGAGAGAGAGAGAGAGAGAGAGAGAGAGAGAGAGAGAAGTAAATTAGACTCTCCTTTTGGTGTAGCTGAGTGGTCTTATTTATATAAAGGAAAACGTAATAACTATAATTGAAGGAATCTTTTTATTCAAAGTAAGTTGTCCTTTCCTCCTTTACTTTTGTTAAAGTAGCTTTATTAAAATTAGCATAGTGACAATCTTTTCATGAAAAGTTATTTATCCTTTTACCCATTACAACTCATATGGGTCCTGGAAATCTAATATAATATCATCATTGATGTGCTTCTAACTGCTTCTAGCTTGGTTTACTTGGGTGTCTTGATTTGGTTGGAGCAAAGTAGTCACCATTTCCAATAACTGCTCTTTTGATACATACTCCATTAAAGTCTTTAATATCTCTTCAGAACTAATAGAAGTGGGCTTTGGTGGTGGAGCCTTAAGTCCATTTATGCAAATGACGCCTTCTCTTATATAGACTACATCATTAAAAAGTCAAATTTCTACTACTATTGGATATTAATTTGATGTGGAAAACCCCAAAAAGATGTGGCTTAGGGACCTAACGCACACAAGGAATCAAAGAATATCCAAGAAAGTTAAATCAGACTATAATAACACAAACCCTAGACCCAACATTCAAAGGAACATGAACCTAGGGTATTTAAGAAGGATATGGATGTCATGCTCTAGAAAATAAAGGAATTAAGAGTGATAAGTCGAGTTGAATACCACAAGAAGAAGTAGCTCTTGATAAGTTTGTTAGTTCTTGAAAGAATTAAAGGAGAAAACCCTTGCTTTTTATTTCTTTCAAAGTTGTCTGATCATCCAGAGCATATAAAGAGGTGCCTATTTATAGCCTAAGATAGCAATTCTAAAGAGGTACAAATTCCTACTTAGGAAAAATCCTTATTTAGGAAGAATTCCTATCTAGAGACAAATTCTTACACAGACAATAAATTCGTAATTAGGAGTGAATGCCATTACTTAGTCTTGAACCATTAAGTACTCCAATCATATTAATAAGGCTTGGACTCTCTTTCAAGCTTGAATTTGCACCATTTAAAGCTTGGTTGGCTTGAATGTCCTTAATCAGTCCATTTAGTGCTTCTTTCATCTTTTTGGCTCTTGCTCGTGTTATTAGGCCTTCTGGAATTTGTAATGGACCTCTTGCATCATTTGAAGCCTTCCACCCATCATCTCTAAGATTCTTATCATAATTTATGTTGCCAACCATGGAACATGTCTAATATCAACATCTAGGATATTAACTTGTTTGGCCATAACTTTGTAATCCCATTTAATGATCCAAGGGGCATTATTCCAAGCTACAAACATTAATAATGGATCTTTAACCTCTTCATTTACTTCACAAAATTAATTATAAACAATTCTCACATTGTGTGGTAGAGTAAGATGATGTAACCCCCACTTAAAAGACAAGGTTTTAAACCAATTTGAAAATCTTTTTGCATCATTCGGAAGATGTATTTNCTACAAACATTAATAATGGATCTTTAACCTCTTCATTTATTTCACAAAATTGTTTATAAACAATTCTCACATTGTGTGGTGGAGTAAGATGATGTAACCTCCATTTAAAAGACAAGGTTTTAAACCAATTTGAAAATCTTTTTGCATCATTTGAAAGATATATTTAAATAAACCAACTAAATTTCCTCTGCCTATTTTCATATAATAAAGTCTTTTCCAATGCTTTAATAAAATCAAAGTAGTTATAGGTTTAACTTTCCACCATTCTTTCAATTCTTTATAGCTAAAGAGATTCCCTTGCTTAATCTTTTGGATAAAGAATCTTCTTATCTTGAATTTAGCGTAGGCCCAATTTCTAAAACCATACGCAGATCCAAATCTAGTTCCTTTTTATAGGTTCAATTACCATAGAGTCTATTTCATGCGAGTATTTGTTAATAATGCAAGCAATCTTTATATTATTATTAGGATACATATCATTTTTAAGATAAAAATAAGTAACCTCATTAGATCTAAGTTATGCATAATTGTTTTGAATAGCACATAAAAAATCTATGTGCTTTGGAATTAAAAGGTATGTAATGAATTTATCCAAAGCTCACTTATATGCATCATTACAAAGTTTATCAATTTTCTTTTGCTTTTGCATCTTTAATTAGTGAGTAAACTGACTTTGTTAGGAATAATGCCCTTACATGAGAGGCCCTTTACTCATGTCTTAGTTCCCTCCAAAAATTCGTAAGTTAGAAAATCTGGTAAAAATTAGAATTTTCTTTGATAAACCCAATATCAAATCAAATATAGAAAGTATTCCTTCCTATCTAGTAAGAATTTGTTTAAATACAATGTTTTTAATATCTTTAGTAAGGACAACTTTTTGCTACCTTACAATTTATTATTAGAAAAAATTTTTGATTTAATAGATCACTTTCAAATTTTTGAATACATAATACAATGACTAATTTTTTTTTAATAATAGAGCAATTAACTTTAACTTCTCTCCATACTCTTGAAGTGAATCAAACTAATGATTCTTTTGAATTAATCCTTTACTTAAGGATTCCTCCATAACCATTTTTTGATGTGTTAGTTTCAAATATTTTGAAAATATTAGGATGAGGGATGCTAAGACATGGCAATCCCTTCATATGTTATCCATCCACTTGGAATGATTTTTCTATACCTTTCTAACAAAGGCTTAGCATCAATAAGTTAATTTTTTATAAAATTATGAAATATAATTTATATAACTTAAAAACCTTTGCAACTATTATTTTTTCTTTAAATTCATTAAGAAATTTAAAGGCAAACTCAATTGCTCAATTAATAAGAATAATAGTTCCATTTTCAATGAATTAACTAAGGAATCTAGCCCTAATTCAGAATAACTTTATACTTTTGCCTAATATGACTGAACCAACTTTTTTAATAACCTTTAAAAACAGGTTTAAATGTTTAAAGTATTGTTTGATTATGTTAGAAAATACTAATACATCATTAATATAAATAATAGTAAAAACTAAATAATATTAAAAATTTCATTCATGATTTTTTGAAAGTCAAAGGGTGCATTTTTTAACCTAAAAGGCAATAAATTTTATTCATAATATCCAAATGGAACTATGAATGTTGTTTTATATTATCTTTTTATGAATTTGGCTTTGCTAATAACTAAATTTCATATCAAATTTTCAAAACATTTGGACTTTATAAAGCCTATTTAACAATTTTTTTTTACTGGGTATAGGATATCTAATCTATCTCAAGGCCTTATGTAAAGGCTTATAATTAATAACTAATTTTAGAACTCCTCAATCCAATTTTGCAACATTTTCCACATAAAACGTTGGGTAACTCCATGGGCTATTACTTTTTCTAATAAGCCCTTTTCTCTAAGAGGTCATTTATTTCCTTTTATAGATCTATAAATGCCTTGCTCTTATAACCATGGGCCTAGTTTTAGTAGGTATTTGACTTTCATTAAAGTGGCTTTATATGGTAATTCTACCACATGCTTCTTCCTATCCCAAAAAGTAGTAGGAACTTATTTATAAACCATATTTTCTAGCTTTTTTTTTATAATTCCTATATTTTAACATGTGTAATAACAGTCTTTGTCTTTTCTTATAAATATTTTTTTTTACCTCACTCTAAAGAGATTAAATAAATCTCTCTTTTCTCCTTATTGATTTTTGAAGTACATCTATCTCCTTACATTAAGGGTGGATATAAATTTAAAGTTAACAAACTTTCCATCTATTCTTGAGAAAATCCCTTTATTGGTAATTTTCGTAATTACCCAAAATAACATTATGTGACAAGTTTATAACTAGTACAAATGAAATTTCAATACAAATTTCTTCGTTGCATATAGCAACTTATGATAACTTGTATTTAATCATAAACTTGCTTTTATCAGCAATGTCTAATGTTTCTATTGTTTTTTGAAAAGTATTTTTAAGAAACTATTTTTTCATTAATACAATTCATATCTATGCTTGAATTAATTAAGACAATAATTGAAAAGATATACTCTTTATTGACTACTATTATAATCTGAGCTAGATGTCTCTTGTGGTTCATTAATCATAGAAGTAGAAGTTAAGGGAGGAAAGTCAACTCTATACTAGGGTTAACCGACCTATTCTCTTATTCTTCTAATACTTTCCACCTCAGTATTGGCATTGAGGAGGTAAAAAATCTAGGTTTAACCTTTTCTCTTCCCTTTTCACGGTTTAACCTCACATTTTTAGATGGAGCAAATTAGATTTTGACATCTCATCTTTGAATTCAATTATTTCTTCCATTTGTCTATTAACCTATTCAATAGGTTCAACTGCTTTTTCTAACATCCACTTTTTAGGTAATTTAACTTAATCCCAAGAAATTGTTTTAGGAACAAAAACATTAGATTTTGATGTATTAGTCAAAAACAATGTAATAGTCTCTTTATCTTGTTAGAATTTTTTTAATTCCAAGGATAATAATGTTCATAACCTTATAGTGTATCCTATAAATAAAGATTAGATATTCTAAAATAAGCATTATATCAAATCCTTTTGTTTTAATATCCAAACAAAAAGTATGCATCAAATTAGGATCTGATAATGGTGAAGTAAAGTTTGAGAAACAAGAAAACCAAATAGGTTCACCATTAAGAGTGGATTCAATTACTCCTAATAAGGAGTCATGGAAGCGATTATGTCTTTTGTCTCTAACACATATATTTGTTAAGTTATTTAAACTTAGTCTAATAATAGGTTTTAATGCCATCTATACCATCCCTACATGGATAAATTTATATTTTTATTGCTATAAACTGATAAGCTCCTAGGACAGTAAAAAAAAATCATTATAACCCTAAGTTAAGGGTAAGGCTTTCTTAACATTTTTTATCACATAATTAGCTTTACAAAAGACACTTCCTTGTTTAGAAACCTGAGAAGATGAAGAAGGAGGAAAAGTCTAATTTTGTAAATAATTATTACAATCATAAACTAATTTTCTTTTATATATCAGTATGCTTAGTTACTAATATTTATCTTTAATCTATAAGAAATCAACTCAATCTATACCTACTACTAGTCTATATGTCCTCGAAATAGTTAATGAGATAGATGAAAAGGTGAAAAGGTTATTTTACTCTCCTTAGAATACTATAAAAAGAAAATGGTTTCTTATGACCTTTAATGAAAAATAACTAGAAATATGACATAAATGTCATAACATATATACCAATGGTATGAGAGTTGTAGACATTTTCACCTATTTTGAAAAGGTTTATGAACTTAAGAAAAAATCTTTTCTAAATTTTTCTACCCCAAAGGGATGTAATGTCCTTGAGAAAGCATATCAAGAATATGTTACAAGAAAAGGAAAAAGGGTTATTAGTATTCACTTGCTTGTCCTTAACCTAAGTGTTAAGATAGAGGACCATAAGGTTCTAGTCGCACCATATAAAGCAGAACACTTTACCGATGCCATTATAAAGTAACTAAATTATATTAATATTTATCTTTAATTTATAAGAAATTAGTTTAACAAAGTTGAAGAAAAGATTAATGAAATATCTCAGTAAGCTCTAAGACCTCTAGTTAAACTAAAAATAGAAAAAAAAAGTTTTATTTAAACCTATTTCATTAGAAAAAATAGATTACAATATATTAGGTAAAAATCCAAAAAAAAAAAATCAATTGATGAAATAATCTAAAGGTTAGAAAAATCTTAGATTAAAAGAAAAACATGCTTCTATTAAGAAAAGAGGAATAGATTATAAAAGAAGAATCAAAGGTTGAGGATTATGTAGATAAAATTCAAGAAATGTTCTTATCAAAATAAAATCCAATTCAAAAAGATCTATCTCCATTTTATAAGAAGGAAAGCATGAAAATCAACAAAATGAGTTTTAATAGTCTTAACAAAATTATATTATTATAAATCAATACCAATTAACCTTTTATTAGAGAAACAATCTGAGTATAACTACGTATAATATGATGGAAGCAATATCATAGAATGCAATTTAGATGGAATGTCAAAAAATCATATTCTTATTCTACTTCATTATATAATGATGTTTGTCACTGTTGTAAAATCTAAATGAGGTAATTCTAACCCCCAAATAACAAGATTCATAGTAAATGGTTTTATTGAATAGTTTAAATGCTGACGGGGTTTCTATTTATCAAGAGAAGCTAAGTCCCAAATATTTAATGCCATAAAAATAGAGCAAGGGATGTACCTAGTTGATAGTGTTAATACACTGATTTATACAATTACTAACCATTTTATTAGTACAGCTATCTCATTAGTAGACAAAACATAAGAGCAATTCATTAATTTAAGATACCCAAATCTATCTCACTTTAGGTGGTATAAAGATGTGTTGTTTTAAAAGTTGTTACTTGAGAAGAAAGTCAAAGTATTTTATGGAAGGTAAAAATTTTATTTGGATTATCTACTTTATTTGGTAAAGGGGTATAAAATAGGTTAAAATCCTATCATGGAGGAGTTATTAATTACTCCAGTTGTTCATATGAAGAATTAGCTATAGAAGTTGTAAGAAAAGGGGTTAAACTCTATAATGAGATAAAACTACATAAGTAGTTATAGTATGAAAAGATATAGGGTAAAAAGACCTTATGAGACTTTTATGGATAAATGCGTTATCTACATATGAAATATCCTAAAAATTTTAGGAGGAAGGGTTATAAACCCATACCTTAAAGGAAATCCATTTATGAAAAGGAAAAGTTAAAAGAAAAGAAAAAAACTTAGTTCACAGGAAAATAAAAGAAAATAGTTGTCTATTATAGGATTATTCTAATAAATGCAAAATGAAACAAAAAATTCAAAAATTATTTATAAATGAAGACCTTAAAAGGTTACTAATGCATATCTTTTTATTAGAAGATGAATTAGATTTAGAAGTAGATCTTCTTAAAGGAAAAGAAAACTTTACCTTTGAAGATTTTAGTAATAGTTGTAACAATCAGTGCAACTATTATTAAGTTTTGTATAAAAGTAATGACTTATTAGCCCCTACAAAGAAAAAAAAGATAATTTGATTTTGGATCTTTTTTATAAGATTACAAATCCAAAAGAAAAAAGAAAATAGTTAGAGAAATATCTTTATCTATCTTGAAATGAGACTAAAGCTTACGAATAAGAAGAAGATTATAGTTTAAAAATTGTTATTCAAAGAGTTGGAAATAATCATGCTAGTTTAAAAATTAGAGTAACAACAATAGAACTTTTGATTAGAGAGTTTGAAATTGAAAATAATCAGTTAAAAACTAAAATAAAATCATTAAGAGAAAGAGTTTTAGTTTTAGAATTTGTTTGATAAAATAAATAAACCTCTAGACATTCCAGATAGTTCTTTGAAAGAAGAGTTAAGTACTCTTCAATATGTTAATCACATGATAGGGCAATTAAGTACTCATTGACTCATTATGAATGAAATCTAAGTATGAATGAGTTATTGCACCAAAAGGTGGAGCCATGTTTGGAAGAAATGACGAGACAGTCTTATTATTGAAGAGTACTTAACTTTTCTTTCAAAGAACTATCTGGAATGTCTAGAGGTTTATTTATTTTATCAAACAAATTCTAAAACTAAAACTCTTTCTCTTAATGATTTTATTTTAGTTTTTAACTGATTATTTTCAATTTCAAACTCTCTAATCAAAAGTTCTATTGTTGTTACTCTAATTTTTAAACTAGCATGATTATTTCCAACTCTTTGAATAACAATTTTTAAATTGTAATCTTCTTCTTGTTTGTAAGTGTGAATGAAATTCAATAACTCATTCACCCTAAACCCTAAACCCTAAACCAAAAATACTTGCAAGAAATGGTAGTCATGATTAATGACTTCATGTCTAAAGAAATTCAATGGACTCCTTGTTCTAAGGGAGTATAGATGTGCTTGTTGCCATGAATATAGTGCCTGTTGTGCACACAAAAGCTGTTTTCATGATCATTAAATGTGAATGAGTTATTACAACAAAAGATGGAGCCTTGTTAGGAAGAAATGAAGTGACCTTGTCATTATTCAGTAATTATATCAAAAACAATTCAAATAAATGCTAGCCATCATCAATCACTCCTTGTTTAATGAAATTCAGCAGATTCCTTATTATAAGGGAGTATAGATGTGCTAGTTGCCATGAATATTATGCCTGTTGTAGGCACACGAGCTATTTTCTAGATCATTAAGTGTGAATGAGTTATTGCAACAAAAGATAGTGCTTTGTTAGGATGAATTGAAGTGACAGTCTCATTATTCAGTAATTATACCAAAAATACTCGAAAGAAATGCTAGTCATCATCAACGACACCTTGTTTCATGAAATTCAACGAATTCCTTGGTGCTTTGTTAGGATGAAATGAAGTAATGGTCTCATTATTCAGTAATTATACCAAAAATACTTGAAAGAAATGCTAGTCATCATCAATGACACCTTGTTTAATGAAATTCAACGAATTCCTTACTCCAAGGGAGTATAGATGTGCTTGTTGCCATGAATATTGTGCCTGTTGTGGGCACGCAAGCTATTTTCAAGATCATTATGCATGAATGAGTTATTGCAACAAAAGGAGGAGCCTTGTTAGGAAGAAATGAAGAGACGTTCTAATTATTTAGTAATTATACCAAAATTAGCTGAAGGAAATGCTAGTCATCATCAATGACTCATTGTTTAATGAAATTTAATAGATTCCTTATTCAAAGGGAGTATAGATGTGCTTGTTACCATGAATATAGTGCCTATTGTGGGCATACAAGCGATTTTCATGATCATTAAGTGTGAATGAGTTATTGCAACAAAAGGTGGAGCCTTGTTTCGAAGAAATGAAGAGATGGTCTTATTATTCAGAAATTATACCAAAAATACTTGAATGAAATGCTAGTCATCATCATTGACTCCTTGTTTAACGAAATTCAATGGATTCGTTGTTCTAAGGCAGTATAGATGTGCTTGTTGCCATAAAGATAGTGCCTGTTGTCAGCACACAAGCAATTTTCATGATCATTAAGTCTGAATGAGTTATTGCAGCAAAAGGTGGAGCCTTGTTAGGAAGAAATGAAGAGATCATCTCATTAGTCTTGAACTAAGTAGAAAATACTTGTAAGAAGTGCTAGTCATCACCGAAGACTCCTTGTTTAATGAAATTCAATGGATTCCTTGTTCCAAGGGAGTATAGATGTGCTTGTTGCCATGAATGTAGTGCTTGTTGTGGACACACAAGCTATTTTCAAGATGATTAAGTATGAATGGGTTATTGTAAGAAAAGGTGGAGCCTTGTTAGGAAGAAATGAAGGGCCGGTCTCATTATCTAGTAATTATACCAAAAATAATTGAAAGAAATGCTAGTCATCATCAATGACTCCTTGTTTAATGAAATTCAACAAATTCCTTGTTCCACGGGAGTATAGATGTGGTAGTTGCCATGAATATAGTGCCTGTTGTGGGCACACAAGCTATTTTCTAGATCATTAAGTGTGAATGAGTTATTGCAACAAAAGATGGAGCCTTATTAGGAAGAAATAAAGTGATGGTCTTATTATTCGGTAATTATACCAAAATTACTTGAAAGAAATACTAGTCATCGTCAGTGACTCCTTGTTTAATGAAATTCAACAGATTCCTTGTTCCACGGGAGTATAGATGTGTTTGTTGCCATGAATATAGTGGTTGTTGTGGACACAAGCTATTTTTAAGATCATTATGTGTGGAAGAGTTATTGCAAGAAATGTTGGAGCCTTGTTAGGAAGAAATGAAGAGATAGTCTTATTACTTAGTAATTATACCAAAATACTTGAAAGAAATGGTAGTCATCATCAATGACTCCTTGTTTAATGAAATTCAATGGATTCTTTGTTGCAATGGAGTATAGACGTGCTTGTTGCCATGAATATAGTGCCTGTGGTGGGCACACAAACTATTTTCAAGATCATTATGTATGAATAAGTTACTGCAACAAAAGGTGGAGCCTTGTTAGGAAGAAATAAAGAGATGGACTCATTATTTAGTAATTGTATTGAAAATGCTGGAAAAAAATACTAGTCATCATCAAAGACTCTTTGTTTAATGAAATTCAATGGACTCCTATATCCAAGGGAGAATAGCTATGCCTGTGGCCATGAATATTAGTCCCTGTTATGGGCACAAAAGGTATTTTTAGGATCATTAAGTGTGAATGTGTAATTACAAAAAAAAGTGGAGCATTGTTATGAAGAAATCAAGAGATGGTCTAATAAGTTTGTAATTAAGTAAAATATACTTCTAGGAAATGGTAGTCATCACCGAAGACTCCTTGTTTAATGAAATTCAATGGATTCCTTATTCCAAGGTAGTATAGACGTGCTTGTTGCCTTGAATATAATGCCTATTGTGGGCACAAAAGCTATTTTCAAGATCATTAAGTGTGAATGAGTTATTACAACAAATGGTGGAGCCTTGTTAGGAGGAAATGAAGAGACTGACTCATTATTCAGTAATTTTACCAAAAATATTTGAAATAAATGCTAGTCATCATCAATGACTCCTTGTTAAATGAAATTCAACAGATTCTTTGTACCAAGGGAGTATACATGTGCTTGCTGCCATGAATATAATGCCTATTGTGGGCACATAAGCTATTTTCAAGATCATTAAGTGTGAATGAGTTATTACAAAAAAAAGGTGGAGCCTTGTTAGGAAGAAATGAAGAGATGGTCTCATTATTTAGCAATTATACCAAAAATACTTGTAACCAATGCTCGTCATCACCAAAGACTTCTTGCTTAATGAAATTCAATGAATTCCCTGTTCCAAGGGAGTATAGATGTGCTTGTTGTTGTGAATATAGTACCTGTTGTAGGCACAAAAGCAATTTTCAAGATCATTAACTATGAATGAGTTATTGCAACATAAGGTAGAGCCTTGTTAGGAAAAAATAAAGAAATGAAGAGACAGGCTCATTATTCAGGATCTTTAAGTGTGAATGTGTAATCACAAAAAATGAATATTAGTCCATGTTATGGGCACAAAAGGTATTTTTAGGATCTTTAAGTGTGAATGTGTAATCACAAAAAATGAATATTAGTCCTTGTTATGGGCACAAAAGGTATTTTTAGGATCTTTAAGTGTGAATGTGTAATTATAAAAAAAAAGTGGAGCATTGCTAGGAAGAAATCAAGAGATGGTCTCATAAGTCTATAATTAAGTAGAATATACTTCTAAGAAATGGTAGTCATCACCAAAGACTCCTTGATTAATGATCCTTGTTCCAAGGGAGTATAGATGTTCTTGTGCCCATGAATATAGTGCCTGTTATGGGCACACAAGCTCTTTTCAAGATCATTAACTGTGAATGAGTTATTGCAATAAAAGATGGGGTCTTGTTAGGAAGAAATGAAGTGACGGTCTCATTATTCGGTAATTATATCAAAAATACTTGAAATAAATGCTAGTCATCATCAATGACTTCTTTTTTAATGAAATTCAATAGATTCCTTGTTCCAAGGGAGTATAGATGTGCTAGTTGCCATGAATATTGCAACAAAAGATGGTGCTTTGTTAGGATGAAATGAAGTGACGGTCTCACTATTTAGTAATTATACCAAAAATATTTGAAAGAAATGCTAGTCATCATCAATGACACCTTGTTTAATGAAATTCAATGGATTCCTTGTTCCACGAGAGTATAGATGTGCTAGTTGCCATGAATATAGTGCCTATGTGAAAGAAATGAGTTATTGCAACAAAAGTTGAAGCCTTGTCAGGAAGAAATGAAGAGACAGTCTCACTATTCAATAATTATACCAAAAATACTCGAAAGAAATGCTAGTCATCATCAATGACACCTTGTTTAATGAAATTCAAGGGATTCCTTGTTCCATAAGAGTATAGATGTGCTAGTTGCCATGAATATAGTGCCTATGTGAAAGAAATGAGTTATTTCAACAAAAGATGAAGCCTTCTTAGGAAGAAATGAAGAGACGGTCTCATTATTCAGTAATTATACCAAAAATATGGGAAAGAAATGCTAGTCATCATCAATGACTTCTCATTTAATGAAATTCAATGGATTCCATACTCCAAGGGAGTATAGATGTGCTTGTTGCCATGAATATTGTGCTTATTATGGGCACATAAGCTATTTTCAAGATCATTATATGTGAATGAGTTATTGCAACAAAAGGTGGAGCCTTGTTAGGAAGAAATGAAGAGACAGTCTCATTATTTGATAACTAAACCAAAAACTGTTGAAAGAAATGGTAGTCATCATCAAAGACTCCTTGTTTAATGAAATTCAATGGATTTCTATATCCAAGGGAGAATAGGTGTGCTTATTGCCATAAATATTAGTCCTTGTTATGGGCATAAAATGTATTTTTAAGATCCTTTAGTGTGAATGGGTAATTACAAAAAAAAGTGGAGCTTTGTTTGGAAGAAATCTAGAGACATTCTCATTAGCCTCTAATTAGGTAGAATATAGTTGTAAGAAATGGTAGTCATCTCCAAAGACTCCTTGTTTAATGTAATTTAATGGATTTCTGGTTCCATAGGAGTATAGATGTGCTTGTTGCCATGAATATAGTGCCTGTTGTGGGCACATAGGCTATTTTCAAGGTCATTAAGTGTGGATGAGTTATTGTAACAAAAGGTGGAACCTTATTAGGAAGAAATGAAGAGACAAACTCATTATTCAGTAATTAAACCAAAAATACCTTAAGGAAATGCTAGTCATCATGAACAACTCCTTGTTCAAAGAAATTCAACCGATTCCTTGTTCCAAGGGAGTATAGATGTGCTTGTTGCCAAGAATATAGTACCTATTGTGGGCACACAAGCTATTTTCAAGATCATTAAGTGTGAAAGTGTTATTGCACCAAAAGATGGTGCTTTGTTAGGATGAAATGAAGTGATGATCTCATTATTCAGTAATTATACCAAAAATACTCGAAATAAATGCTAGTCATCATCAATGACACCTTGTTTAATGAAATTCAACAGTGGGCACACAAGCTATTTTCAAGATCCCTAAGTGTGAATGAGTTATTACAACAAAAGGTGGAGCATTGTTAGGAAGAAATGAAGAGGCAGACTCATTATTGAGTAATTATACCAAAAATTCTTGAAAGAAATGCTAGTCATCATCAGTGACTCCTTGTTTAATGAAATTCAATGGATTACTTGTTCCACGGGAGTATAGACGTGCTTGTTGCCATGAATATAGTGCCTGTTGTGGGCACACAAGCTATTTTCAAGATCATTATGTGTGAAAGAGTTATTGCAAGAAAAGGTGGAGCCTTGTTAGGAAGAAATGAAGAGACAATCTCATTACTCAATAATTGTACCAAAAATACTTGAAAAAATGCTAGTCATCATCAATGACTCCTTGTTTAATGAAATTCAATAGATTTCTTGTTGCAAGGGAGTATAGACGTGCTTGTTGCCATGAATATAATACCTGTTGTGGGCATACAAGCTATTTTCAAGATCATTATGTATGCATGAGTTATTGCAACAAAAGGTGGAGCCTTGTTAGGAAGAAATGAAGAGATGGACTCATTATTTAGTAATTGTACCGAAAATGCTGGAAGGAAATATTAGTCATCATCAAAGACTCCTTGTTTAATGAAATTCAATGGATTCCTATATCTAAGGGAGAATAGGTGTGCCTATGGCTATGAATATTAGTCCCTATTGTGGGCACAAAAGGTATTTTCAGGATCATTAAGTGTGAATGTATAATTACAAAAAAAAAGTGGAGCATTGTTAGGAAGAAATCAAGAGACGGTCTAATAAGTCTGTAATTAAGTAAAATATACTTCTAGGAAATGGTAGTCATCACCAAAGACTCCTTGTTTAATGAAATTCAACGGATTCCTTGTTCCAAGGGAGTATAGATGTGCTTGTTGCCTTAAATATAGTGCTTGTTGGGGGCACAAAAGCTATTTTCAAGATCATTAAGTGTGAATGAGTTATTGCAACAAATGGTGGAGCCCTATTAGGAGGAAATGAAGAGACAGACACATTATTCAGTAATTATACCAAAAATATTTCAAAGAAATGCTAGTCATGATCAATAACTTCTCATTTAATGAATTTCAATGGTGGGCACATAAGCTATTTTCAAGATCACTAAGTGTGGATGAGTTATTGCAACAAAAGTTAAAGCCTTGTTTGCAAGATATGAAGAGACAGTATCATTATTCAATAATTATACCAAAAATACTTAAAAGAAATGCTAGTCATCATCAATGAATCCTTGTTTAATGAAATTCAACGGATTCCTTTTTCCAATGAAGTATAGATGTGCTTGTTACCTTGAAAATAGTGCTCGTTGTGGGCACACAAGCTATTTTTTAGATCAATAAGGATGAATGAGTTGTTACAACAAAAGGGAGAGCTTTGTTTGGAAGAAATCAAGAGATGGTCTCATTAGTCTGTAATTAAGTAGAAAATACTTGTAAGAAATGCTAGTCATCACCAAAGACTCCTTGTTTAATCACCAAAGACTCCTTGTTTAATGAAATTCAACGGATTCTTTGTTCCAAGTGAGTATGGATGTGCTTGTTACCTTGAAAATAGTGCCCGTTGTGGGCACACAAGCTATTTTTTATATCAATAAGGATGAATGAGTTGTTACAACAAAAGGGAGAGCCTTGTTTGGAAGAAATCAATAGATGGTCTCATTAGTCTGTAATTAAGTAGAAAATACATGTAAGAAATGCTAGTCATCACCAAAGAATCCGTTGAACCAAAGACTCCTTGTTTAATGAAATTCAACAGATTCTTTATCCCAAGTGAGTATGGATGTGCTTGTTACCTTGAAAATAGTGCCCATTGTGGGCACACAAGCTATTTTTTAGATCAATAAGGATGAATGAGTTGTTACAACAAAAGGGATAGCCTTGTTTGGAAGAAATCAAGAGGTGGTCTCATTAGTCTGTAATTAAGTAGAAAATACTTGTAAGAAATGCTAGTCATCACCAAAGACTCCTTGTTTAATGAAATTCAACGGCTTCCTTGTCCCAAGGGATTATAGATTTGCTTGTTGCAATGAATATAGTGCCTGTTGTGGGGACACAAGCTATTTTCAAGATCATTAAGTGTGAATTGGTAATTACAAGAAAAAGTGGAGCAATGTAAGGAAGAAATCAATAGACGGTCTTATTTGTCTATAATTAAGTAAAAAATACTTGTAACAAATGCTGGCCATCACCAAAGACTCCTTGTTTAATGAAATTCAATGGATTCCTTGTTCCAAGGAAGTACATATGTGTTTGTTGCCATGAATAGAGTAATT
This sequence comes from Bruguiera gymnorhiza, assembly GCA_020883675.1. Classification (NCBI taxonomy): domain Eukaryota; kingdom Viridiplantae; phylum Streptophyta; class Magnoliopsida; order Malpighiales; family Rhizophoraceae; genus Bruguiera; species Bruguiera gymnorhiza. The sequence continues at coordinate 482,821 of JAIRCJ010000094.1, read as the reverse complement.
GTTGAGAACACACAAGCTATTTTCATGATCATTAAGTGTGAATGAGTTATTGAAACAAAAGGCAGAGCCTTGTTAGGAAGAAATGAAGAGACGGTCTCGTTATTCAATAATTGTACCAAAAGTGCGTGTAAAAAAATGCTATTAATCATCAAAAACTCCTCGTTTAATGAAATTCAACGGATTCCTATATCCAAGGGAGAATAGATGTGCTTGTTGCCATGAATATTAGTCCCTATTTTGGGCACACAAGGTATTTTTAAGATCATAAAGTGTGAATGGGTAATTACTACAAAAGGTGGAGCATTATTAGGAAGAAATCAAGAGATGATCTCATTAGTTTGTAATTAAGTGGAAAATACTTGTAAGAAATGATAGTCATAAAAAAAGACTCCTTGCTTAATGAAATTCAATGGATTCTTTGTTCCGAGTGAGTATAGATGTGCTTGTTACCTTGAAAATAGTGCTTGTTGTGGGCATACAAGCTATTTTTTAAATCATTAAATATAAATGTGTTGTTGCAACAAAAGGGGGAGTCTTGTTAGGAAGAAATGTAAAGATGGTCTTGTTATTCAGCAATTGTATCGAAAGTGCCTGTAAGAAATGGTAGTCATCATGAAAGACTCCTTATTTAATGAAACTCAATGGATTCTTATATCGAAGGGAGAATAGATGTGCTTATTGCCATGAATATTAGTCCCTGTTGTGGGCACACATGGTATTTTCAAGATCATTAAGTGTGAATGGGTGATTACAACAAAAAGTGGAGCATTGTTAGGAAGAAATCAAGAGATGATCTCTTTAGACTATAATTAAGTAGAAAATACTTGTAAGAAATGCTAGTCATCACCAAAGACTCCTTGTTTAATAAAATTCAACGAATTCCTTGTCCCAAGGGAGTATAGATCTATTTGTTGCAATGACTATAATACCCGTTGTGGGCATATAGGCTATTTTCAAGATCATTAAGTGTGAATGAGTTATTGCAACAAAAGGTGGACCCTTGTTATGAAGAAATGAAGAGATGGTCTCATTATTCAGTAATTATCCCAGAAATACTTGAAAGAAATGCAAGTCATCATCAATGACTCCTCGTTTAATGATATTCAACAGATTCCTATATCCAAGGGAGGATAGATGTGCTTGTTGCCATGAATATTTGTGCCTGTTGTGGGCACACAAGTTATTTTCAAGATCATTAAGTGTGGATTAGTAATTACAACATAAGTAGAGCATATTTAGGAGGAAATCAAGAGACGATCTCACTAGACTGTAATTAAGTAGAAAATACTTGTAAGAACTGCTAGTAATCACCAAAGACTCCTTGTTTAATGAAATTCAATGGATTCTTTGTTCCAAGGGAGTATAGATGTGCCTGTTGTGGGCACACAAGCCATTTTTAAGATCATTAAGTGTGAATGAGTTATTCCAACAAAAGGTGGAGCCTTGTTAGGAAGAAATGAAGGGACTATCTCATTATTCAATAATTGTACTGAAAAAGCTTGGAAGAAATGCTAGTTATCATCAAGGCTCCTTGTTTAATGAAATTTAACGGATTCCTATATCCAAGGGAGAATAAATTTGCTTGTTGCCATGAATATAAGTCCTTGTTGTGGCCATACGAGGTATTTTCAAGATCTTTAAGTGTGAATGGGTAATTACAACAAAAAGTGGAGCATTGTTTGGAGGAAATCAAGAGACGATGTCATTAGTCTGTAATTAAGTAGAAAATACTTGTAAGAAATGATAGTCACCACCAATGACTCCCTGTTTAATGAAATTCAATGGATTCCTTGTTCCTAGGGAGTACAGATGTACTTGTTGGCATGAATATAGTGCCTGTAGAGGGCACATAAGCTATTTTCAAGATTATTAAGTGTGAAAAAGTTATTGCAAGAAAAAGTGGAGCCTTGTTAGGAATAAATGAAGAGACAGCCTCATAATTTAGTAATTGTATCGAAAATACTTGTAAGAAATCATAGTCATAATCAAATACTCCTTGCTTAATGAAATTCAACAGATTCTTATATCCAAGGGGGAATAGATGTGTTTGTTGCCATGAATATTGGTCCTTGTTGTGGCCACACAAGCTATTTTCAAGATTATTAATTGCGAATGGGTAATTACAACAAAAAGTGGAGCATTGCTAGGAAGAAATCAAGCAACAGTCTCATTTCTTTGTAATTAAGTAGAAAATACTTGTAAGAAATGCTAGTCATCACTAAAGACTCCTTGTTTAATGCAATGCTCCAGATTCCTTGTTTCAAGGGAGTATAGATGTGCTTGTTGCCATGAATATAGTGCTTGTAAGGGGCACACAAGCTATTTTCAAGATCATTAAGTGTGAATGAGTTATTGCAACAAATGGTGGAGTCTTGTTAGGAAGAAATGAAGAGATGGCCTTGTTATTTATTAATTGCACCGAAAGTGCTTGAAAGAAATGCTAGTCGACATCAAAGACAGCATGTTTCATGAAATTCAATGGATTCCTATATCTAAGGGAGAATAGATGTGCTTCTTGCCATAAATATTAGTCCCTATAGTGGCCACATAAGGTACTTTCAAGATCATTAAATGTGAATGGGTAATTACAACAAAAAGAGGAGCATTGTTAGGAAGAAATCAAGAGATGATCTCATTAGTTTGTAATTAAGTAGAAAATACTTGTAAGAAATGATAGTTACCACCAAAGACTCCTTGTTTAATGAAATTCAATGAATTCCTACATCCAAGGGAGTATAGTTGCATTTGTTGCCATCAATATAACGTCTGTTATGGGCACACAAGCTATTTTCAAGATCATTAAGGGTGAATAAGCTATTGCAACAAAAGGTGGAGCCTTGTTAGGAAGAAATGATGAGTTGTTCTCATTATTCAGTAATTATACCAAAAATACTTGAAAGAAATGCTAGTCATCATCAATGACTCCTGGTTTAATGAAGTTCATTGGATTCTTAGTTCCAAGGGAGTATAGATGTGCTTGTTACCATGAATATAGTGTCTGTAATGGGCACATAAGCTATTTTCAAGATCATTAAGTGTGAATGGGTTATTGGAACAAAAGGTGGATCCTTATTAGGAAGAAACGAAGAGACTGTCTCATTATTTAGTCATTGTATCGGAAAAGCTTGAAAGAAATCCTAGTCATCATCAAAGACTCCTTGTTCAATAAAATTCTTCAAATTCCTATATCCAAGGTTGCTTATTGCCTTGAATATTGGTCCCTATTATGGCCATACAAGCTATTTTCAAGATCATTAAGTGTGAATGAGTTATTGCAACAAAAGGAGGAGCCTTGTTGGGAAGAAATGATGAAACGGTCTCATTATTCAGTAATTATACCAAAAATACTTAAAAGAAATGTTGATCATCATCAATGACTCCTTCTTTAATGAAATTCATTAGATTCCTAGTTCCAAGGGAGTATAGATGTGCTTGTTGCCATGAATATAGTGGCTATTGTGGGCACACAAGCTATTTTCAAGATCATTAAGTATGAATGGATTATTGTAACAAATAGTGGATCCTTGTTAGGAAGAAATGAAGAGACAGTCTCATTAATCGGTAATTGTACTAAAAAAGTTTGTAAGAAATGCTAGTCATCATTGAAGACTCCTCATTGAATGAAATTCAACGAATTCCTATATCTAAAGGAGAATAGATGTGCTTGTTGCCATGAATATTAGTTCCTGTTGTGGCCACACAACGTATTTTCAAAATCATTAAGTGTGAATGGGTAATTACAACAAAAATGTGGAGTCTTGTTAGGAAGAAATGAACAAACGGTCTCATTATTAAGTAATTATTCCAAAAATACTTGAAAGAAATGCTAGTCATCATCAATGACTCCTTGTTTAAAGAAATTCATTAGATTCCTAGTTCCAAGGGAGTATAAATGTGATTGTTGCCACAAAAATAGTGTCTGTTGTGGGCACACAAGCTATTTTTAAGATCATTAAGTGTGAATGAGTTATTGCAACAAAAGATGGAGCCTTGTTAGGAAGAAATGAGAGACGATCTCATTATTCAGAAATTGTACCAAAAATGCTGGTAAGAAATGCTAGTCATCATCAAAGACTACTTTTTAGTGAAATTCAACGGATTCCTATATCTAAGGGAGAATAGATGTGCTTGTTGACATGAATATTAGTCCCTATTGTGGGCATACAAGGTATTTTGAAGATCATTGAGTGTGAATGAGTAATTATAAGAAAAAGTGGAGCATTGTTTGGAAGAAATGAAGAGACAATCTCATTGGTCTGTAATTAAGTAGAAAATACTTGTAAGAAATACTAGTCATCACCAAAGACTCCTTGTTCAATGAAATTCAACAGATTCATTGTTCCAAGGGAGTATAGATATGCTTGTTGTCATGAAAATAGTGTCTGTTATGGGCACACAAGCTATTTTTAAGATCATTAAGTGTGAATGAGTTATTGCAACAAAAGGTGGAGCCTTGTTAGGAAGAAATATAGAGGGGGTCTCATTCTTCAGTAATTGTATTGAAAAAGCTTGTAAGAAATGCTAGTCATTATCAAAGACTCCTTGTTTAATGAAATTCAACGGATTCCTATATCCAAGGGAGAATAGATGTGCTTATTACCAGGAATATTAGTCCTTATTGTGGGCATACAAGTTATTTTCAAGATCATTAAGTGTGAATTGGTAATTACAACAAAAGGTGGAGCATTGTTCGGATGAAATCAAAAGATGGTCTTAGTAGTCTGTAATTAAGTAGAAAAAACTTGTAAGAAATGCTAGTCATCACCAAAGACTCCTTGTTTAATGAAATTCAATAGATTCTTTGTCCCAATGGAGTATAGATCTGCTTATTGCAATGAATATAGCACCAATTATAGGCACATAAGCTATTTTTAAAGATCATTAAGTATGCATGAGTTGTTGCAACAAATGGTGGAGCCTTGTTAGGAAGATATGATGAGATGGTCTCATTATTCAGTAATTATGCCAAAAATACTTGAAAGAAATTCTAGTCATCATCAATGACTCCTTATTTAATGATATTCAACTAATTCCTATATCCAAGGGAAAATAGATGTGCTTGTTGCAATGAATATTTGTCCTTGTTGTGGGTACACAAGGTATTTTCAAGAACATTAAGTGTGGATCAGTAATTACAACAAAAAGTGAAGCATTGTTAGGAGGAAATCAAGAGATGATCTCATTAGACTGTATTTAAGTAGAAAATACTTGTAAGAAATGCTAGTCATCACCCAAGATTCATTGTTTAAGGAAATTCAATGGATTCTTTGTTCCAAGGGAGTATAGATGTGCTTGTTACCATGAATATAATCCCTATTGTGGCCATGCATGCTATTTTCAAAATTATTAATTATGAATGGGTAATTACAACAAAAAATGGAGCATTGTTAGGAAGAAATTAGGAGATGGTCTCATTAGTCTATAAAGAAGTAGAAAATACTTGTAAGAAATGCTAGTCATCAGCAAAGACTCTTTGTTTAATGAAATTCAACAAATTCCTTACTCCAAGGGAGTACAGATGTGTTTGTTTCCATGAATATAGTGCTTATTAAGAACACACAAGGTATTTTTAAGATCATTAAGTGTGAATAAGTTATTGCAACAAAAGGTGGAGCCTTATTAGGAAGAAATGAAGAGACGGTCTCATTATTAAGCAATTATACCAAAAATACTTGAAGGAAATGCTAGTCATCATCAATGACTCCTTGTTTAAGGAAATTCATCGGATTCCTAATTCCAAGGGAGTATAAATCTGCTTGTTAACATGAATATAGTGCTTACTATGGGCAAATAAGCTATTTTTAAGATCATTAAGTGTGAATGAGTTGTTGCAAAAAAAGTTGGAGCCTTGTTAGGAAAAAATGCTAGTCATCATCAAAGACTCCTCATTTAATGAAATTCAACAGATTCTTTGTTCCAAGGGAGTGTAGATGTGCTTATTGTCATGAAAATAGTGCCTGTTATGGGCACACAAGCTATTTTCAAGATCTTTAAGTGTGAATGAGTTATTGCAACAAAAGGTGGAGCCTTGTTAGGAAGAAATGAAGAGACGATCTCATTATTTAGTAATTGTACCAAAAAAGCTTGTAAGAAATGCTAGTCATCACCAAAGACCCCTTGTATAATGAAATTGAACAAATTCCAATATCCATGGGAGAATAAGAGTGCTTATTGAAACAAATATTAGTCCCTGTTATGGGCACATAAGTTATTTTCAAGACCATTAAGTATGAATAGGTAATTACAACAAAAAGTGGAGTATTGTTAGGAATAAAATCAAGAGATGGTCTCATTAGTCTATAATTAAGTAGAAAATACACGTAAGAAATGCTAGTCATCACCAAATACTTATTGTTTAACAATATTCAACAGATTCCTTGTTCCAAAGGAGTATAAATGTGCTTGTTGCCATGAATATAGTGCTTGCTATGGGCACACAAGCGATTTTCAAGATCATTAAGTGTGAATGAGTTATTGCAACAAAAGGTGAAGCCTTGTTAGGAAGAAATGAAGAGACGGTCTTATTATTCAGTAGTTGTACTGAAAGTGCTTGTAAGAAATCGTAGTAATAATCAAAGACACCTTGTGTAATGAAATTCAATGAATTTTTATATCCAATGGAGAATAGATGTGGTTGTTGCCATGAATATTGGTCCTTCTTATGGCCACACAAGCTATTTTCAAGATCATTAATTATGAATGGGTAATTACAACAAAAAGTGGAGCATTGTTAGGAAGAAATCAAAAGACCCTTTTATTTTTCTATAATTAAGTAGAAAATACTTGTGAGAAATGCTAGTCATCACCAAAGACTCCTTGTTTAATGAAATTCAACAAATTCCTTGTTCCAATGGAGTATAGATCTGCTTATTACAATGAATATAGTGCCAGTTGTGGGCACACAAGCTATTTTTAAGATTATTAAGTGTGAATGAGTTATTGCAACTAAAGGTGGAGCCTTGTTAGGAAGAAATGAAGAGATGGTCTCATTATTTAGTAATTATCCCAAAAATACTTGAAAAAAAAGCTAGTCATCATCAATGACTCCTTGTTTAATGATATTCAACTGATTCCTATATCCAAGGGAAAATATATGTGCTTGTTACCATGAATATCTATCCTTATTGTGGGCACACAGGGTCTTTTCAAGAACATTAAGTGTGGAATAGTAATTACAACAAAAAGGGGAGCATTGTTAGGAGGAAATCAAGAGGCGATTTCGTTAAACAGTAATTAACTAGAAAATACTTGTAAGAAATGCTAGTCATCACCAAAAACTCCTTGTTTAATGAAATTCACCAGATTGCTTGTTCCAAGGGAGTACAGATGTGCTTGTTGCCATAAATATAGTGCTTGTTTAGGGCATACAAGCTGTTTTCAAGATTATTAAGTGTGAATGAGTTATTGCAAAAAAAGGTGGAGCCTTGTTAGGAAGTAATGAAGAGACAATCTAATTATTTAGTAATTGTGCCGAAAGTGCTTGTAAGAAATGTTAGTCAACATCAAAGACTCCTTTTTTAATGAAATTCAATGGATTCCTATATCCAAGAGAGAATAAATGTGCTTATTGTCATGAATATAGTGCATGGTGTGGGCATACAGGCTATTTTCAAGATCATTTAGTGTGAATGGGTAATTACAACAAAAAGTGGAGCATTGTTAGGAAGAAATCAAAAGGAGTCATTAGTCTATAATTCAGTAGAAAATCATTGTAAGAAATGCTAATCATCACCAAAGATGCCTTGTTTAATAAAATTCAACGGATTCCTTGTTTCAAAGGAGTATAGATGTCCTTGTTACCATGAATATAGTGCCTATTGTGGGCACACAAGCTAATTTCAAGTTCATTAAGTGTGAATGAATTATTGCAACAAAAGGTGGGGCCTTATTAGGAAGAAATGAAGTGATGGTCTCATTATTTAGTAATTGTCCCGAAAGTGCTTGTTAGAAATGCTAGTCATGGTCAAAAACTCCTTGTTTATTGAAATTCAACGGATTCCTTGTTACAAGGGAGTATAGATGTGTATTATGTGATGAATATATTACCTGTTGTGGGCACACAAACTAATTTCAAGATCATTAAGTGTGAATAAGTAACAACAATCAAACGTGGAGCATTATTAGGAAGAAATCAAGAGATAGTAATAAGTAGAAAATACTTGTAAGAAATGCTAGTCATCATGAAAGACTCCTTGTTTAAAGAAATTCAATGGATTCCTTGTTCCAAGAGAGTATAGATGTGCCTGTTGCCAAGAATATAATGCCTGTAGCGAGCACACAAGCTATTTTCAATATCACTAAGTGTGAATGAGTTATTTCAACAAAAGGTGGATCCTTGTTAGAAAGAAATGATGAGGCGGTCTCATTATTTAGTAATTTTACCACAAAAACTTGAAAGAAATGCTAGTCATCATCAATAACTCCTTGTTTAATGAAATTCATCGAATTCCTAGTTCTAAGGGAGTATAGATGTGCTTATTGCCATGAATATAGTGTTTGTTGTGGGCACACAAGCTATTTTCAAGATCATTAAGTATGAACGAGTTATTGTAACAAAGAGTGGAGCCTTGTTAGGAAGAAATGATGAGACGGTCTCATTATTAAGTAATTGTACCAAAAATACTTCAAAGAAATGCTAGTCATCATCAATGACTCCTTCTTTAATGAAATTCATCAGATTCCTAGTTCCAAAAGAGTATAGATGTGCTTGTTGCCATGAATATAGTGTCTATTGTGGGCACACAAGCTATTTTCAAGATCATGAAGTATGAATGGGTTATTGCAACAAAAGGTGGAGCCTTGTTAGGAAGAAATGATGAGATGGTCTCATTATTTAGTAATTATACCAAAAATACTTGAAAGAAATACTAGTCATCATCAATGACTCCTTATTTAATGAAATTCATCAGATTTCTAGTTCAAAGGTAGTATAAATGTGCTTGTTGCCTTGAATATAGTGTTTATTGTGGGCACACAAGCTATTTTCAAGATCATTAAGTGTGAATGGGTTATTGCAACAAAAGGTGGACTCTTGTTAGGAAGAAATGAAGTGACGGTCTTTTTATTCAGTAATTATATCGAAAATGCTTGTAAGAAATGCTAGTCTTAATTAAAGACACCTTGTTTCTTGTAATTCAGCGAATTCCTTGTTCGAAGAAATTATAGATGTGGATTTTTCCATGAATATATTGCCTATTGTGGGCACACAAGCTATTTTCAAGATCATTATGTGTGAATGGGTAATTATAGCAAAAAGTGGAGCATTGTTAGGAACAAATCAAGAGATGGTGTCATTAGTCTATAATTAAGTAGAAAATACTTGTAAGAAATGCTAGTTATCACCTAAGACTCCTTGTTTAATGAAATTCAACAGATTCCTACATCCAAGGGGGAATAGATGTGCTTATTGATGAGAATATGAGTGTCTGTTATGGTGCACAAGCTATTTTCAAGATCATTAAGTGTGAAGGGGTAATTTTAACCAAAAGTAGAGAATAGTTAGGAAGAAATCAAGAGACGGTCTCATTAGCTTGTAATTAAGTATAAAAAACTTGTAAGAAATGCTAGTCATCACCAAAGACTCCTTGTTTAATGAAATTCAATGGATTCCATATTCCAAGGGAGTATAGATGTGCTTGTTGCCATGAATATAGTGCCTATTATCGGCACTCAAGTGATTTTCATGATCATTAAGTGTGAATGAGATATTGCACAAAAGGTGGAGCCCTTATTAGGAAAAAAGGAAGGGATAGTCTCATTATTCAGTAATTATACTGGAAATACTTGTAAAAAATGCTAATCATCATCAAAGACTCCTTATTTAATGAAATTCAATGGATTTCGAGTTCCAAGGGCATATAAATGTACTTGTTGCCATGAATATAGTGCTGTTGTGGGCACATAAGCTATTTTCAAGATCATTAAGTGTGAATGAGTTATTGTTACAAAAGGTGGAGCCTTGTTAGGAAGAAATGAGGGGATGATCTCATTATTCAGTAATTATACCAAAAATGCTTGTAAGAAATGCTAGTCATCATCAAAGACTCCTTCTTTAATGAAATTCAACAAATTCCTACATCCAAGGGAGAATAGATGTGCTTGTTGCCATGAATATTATTGTCTATTGTGGGCACACAAGCTATTTCTAAGGTCATTAAGTGTGAATGGGTAATTACAACATCAAGTGGAGCATTGTTAGGAAGAAATCAAGAAATAGTCTCATTAGTTTGTAATTAAGTAAAAAATACTTGTAAGAAATGCTAGTCATCACCAAAGACTCCTTGTTTAATGAAATTCAAAAGATTCCTTGTTCCAAGGGAGTATGAATGTGCTTGTTGGGATGAATATAGTGCCTGTTGTGGGCACACAAGCTATTTTCAAGGTCATTAAGTGTAAATGAGTTATTGTAACAAAAGGTGGAGCCTTGTTAGGAAGAAATGAAGAGTCAGTCTTATTATTCAGTAATTATACCGAAAATGCTTCTAAGAAATGCTAGTCATCATCAAAGACTCCTTATTTAATGAAATTCAAAGGATTCGTACATCTAAGGGTGAATAGATAAGCTTGTTGCCATGAATATGAGTACCTATTATGGGCACACAAGCTATTTCAAGTTCATTAAGTGTGAATGGGTAATTACAACATAAAGTGGAGCATTGTTAGGAAGAAATCAAGAGACGGTCTCATTAGTTGGTAATTAAGTAGAAAATATTTGTTGGAAATGCTAGTCATCACCAAAGACTCCTTGTTTAATGAAATTCAATGGATTCCTTCTTCCAAGGGAGCATAGATCTACTTGTTGCCATGAATATAGTGCCTGTTGTGGGTGCACAAGCTATTTTTAAGATGATTAAGTGTTAATGACTTGTTGCAACAAAAGGAGGAGCCTTGTTAAGAAGAAATAAAGAGACGGTCTTGTTATTCAGTAATTGTACCAAAAATGCTTGTATGATTCAACGAATTTCTACATCCAAGGGAGAATAGTTATGCTTATTGCCATGAATATTAGTGCCTGTTTTGGCCACACAAGCTATTTTCAAGGTCATTAAGTGTGAATGGGTAATTATAACATAAAGTGGAGCATTGTTAGGCAAAAATCAAGAGACAGTCTCATTTGTTTGTAATTAAATAGAAAATACTTCTAAGAAAGGCCAGTCATCACCAAAGTCTCCTTATTTAATGAAATTCAACGAATTCTTTGTTCCAAGGTAGTATAGATTTGGTTGTTGCCATAAATATAGTGCCTGTTGTGGGCGCACAACCTATTTTCAAGATCATTCAGTATGAATGAGTTATTCAGTAATTATATCGTAAATACTTGAAAGAATTGCTAGTCATCGTCAAAGACTCCTTGTTTAATGAAGTTCGACGAATTCCTAGTTCCAAGGGAGTATAAATGTGCTTGTTGCCAAGAATATATTGCCTATTCTAGGCACTGAGTTATTGCTACAAAAAGTGGAACCTTGTTAGGAAGAAATGAAGAGACGGTCTCATTATTCAGAAATTATACCAGAAATGCTTGTAATAAATGCTAATCATCATCAAAGTCTCTTTGTTTAATGTAATTCAACGAATTCCTACATCCAAGGGAGAATAGATGTGCTTGTTGCCGTGAATATTAGTGCCTGTTATGGCACACAAGCTATTTTCAAGATCATTAAGTGTGAATGGGTAATTACAACCAAAAGTGGAGCATTGTTAGGAAGAAATCAAGAGACGATCTCATTGGTCTATAATTAAGTAGAAAATACTTATAAGAAATGCTAGTCATCACCGAAGACTCCTTGTTAATGAAATTCAACGGATTCCTTATTCCAAGGGAGTATATATGTGCTTGTTACCATGAATATAGTGCCTATTGTGGGCACTCAAGTTATTTTCAAGATCATTAAGTGTGAATGAGTTATTGCACAAAAGGTGGCACCTTGTTAAGAAGAAAGGAAGAGATGGTCTCATTATTTTGTAACTATACTAGAAATACTTGTAAGAAATGTTAGTCATCATCGAAGACTCCTTGTTTAATGAAATTCAATGGATTTCGAGTTCCAGAGGAGTATAGATGTGCTTGTTGCCATGAATATAGTCCTGTTGTGGGCACACTAGCTATTTTCAAGATCTTTAAGTGTGGGCACACTAGCTATTTTCAAGATCTTTAAGTGTGAATGAGTTATTGCAACAAAAGGTAGAGGCTTGTTAAGAGGAAATGAAGAGACGGTCTCATTATTTAGTAATTATACCAAAAAAAATTTGTATGAAATGCTAGTCATCGTCAAAGACTCTTGGTTTAATGAAATTCAACGGATTCCTACATCCAAGTGAGAATAGATGTGCTTGTTGCCATGAATATTAGTGCCTATTGTGGGCACACAAGCTATTTTCAAGATCATTAAGTATGAATGGGTAATTGTAACAAAAAGTGGAGCATCGAATTGATTTAATCCCTAGTGCTTCCATCCCAAATCAGCCAACATATAAGAGTAATCCCCAGGAGACAAAGGATCTTCAAAGTCACGTCCTTTTGTGATTTTCCTTAGTCTGCCTTTGAAGCTCCTTTGTTTGCTCGGGATTTCTCCTATATTCTGGCCGGTTTGGGTTAGATAAAGCAGGGATAAAATCAATTTGATGCTTAATTCGTCTCTTAGGTGGTAATCCACTTGGGACATCATCAAGGAATACATCTCTAAATTCCTGCAACAGAGAAATAACAACACTAGGCAAAGAGGGGTTAAACTTGTCGATGTTAAAATAAGCCTCTTTGTACAAAAATATGATCACAGGTTGTTTGGCATAAAATGCTCTTTTGACATCACTTTCTTTTGCTTTGAAACTTTTTGTTTTCTTCTCTCTCTCTTGCATCCTCATAGTTTGTCCTCTCTTTTGTCATTTGATTATCCCTCTTTTTTCAATCTCTCTTTTCTATTCACTCTCATTTTAATCCTTAACTAATCCTTATCAGCTTATATGGCCTAGGATGCTTCATAATAGGTAAATCCAACTTTTCAACCATGGTTGTGCTAGCAACATTAGTGTAACTCCCACCATCAATGATCACACTACATACCTTATCTTTGATGAGACACCTCGTCTAAAAGATGTTATCTCGTTGCACCTTATTTTCTTCCTTTACTTGCACATTCAATACTCACCTTGTAACAAGAGCTACTCCATTAATTGGATACTCCTCCCCATCACTTTCACCCTCTGATGATGGCACAAAATCATGATCTGATTCACTTGCAGTTTCAACATCACTGTTACCTCTTAATATCATTGCATGCTTATTTGGACATTAAGATGCAATGTGACCCTTGCCTAAACACTTAAAACATTTAGCATTTCTATTTCTACTTGGTTGGGGATCAGAATTACCTGCTTCCTCGCTAAAACCCACATTCTTGTGCTTGGAGAGCTCGACTTTGGACTTGTAATTGGCCTTCTCGTCCTTTTTACTCCAATTCGGCTTCCAAGATGAGATAAAACCTGAATTCTGCCTAAATGATGTGGAACCCTTTCATTTAGGTTGTCTTTCAACTTTCATTGCCATGTGCACCATGTCTTTTAATTCCACATAGTGTTGTAACTCAACCACGTTGGCTATGTCTCTATTTAGCCTTTGCAAAAATTGAGCCATTGTTGTCTCTCTATCTTCTTCTACATTCGTCTATATCATGGCAAAGTCCATCTTTTGGTGGTAGTCCTCCGCACATTTGGTGCCCTGAGTGAGTCCTAGCAGCCTTTTGCTACAACTCCCTGTAACAGTGATTAAGGAAGTCCTTGTCATGATAGCCTTTATCTCCTCCCATGTATCAATAAACTGCTCATGATTTCTTCTCCTAGTCAAAAATAGTTGATCCCACGAAATAATAGTATAATCAGTAAATCAACGACAACAAGCTTTACCTTTTTCTCCTCAGAATAGGTGTGACAGTCAAAAACCAATTCAACCTTCTTCTCCTATTCTAGGTGTACATTGGGATCATTCTTACCTTGCAACAGAGGAATTGTCATTTTAATACTTCCCAAATCACGATCATAGGTGTCTTACCTCCCAAAATCTCTCTGATTCCTTTATTATTGGCAATTATAACCACAGTAGTTGGATCATCAAATTCATCATCTTCATAGTCATAGGCTTGTTTCAAATGTCTTGCATTTAGAGCCTCATAGTGCCCATGCCTTCTTTGCAACTCTGCTATTGTATTAGCTTGCTCCTCTATCCTTTCCCTCATTTCATCAAATCTAGTATTCATGGGATCAAATTGTTGTTGCATTGCTTTAATCATGAAGGACTCATCATTAACTCTCTCCTAAGCTACACTTTTTTCTTTGGAAGTCATAGTATTACTTCTGCACAAAACAATTAGGATACCTCACAAAACACTCCTTTATGTTTTTCACTCAAAAGACATGGCATCACACTCCCTCATGTTTACACTTTTTATGGCTTTTTCTTAATATGAATTTGCACTCTTGCCTTTTACCACTCAAATTTTCCCTTTTAGCGTTTTAAAGAACTAAACAAACTAAATCAAAAGGTTTGATTTTGAACAAAATAAGATAAATGACATAGAATTGAACTAATTGGAAAACAAAGAGTCATAAAAAAATGAAAAGAGATATCAAGGCAAATGAATTTAATGAACTAAAGTCACAAAAATCAGGATAGGGGGTTAAACCTAGAGGACAACTTGGACGACATAACAAGAAAATAGATGACAGAATTAGAGTTGAGTAAGAAAACTATATTATTATTGATAGTTATCATCTCAAACAAACGGGCAAAATGAGAAGGGTTGCTAACAAACAAATAAGCGCATTTGAATTGTAATGCGCTTAATAGACAAACTAAATAGAAATAAATAAATCACAAGGCACCAAATTGAAGAATTAGTTAATCCAACCTGATTTAGATTTGGGCTTTGATACCATCTGATGCAGAAAACCCAAAAAGGATGTGGCTTAGGAACTCAACACACACAAGGAATCAAAGATTATTGAGGAAAGCTAAATTAGACTTTAATAACACAAACCCTAGACCCAACATTCAAAGGAACACAAACCTAGGATATTTAAGCAAGATATGGATGCCACACACTAGAAAAGAAAGGAATTGGGAGTGATAAGTCGAGTTGTCCCTCAACAGGAATTCTTTCTAAATAAGGATTTTTCCTAAGTAGGAATTTGTGCCTTTTTAAGATTGCTATCTTAGCCTATAAATAGGCACCTCCTTGTATGCTCTAGATCATCAGACAATTTTAAGTGAAATAAAAAATAAGGGTTTTCTCCCTGGGTTCTTTTGAGAACTAAAGAACTTATCAAGAGGTACCTCTTTTTTTGCGTTCAACTTGACTTATCACTCCCAAATCCCTACCTTTCTAGAGTGTGGTGTTCATATCCTTCTTAAATACCCTAGGTTCATATTCCTTTGAATATTGGGTCTAGGGTTTGTGTTATTAAAGTCTAATTTAGTTTTCCCAGTTATTCTTTGATTCCTTGTGTTTGGTGGGTCCTTAAGCCACATCATTTTGGGGTTTTTCACATCAATATCCTTCTTAAATACCCTAGGTTCGTGTTCCTTTGAATGTTGGGTCTAGGGTTTGTCTTACTACAGTTTGATTTAGCTTTCCTTAATATTCTTTGATTCCTTATATGCGTTAGGTCCCTAAGCCATGTCTTTTTGGGGTTTTCCGCATCAATATCCTTTTTAAATACCCTAGGTTTATGTTCCTTTGAATGTTGGGTCTAGGGTTTGTCTTATTACAGTCTAATTTAGCTTTCTTGGATATTCTTTGATTCCTTAAGTGCGTTGGGTCCCTAAGCCAATCTTTTTGGGGTTTTCCACAGTAAGAGCCCTTCCCAATCGCTTGAAACATTTGATATCTCTATTTCTACTTGGTTGGGGATCAGAATTACCTGCCTTCTTGATAAAACCCACATTCTTGCTCTTGGATATTTCAGCTTTGGACTTGTAATCGGCCTTCTCATCCTTTATACTCTAATTTGGATTACAAGATGAAGTGGAACCTGAATTCTGCCCAAACCCTGTGGAACCCTTTCGTTTAAGTTGTCTCTCAACTTTCATTGTCATGTGCATCATGTCTTCTAATTCCATGTAGTGTTGCAACTCAACCACATTGGCTATATCTCTATTTAGCCCACGGAAGAATTATGTCATGGTTGCCTCTTTATCTTCTTCTACATTCGCCCTAATCATGGGGAACTCCATCTGCTTATGGAAGTCCTCCACACTTGTGGTGCCTTGAGTGAGTCCTTGTAGCCTTTGGTACAAATCCCCAATCCACCTTTGCAATTTTACTATTGTATTAGTTTGCTCCTCTATTCTCTCCCTCATATCATCAAATCTAGTATTCATGCACTCAAATTGTTACTACATAACTTTGATCATGAAGGACACAACACTGACTCCCTCTTGAGCTACACCTTTGTCTTTGGAAGTCATAGTATTTCTTCTGTATAAAATGATTAGGATATCTCACAAAACTCTTTCTCACATGTTTCACTTAAAAAAGGGTGTCACACTTCCTCGTGTTTTACACTTTTTATGGCTTTTTCTTAATATGAACTTGCATTTTTTCCTTTAACACCCAAATTTTCCCTTTTAGCTCTTTAAAGAACTAAACAAATTAAGTGAAGAGGATTGATTTTGAATAAAATAAGGAAAATGGGGTAGAATTGTACTAACTAGAGAACAAGGAGTTAAAAAAAAATGAAAAAAGATATCAAGGTAAATGAATTTAATGAACTAGACTCACATAAATCAAAATGGGGGATTAGACATAGAGGACAAATTTAGATGACATAACAAGAAAATAAATGGTAGAATTAGAGTTAAGTAAGAAAACTATATTATTATTGTAGCCAATTTGACCAAACCATTTAACTTCTATCAATAACTTGAATTTGATACTTTTTTTTGTTCCTCTTTTTTTTTTCCTCCTTTTTCTTCTTCTTTCGTTTTTTTTTTTTTTTTTTGCTCAACACAAAATAATAGTAGAATACACTTTGATAGTTATGCGCTTAAACAAACATGTAAAGTAAGAAGGATTGCAAATACATAGATTAGCGCGTTTAACTGGTAATGCACTTAATAGATAAACTAAACAAAAATGAATAAATCACAAGGTAGCAAATTGAAGAATTAATTGATCTAACTTGATTTATAGTCAAGCTTTGATACCAATAGTTGTGAACCCTAAAAGTCATGGCTAAGGGACCCAACACATGCAACGAATCAAACAATTCCTAGAAGGCTATGTCAGATTTCAATCACACAAACCCCATACCAGTATTCAAAGGAACATGAACCTAGGGAATTAAGAAGAATATGGATGCCAAACTCTAGAAAAGAAGGGAATTGAAAGTGGTAAGTTGGGTTAAATGCCACAAGAAGAGTTGCTTGTTGATAAGTATTTTAGTTCCTAAAAGAACCAAAGGAGAAAACTCATGCTTTTTAGTTCTCTCAAATTGTCTGATTTAAGCTTATAAGGACATGCCTAGTTATAGGCTAAGATAGCAACTCTAAAAGAAACATAAATTCCTATTTAGGATAAATCCCTATTTAGGACAAACTCTTATCTAAGACAAATTCTTATTAAGAAAATTTTGACTTTTATAACAAGTACTTATTTAAGACAAACTCCTATTTAGGGGTGAATGCTATTATTTAACCTTGACCCATTAAGCACCCCAATCATATTAATAAAGCCTTGACTCTCTTTCAAGTTTGAATTCGCACCATTTGTAACTTTGTTGACCCGAATGTCTTCAAGTAACCCATATAGTGCTTCTTTCACCTTTTTTGCTCTAACTTGCATTATTGGACCTTCTGGAATGTGTAATGGATCTTTTGTATCCTATGAAGCATTTCACGCATCATCTCCAAGCTTCTCATCATGTAGAAATTTGAGTGGAAATTTCAGTTCTGTGTGTCATCAGAAAAATGGTCGTATCTCTCAATTGATATGTCAAAATGGAGTGATTGCAATTGCAAATTAACAAGGACTTGTAGATCTACAACTTTTGTGTTTTGAGTTTCGGCAGATAAGTGTTGCAGAGTTATCGATTTGGGAGAGGAAGTGAACGAAATAGAACTGGTTAGAATGTGAAAACAAGAAGAGACTTCAATGGTTGCTCTCTTAGGCTTCCAATGAAGTTGGTGGGGCATCAATTCTTCTAGATTGATGGCTACAACTCTTTAATGATGTAGACTTTGAAAAACTCTGACTCTTCAAAGACAGAATGAAAACTTTTTCTATGTTTTCATGGGTATGAACTCTTTAAGGTTCAAAAGAATGCCCAAGGCGATTTCATTCATCCAATCAAGTTTGTTTTCTACATAATATTGATTGCCTATTAAAGCAAAACAGAAGATAATGAAAAGACTCAAATCAAACCTAGGAACGAAGAGCTAATAAAGAATGATTATCAAACAGAATAATTTCAATTTTTCCCATAACTTAAATCAAGCCCAAGAACTAGGAGCTAATAGAAAAAGTTTATCAAAACAGAATATTTTCAATGTACAGGAAATGACAAAGTCAACGATGAGAATCTTGTTGGTTATGGAAAGTCAATAATGAGAATCTTGTTAGTTATAGACTTGTTGAGAACATTGATGAGCTTAAATGTGAGCTGATCGTCTTGGCTGAGTGAACATTGTGGAACTTGTTGATGAGGGCTTCTTGGTGAGAGACATGGTGATGTAGGCTGCATCAATCCTTATCTCTAGGGTTGTTAATTTGGCATATAAATAGGCTTGATTTCAATGTTAATAGGCGAGATCATTAGGTGAAATAAAAGTGAGAATCTTCTCCTTCAGTTCTTTTAAGAACTCAAGAACTTAGTCTTCATGTGGTGTTTAACTCAACTTATCACTCTCAAGTCTGTTCCTTTCTAGAGCATGGCTTCCATATCATTCTTTACACCATAGGTTCATGTTCCTTTAAACATTGAGTCTAGTCTTGCATGATTAAAATCTAATTTAACTTTCTTAGGTTCTTGTTTGAATCCTTGTGAGTGTTGGGTCCCTAAGCCATGTCTTTTGGAGTTCACATCAAGACGCATTATGATGGATGCATGCATTTTTCTCCTTCCAAGCTACTTGGACTTGAGTAGATCAAAGGGCGGTACCTTGAAGACAATGATTTCTCTTCCATCTATACATCTTATGATGAGAAGGCAATAGAGAAATTCTACAAGGGTGATGGTTCCCTCTTCAAGGCTGGAAAGTTATGCATTCCTAAAAGTTCAAGGAGCTATTGGATCGTGAAGCTTATGATGGTGGTATAGCTAGACACTTTGGAATGAACAAAACTTTTAGCAATGCTTCAAGAGCATTTCCATTAATTGAGAATGAACAAGTGTGTGCAAGCCATTGTTAAAAGATGTGTAACATGTCACAAAGCCAAATCCAAAGATAGTTCTCAAGGTTTTTACACTCCTCTTCCAGTTCCAGAAATTCCTTGGACTGGTGTGAGCATGGATTTTGTTCTTGGGCTACAAAGGACACAAAAGTGAAATGATTTTATCATACTGGTAGTAGATTGCTTCTGCAAGATGGCTCATTTTGTTCCCTGCCACAAGACTGATGATGCATCTCATATTACTGATGTCTTTTTCATAGAAATTATTAGGCTTCATGGAGTGCCCAAAAGCATTGTTTGAGATCCGGATGTGAAGTTCTAAGCTAATTTTGGAATACATTGTGGAGAAAGGCACAAAACTCTTGTTTATGCCACCATCAAACTGATGGCCAAATTGAACTGATGAACAGAACTCTACTAACCTTGCCAAAGTCACTCATTAGCAAGAACTTGAAGAGCTATGATGAACATCTTGCACTTGTTGAATTTTCTTACAATAGGAACACCCAATGCAATACAAGTCACACTTTATTTGAGGTAGTATATGGTCTAAATTCCATCACTCCTATTGATCTTACTCACTTTCTGGAATGGATATGCTTTATTTTGATGGAGAAGAGCCAAAACAATGACGAAGCACAAATTGGAAGGTAGAATGAAGTTCACAACCAAGCGACCAACAAGCACAAAAAGAAGGTCCAGTTTGCCCTCGGTAATTTGTTTTGGAATCACACGAAGAAATAAGGGTTTCCAAGCTAAAGGAAATCAAAATTGATGCCCCAAGCTAATGGTCCATTCGAGGTATTAGAAAAGATTGGAGAAAATGCATACAAGTTGGAACTACCAAGAGATTACAATGTTTCAGGCACATTGAATGTTCAAAACTTGTCCCCTTATTTAGTAGATGATGACTAGCTTGAGGACAAATCCTTTTTAACAAGAGGAGATTAAGGTGTCACACCATGTGGATCGAACATAAGAGTATTCAGGGCCCATTACTTGTTCAAGAGCCAAAATGGGCTCTGCAAGCCATGCAATGCTTCTGGAATGATTAGTGGACCAGCCAAAGTGGAGCACTAATGGAGTTATCAATCTAATTAAGTGGAACCATACTTAGGCACCTTTATTTATCAAATGTATCATCCTTGAAAGCTGGCAGCATTTACCATTACATGTTTTCCATGTTTTCTTTAATTGTGTTTAGATCATGCATTGCTACTGGAGGGATTAGTAGACCAACCAAAGTGGAGCATTAATGGAGTTATTGGCCAATAAATCATGCTTGAGAGCTGGCATCATGTTTTCCATGTGCTCATGTGGAATTAGGCAGTTTTTGCCAGCTACTAGCATGTCTCCCATGTGCTCAAGCAGAATTTGACAGCTCTGTTAGCTGTCATTATTTACCATTACCTGTCCCTCGTACTTCTCTCTAAAGTTTCTATAATTGATACTTATTTTCCACAAGTTTGTTAGTGTAGAGACAAAAGTTAATTTCAAAATCATTTTATTTTAATGAGTCCTTGCAATGAAAGGAAGAGCCTTGATAGTAAAAAATGAAAAGACAATCTCATTATTCAAGAAATGAAGCATTCAATATCGATAAGAAAAGCTATTCATTGTTAATGATTCCTTCATTTGATGGAATTTAATGGATTCAAGGTACCAAAGGTGCATAAATGTACTTGTTGCAATGGATATAGTGTTTCTTGTAAATGAGTCCTTACAATGAAAGGAGAAGCCTTGTCAACAAGAAATGAAGAAAGTGTCTCATTGTTTAGGAATTGAGCCACTATTGCAAGGATATCTGAAGAACAAATCAATTTGGGGGCTTTCCCATTCTCCTTAGCAAGCCTGGCACAATGGATTGGCTCTACTAAATACCTTCGAGATCCATCACCGCATGGAATGAGATGAAGAGGCTATTCTTGGACAAGTGCTTTTCCGCTTATAGAGTAGCTCCTATTCAAAATGAGGTATGTGGCATTTGATAATACAATGAGAGTCCCTATATGAAAATTGGGAATGTTTAAGAAGTTTTTGCACATGTCGTCCCCTTCACTAAGGAATTGGTTACTATTATGAATATATTTTCATGCATATTACAAATTAATTAAAGGCATTCTTTATTTTTAGTATTATTTATATAACAATATAGTCACCAATAAACCTTATAGATAAAGTCTATGGAATAAAATATATTTTACAAAGTTAATTATTATGAGATCATAATTATGAGATATTTATTGCATCAAAGTATTATTCCTAATATTCTTAATTGATGCACCATCAAGACTTGACATTAATGGAGTTGTGAGACTAGCACATATCATGATTCTTTGTTATAAAGAAAGTAGTTGATCTGATAAATTAAAGTATAAAGATACTTAAATAAACATATGAGTGCTTCTTAGTTAAACAAGTTCACTAAATTGACCCATTTGGGTCTTTAGGAAAAAGATCAACAAATTTGATGAGAAGCTTAGAAATGATGCATGGAAGGCTTCAAAGGTTGTCAGAAGTCCATTGCATATTCCAAAAAGCCCAATGACCTAAGCTAGAGCTAAAAAGATGAAAGAAGCATTAAATGAGATGATTGAGGATATTCAAGCCAACCAAGTTACAAATGGTGCGAATTCAAGCTGAAAAAAGAGATTTGAGTACTTAATGGGTCAGGACTAAGTAATAGCATTCATTCCTAAATAGGAGTTTATCCTAAATAAGTGATAGTTATAAAAGTGAAAGTTTTATGTGTAAAAATTTGTCCCAAATCATTATTTAGGTGGTTCTCCTAAATAAGGATTTGTCCTAAATAGGAATTTATGTCTCTTTAGGATTGCTATCTTAGCCTATAAATAGGCACCTTATTGTGAGCTTTGGAACATAAAACAACTTTGAAAAAAATACAAAGTAAGGGTTTTCTCCTTTGGTTTTTTTGAGAACAAAAGAACTTATTAAGAGGTACCTCTGCTTGTGGGATTCAACTCATATACCCCCTTACCTATACCTAGCCATCTCTAGGTTGATTTATCTACTAACTTTATACTAGGGTTGTCATGATCAAAAAGGGGTAGGGATTCTGTATTTGTTGTTATTGATAGATTTTCAAAGATGACACACTTCATCCCATTCCATAAAACTGATGATGCAAGCAATGTGGCTGACTTGTTCTTTAGAGAAGTAATACATTTGCATGGTATGCCACAGAGCATTGTTTCAAACCGGCATAGGAAGACCTTATGGGGTAAGTTAGGAACTAAACTATTGTTTTCAACTACTTGTCATCCACAAAATGATAGGTAGATTGAGGTGGTTAATTGAACTCTTTCTACTTTTTTGCATGCTATTATTCGAATGAATTTGGAAATATGGGAAAATTGTTTACCACATGTCTAGTTTGCATTTAATAGGAGTGTTCATTCTGCTACTAGTTACTCTCCATTTGAAATTGTATGTAGTTTTAATCCATTGACTCCTTTGGATTCGGTGCTTATACCTAACAATGAGTATGCTAGCTTAGATGGTGAATGCAAGGCTGACATGGTTAAAAAAGTTGCATGAGAAAACATATTGAAAAATGGACTGAGCAATATGTATCCCATGCCAAACAAGGGAGAAAGAAGGTGTTGTTTGAACTTGGTGATTGGATGAGGAACAGTTCCCAGCTTAAAAGCATTCAAAGCTACAACCTAGAGGAGATGGTCTATTTCAAGTTGTAACATGAATTAACAACACCTATAAGTTGGACCTTCTCAGTGAGTATAATGTGAGTGTAACATTTAATATTTTTTATCTTTCCCCTTTTAATGCAGGTGATGATTCGAGAACAAATCCTTTCTTGGAAAGGGTGAATGATGAGAAGCTCAGAGATGATGGGTGGAAAGCTTCAAAGGATGCAAGAGGTCTATTGCACATTCTAGAAGACCCATTAACACAAGCTAGTGCCAAAAAGAGGAAAGAAGCACTAAATGGACTAATTGAGGACATTCAGGCTGACCAAGTTACAAATGGTGCAGATTCAAACTTGAAAGAGAGTCAAGGCCTTATTAATATAATTGGAGTACTTAATGGGCCAAGATTAAATAATAGCATTCACTCCTAAATAGGAGTTTATCCAAAATAAGTGATTGTTATAAAAGTGAAAGTTTTCTATGTAAGAATTTGCCCTAGACAGGAGTTTCCCCTAAAAAGGATTTTCCCTAAATAGAAATTCATGCTTCTTTAGGATTGCTCTCTTAGCTCAAAAATAGGCACCTCCTTGTAAGCTCTGGAACATTAGACAAATTTGAGAGAAATAAAAAGTAAGGGTTTTCTCCTTCAATTCTTTCAAGGACTAAAAAACTTATCGAGAGGTACCTCTTCTTATGGCATTCAACTCCACCTATCACTCCTAATTCCTTTATTTTCTTGAGTGTGACATCCATATCCTTCTTAAATACCCTAGGTTCATATTCCTGTGAATGTTGGGTTTGGGGTTTGTGTTATTAAAATCTGATTTAACTTTCTTGGATATTCTTTGATTCCTTGCGTGTGTTGGGTCCCTAAACTATGTCTTTATGGGGGTTTGTGCATCAAGTTCCTTCAAAATACTTTTAAAAAATAATAGAAGTGTTGAACATTGTTGATAAAAGCAATCTTATTATTAATTATAATCTATCTTAAGCTGCATAGTACTAGTAAAAGGTACCTCTTTATATGGTGAAACTATAACATCACGATCTTTTATTTTTATACATAAATTAAGTGCAAGTGGTGAATACTATTAACCCTTTTTCCAACTTATAAGCATTGTCATTAATTCGTACTACTACTTGAAATGGACCATCTCCTTTATTCTATAACTTTGAATGCTTCTAAGCTAGGGTGATAAGTTGTTGTACACCATAAGAAGAATTAATTATTGATAAGTTCTTTAATTCCTAAAAGAATCAAAGGAGAAAATTTTTCAATTTACATAATCATCTGCTCTTTAACAAGGAAATTAAATTTATGTATAAGCTGAAATAACAACCCAAAACATAGAGACAATGATATACTCTTAAAATATAAGATCTCTCCTATTTTATAACAACTACTTTATAACAAACTTTTACTTAGAAATTGATTTTATTACTTTTACTCTAATATATACATTTAGGTCAACCAAACTACAAATGGTGTGAATTGGTCAAAGTTATGTAATAGTATTTAGTCCTAAATAGGAGTTTGTCCTAAATAAGTGTTTGTTGTAAGAGTGAAAGTTTTTTGAATAAGAATTTGTCCTAGATAGGAGTTTATCCTAAATAGAGATTTGTCCTAAATAGGAATCTGTCTCTTTTAGGGTTGCTATCTTAGGCTATAAATAGGCACCTCCTTATAAGCTTTAAAATCAGACAATTTGAGTGAAATAAAAAGTGAGAGTTTTCTCCTTCAGTTCTTTCAAGAACTAAAGAGCTTATTAAAAAGTAACTCTTCTTGTGACATTAAACCCAACTTATCACTTTTAATTTCTTTCTTTTCTAAAGTGTGGCATCCATATTTTTCTTAATACCCTAGGTTTATGTTTCTTTAAATATTAGGTATGGGGTTTCTGTGATTAAAGTTTGACATAGCTTTCTTGGGTATTGTTTCATTCGTTGCATTCATTTGGAAATGAATATTATAAGGTGCATGTTACAATGAATATTATATTTGGTGGAAAAGCAAATGTTTGTTTCATGATCTTTTTTTTTTTTTTTGAATGAGTCTTTACAACAAAACATGATGGCATGGAGGAACCAATGTAAGGAGAGCTTTTAAGGATCCATTGAACATTCACAAAAGGTCAATGATACATTTAGGCACTAAAAGGATGAAAAAAAAAAAAAACACTCAATAAGCTGATTAAGGATATTTAGGCCAACCAAGTTACAAATGACATGAATTCAAGCTTTAGAAAAGGCCAAGACTTTATTAATATGATTGGATTGTTTAATGTGATAGGGTTAAATAACAAAATCCATTCCTAAGTAAGAGTTTGTTATAAAGTAGAAGTTTGGTATAAAATAGAAGTTTACAATAAAATAGGAGTGATCCTATATTTTAGAAGTATATCGTTGTCTTTACTTTCAAGGTTGTTATAGACTTAATTTCATTATTAAAGAGCAAATGACTATGTGAATTGAAAAGTGAGAATTTTCTCCTTTAATTTTTTTAAGAACTAAAGAACTTATTAAGAACTAACTCTTCTTGTGGTATTCAACCCAACTTATCATTCCCAAATTCGTTATTTTCTATAATTTGACATTCATATTCTTCTTTATACTTTAGATTCATGTTCCTTTAAACATTAGGTCTAGGGTTTGCATGATTGAAATCTAATTTTGCTTTCTTGGGTTCTTACTTGATTCCCTATACATGTTGGGTCCTTGTAAGAACCATTTATTTAGCAATTAAACCAAAAATACTTGTAAGAAAAGCTAATCATTAACAAAGACACCTTTGTCTAATATAATTCAACAAATTCCTAGTACCAAAGGTGTATAGTCGTGCTTGTTGTAATAAATATAACGTTTATTGTGGGCATAATAGGTATTTTTCAAGATCATTTTGTGTGAAAGAGTTTTTGCAAGGAAAGTTGTAGTCTTGTTAAGAAGAAATGAAGAGACGGTCTCATTATTTGGGAATTGAGCCATCTTTTGGGCTATTTATACAATGATACGTATAAACACAATCATCAAAAGAAGTCAATTTTTTCCCACCATCTAATGTTGATTCTTTATGGCAACCAGGGGACATGTTTAATGTCTACATCAGTACATTTACTTGTTTTGCCGTAATAGTATAATCTCATTTTATAATCCATAAGACATGATATCATGGGGCAAACATTAGTAACAGGCCTTAATATTATAATCCCACTTTATAATAGTTGTTATTTATAATAGACTTGATTGAATATAAATCACTGAAGATGTATTTACATGATTGTTGCAATGAATTTAATGCTTGATGGATACACAAAAGGTAATTTCATGATCATTTTGTGGAATTGACTCCTCACAACAAATGGAGAAGCCTTACTAGTAAAAATTAAGGTGATGATCTCATCTTTTAGGCCTTGAACCAATCAAACCAAGTAAGAAAAGCTAATCAGCATCGATGACTCCTATGATGAAATTTAATTGATTTAGACTATCAAAGGTATAATAAGTGCTTGTGGCATTGAAAACAATGTTTCTTGTTGAAATGAAATGATGTGGAAAACCCCAAAAAGATGTGGCTTAGGGACCCAACACACACAAGGGATCAAAGAATAACCAAGAAAGCTAAATTAGACTTTAATAACACAAACCCTAGTCCCAACATTCAAAGGAACACGAACCTAGGGTATTTCAGAAGGATATGGATGTCACACTCTAGGAATGAAAGGAATTAGGAGTGATAAGTCAGGTTGAATGTGACAAGAAGAAGTACCTCTTGATAAGTTCTTTAGTTCTTAAAAGAACCAAGGGAGAAAACCTTTACTTTCTATTTCACTCAAAATTGTTTGATGATCCAGAGCATACAAGGAGGTGCCTATTTATAGGCTAAGATAGCAATCTTAAAGAGGCACAAATTCTTACTTAGGAAAAATCTTTATTTAGGAAGAATTTCTATCTAGGGACAAATTCTTACACAAACAATAAACTCCAAATTAGGAGTGAATACTATTACTTAGTTTTGGCCCATTAAGTACTCCAATCATATTAATAAGGCCTGGACTCTCTTTCAATTTTGAATTCATACCATTTGAAGTTTGGTTGGGTTAAATGTCCTTAATCAGCCCATTTAGTGCTTTTTTCATCTTTTTGGCTCTAGTTCATGTTATTGGGCCTTTTGGAATGTGCAATGGACCTCTTGCATCCTTTAAAGCCTTCCACCCATCATATCTAGGGTTCTTATCATTCCTCCTCTCCTCGAAAGGATTCGTCCTTAAATCATCACCTACATTAAAAGGGGAAAGATCAGAAACATTAAATGTTGCACTCACGTTATACTCACCAAGAAGGTCCAACTTATAAGCATTGTCATTAATTCATGCTATAACTTGAAATGAACCATCTCCTCTAGGTTGTAGCTTTGAACACTTTTGAGTTGGGAACCATTCCTTGCGCATATGCACCCAAACCTAATCATCAAGTTCAAAGACCACCTTCTTTCGCCCTTTGTTGACATGGGATGCATATTGTTCAGTTCTTTTTTCAATATGTTGCTATACCTTCTCATGCAATTTTTTTACCATGTCAGCCTTCCATTCACCATCTAAACTAGCATACTCGTTGATAGGTATAGGTACCAAATCTAAAGGTGTCAATGAATTAAAACCATATACAATTTCAAATAAAGAGTAACTAGTAATAGAATAAACACTTCTATTATATACAAACTCGTTATGCGATAAAGAATCTTCCTATGTTTTCAAATTCATTCAAATAATAGCATCTAAAAGACTAGAAAGAGTTCGATTAACCACCTTAGTTTGCCCATTAGTTTATGGATGACAAGTAGTTAAAAACAATAGCTTAGTACCTAACTTACCCCACAAAGTCTTCTAGAAGTAGCTTAAGAACATTGTATCCCAATTTGAAACAATGCTCCAAGGCATGCCATACAAATGTACTACTTCTTTAAAGAATAAGTCAGCCACACCACTTGCATCATCATTTTTATGGCATGGGATGAAGTGTGCCATCTTTGAAAATCTATCAACAACATCAAATGCAGAATCCCTACCTCTTTTTTATCGCGGCAACTCTAGTACAAAGTCCACAGATAAATGAACACAGGGATGACTAGGTATAGGTAAGAGGGTATATAGGCCATGGGGTAAAACTGTAGATTTAGCCTATTTGCATGTTATGCATTTCTCACATAACCTCTCAACATCTTGTTTCATATGTGGCTAGAAGAAATGTTCAGTTAGGACATCTAGGGTTTTCTTAACTCCGAAATGACCTATTAGACCACCCTCTTAAGCTTCTCTCACAACCAACTCCCTCAAAGAACTCATAGGCATGCATAAATGATTTTTCCTAAATAAGAAACCCTTATGCCTGTAAAACTTCTCAAAGGTTGGCTTCTCACATGCTCTATACACATTAGCAAAGTTAGGATTTTTCACATATAAATCTTTAATATATTCAAATTCTAATAATTTTGCAGTCAGTATAAAGATAAGGGCACACCTACGAGATAATGCATTAGCTACCTCATTTTCCTTACCTTGTTTATATTTGATGATGTAAGGGAAGGTCTTAATGAATTCGATCCACTTGGCATGTCTTTTGTTCAACTTTCCTTATCCCTTCAAGTTCTTGATGGATTCATGGTCAATATGGATGACAAACTCTTTAGGCCAAAGGTAATGTTGCCATGTGTCCAAAGTCCATACCAATGCATACATCTCTTTATCATAAGTAGGATAATGGAGACTCGCTCCACTTAGCTTTTTACTAAAGTAGGCAATTATGCAAATTTTCTACATCAAAATAGCTCCAATGCCAATCCTCAAAACATCATACTCAATTTCAAAAGTTTTTGCAAATTTAGGTAAGGCAAGTAAGAGCGCAAAACTTAATTTTTCCTTAATGCAATTAAAAGCCTTGTTTTGATCACAAAGCATCTATATAAACTAGCCAAACCATGAAAGCTATGCACATCACTAATTAACTTAAATGTAGGCCAATCATGAATTGCCTTAACTTTTTCCTCGTCAACCTCAATACCTTTAGCACTCATAACATGGCCAAGAAATGTGATCTAATTAGTACAAAAGGAACATTTCTTTAAGCTAGCCTACAATTTCTCTGAATGTGAAACACATAAAATAGAATGTAAATGATCAAGATACTCTTCTAGGCTTTTACTATATACCAAAATATCATTAAAATACACAACCATAAATTTACCAATGAATGGATGCAAAACATGATTCATTAGTCGCATAAAAGTGTTTGGTGTATTAGTAAGACCAAATGGCATAAAAAGTCATTCATACAAACTATACTTAGTTTTGAAAGTTGTTTTCCACTCATCTCCCTCTCTCATCCTAATCTAGTGATATCCACTTTTCAAATCCATGATAGAAAAGACACACAAACCATGCAATTTATCCAACATTTCATCTAACCTAGGAATGAGGTAACGATACTTTACAGTGATTTTGTTAATCGCTCGATAGTCAACACACATCCTCGAAGTCCCATCTTTCTTAGGTACAAGGAGGATAGAAACAACATAAGGACTCATGCTTTCCCTCACATATCCTTTCAAAATAAGCTCCTCATCTTACCTTTAAAGCTCCTTTGTCTCCTTAGGATTACTCCTATATGCTAGCTGGTTTGGGATGGATGCACCAAAGATGAAATCAATTTGATGCTCAATTCCTCTCTTAGGTGGCAATCCACTTGGGACATCGCTAGGGAATACATCTTCAAATTCCTGCAATAAAGCAATAACACTAGGCAAAGATGGGTCAAACTTGTTAGTGTTAAAGTAAGCTTTTTTGAACAAAAGTACGATCTAGGTTGTTTGGCATAAAATACTCTTTTGGCATCATATTCTTTTGCATAGAAACTTTTTGTTTTCTTCTCTCTCTTGTGTCCTCACATTTTCTCCTCTCTTTTCTCCTTTTTCAATCTCTTTTTTTTGTTCACTCTCATTTTTAATCCTTAGTTGATCCTCATAAGCTTATTGAGGTGATAATGGTACAAAAGTGATGGGTTTATTCATTCATTATAAAGGAATATCGATTCTAGAAGCCATTATACATAACTCGGCTATCAAACTATCATGGCCTTCATAATAGAATATGGCCCATATGCATAGGTATAACATCACATAAAACTTCATCGTTGTACCTTCCAATAGAAAATGACATGAGAACTTGCTAAGTATCTTGACTTCACCACTCTCATTCAACCATTGAAGCTTATATGGCTTAGGATATTTCATAGTAGGTAAATTCAGCATCTCAACCACAATTGTGCTAGTAATATAAGTGCAACTCCCACCATCAATAATCATACTACATACCTTATCTTTGATGAGACACATCATCTAAAAGATGTTATCTTATTGCACCACATTTTCTTCCTTCACTTACATAGTCAATGCTCACCTTGTGACGAGAGCTACTCCATTAATTGGATACTCCTCTCCATCACTTTCACCCTTTAATGATGGCACAGAATCATTATCTAATTCTCTTGTAGTTTTAACATCATCGTGACCTCTCAAGATCATTGCACACTTATTTGGATATTGAGATGTAATATGACCCTTGCCTAAACACTTAAAACATTTAACATCTCTATTTCTACTTGGTTGGGGGTCAGAATTACCTACCTCCTTGCTAAAACCCACATTCTTGCACTTAAATAGCTCGACTTTGGACTTGTAATCAGTTTTCTCATCCTTTTTACTCCAATTCAGCTTCCAAGATAAAGTGGACCCCGAATTCTTCCCAAACCATGTGGAACCCTTTCATTTAAGTTGCCTTTCAACTTTCATTTCCATATACGCCATGTCTTTTAATCTCACGTAGTGTTGCAATTCAACCACGTTTGCTATTTAGCCCATATAGAAATCGAGTCATAATTGCCTCTCTATTTTCTTCTACATTTGCCTTAATCATGACAATCTTCATCTCTTCCCATGTATCAACAGCCCGGTCACAATTCCTTCTCCTAGTCAAAACATTTTGACTTCCAAAGACAAAGGTGTAGCTCGGGAGGGAGTTAGTGATGTGTCCTTTATGATTAAAGCTATGCAACAACAATTTGAGTGCATGAATACCATATTTGGTGACATGTGCGAGTAGATAGAGGAGCAAGTTAATACAAAAGCATAGTTGCAAAGGAGACATGGGGACTATGAGGCTCCTAATGCAATAAGGCAATTGAGATAAGTCTATGACCATGAGTATGATGTAGAAGATGATGAATTTGATGATTAAACACTATGGTTAAAACTGCCAATTATAGAAGGGACTGGAGAGATTTTAGGAGGCAATTGTCCATGATTTGGGTAGTATTAAAATGACAATTTCTCCATTCCAAGGCAAGAATAATCCTGATGTGTACCTAAAAAGGGTGAAGAAGATTAAAGTGATTTTTGACTGCCACAACTATTCCAAGGAGAAAAAGGTAAAGCTTACTGTCATTGAATTTACTGATTATTCTATTATTTAATGGATCAACTTATTTTGACTAGGAGAAGCAATTGTGAGTGGCCTATTGATTCATAGGAGGAGATGAATGTTATCATGAGGAGGAGGTTCATCCTTAATCACTATTACTGGTAGTTGTACCAAACGCTACAAGGGCTCATTTAGGGCACCAAAAGTGTGGAAGATTACCACAAGGAGATGGAGATTGCTATGATTAAGGTGAATGTAGAAGAAGATAGAGAGGAAACCATGGCTCAATTTCTGCAAGGGCCAAATAGAGACATAGCCAAGGTGGTTGAGTTGCAACACTATGTGGAATTAGAAGATATAGTGCACCTGACAGTGAAAGTTAAAACACAACTTAAATAAAAGGGTTCCACATGGGTTGGAAAAAATTTAGGTTCTACCTCATCTTGGAATTTGAATTGGAGTAAAAGGAATCAGAAGGCCAATTACAAGTCCAAAGTCGAGCTATCCAAGAGCAAGAATATGGGTCCTACCCAAGAGGCAGATGATGATTTTGTGACATCATTAGATAGTGAAATTGATCGAGAGGAGTTTCTGATTAATGGAGTAGCTCTCATCACAAGGCAAGCATTAAATGTGCTAGTGAAGGAAAAAAATAAGGTGCAACAAGACAACATCTTTCATACTAGGTGTCTCATCAAAGATAACGTATGTAGTATCATTATTGATAGTGGGAGTTATACTAATGTGGCTAACACAATTTGAAAAGCTAAATTCACCAACTATGAAGCATCTACACCATACAAACTTTCATCTTTGAATCAAAGTGGTGAAGTCAAGGTAAATAAGCAAGTGCTCGTGTCATTTTCTATTAGACGGTACCCATGATGAAGTTTTATGTGATGTTGTACCCATGTATCTATGTCATATTCTATTAGGAAGACCATGGCAATTTAATATGTGAGTTATGCATGATGGCTTCAAGAATCAATATTCCTTTGTAATGTATGAAAAACCCATCACTCTTGTACCATCATCACCTCAAGAAGCTTGTGAGGATCAATTAAGGATTAAAAATGAGAGTGAAATGAAAAGAGAGATTGAAAAAAGAGAGATAACAAAAACATAAAAGAGAGGAGAAAATGTGAGGACACAAGAGAGAGAGAGAAGAAAATAAAAGAGTATTTTATGCCAAAATAGCCTATGATCATACTTTTGTACAAATAGGCTTATTTTAACACTAGCAAGTTTGACCTATCTTTACCTAGTGTTGTTATTTCTCTTTTGTAGGAATTTGAAGATGTATTTCCTAATGATGTCCTAAGAGGATTGCCACTTAAGAGAAAAATTAAGTATCAAATTTATTTTATCCTTAGTGCATCTATCCTAGACCGGCCAGCATATAAGAGTAATCTTGAGGGGATAAAGAGTTTTAAAGGTAGCTTGAGGAATTTAATTCGAAAGGATATGTGAGGGAAAGCATGAGTCACTTTGCACTTCTTGTCCTACTTGTACTCAAGAAATATGAGACTTAGAGGATGTGTGTTGACTGTTAAGCAATCAACAAAATCACTGTAAAGTATCGTTACCCCATACTTAGGTTGGATGACATATTGGATGAATTGTATGGTTCAGGTGTCTTTTTTAAAATTAATTTGAAAAGTGGATATCATTAGATTAGGATGAGAGAGGGAGATCAGAAGAAAACAACTTTTAAAACTAAGTATGGTTTGTATGAATGGCTTGTTAAGTAATTTGGTCTCATTAATGCACCAACCACTTTTATATGACTTTATGGGGTAAGTTAGGTACTAAGCTATTGATTTCAACTACTTGTCATCCACAAACTAATAGGAAAACTGAGGAGGTTAATTAAACTCTTTCTACTCTTTTGTATGCTATTATTCGATTGAATTTGAAAACATGTGAAGATTGTTTACTGCATGTCGAGTTTGCATATAATAGAAGTATTTTTTCTGCTACTAGTTACTCTATATTTGAAATTATACATGATTTTAATTTGTTGACTCCATTGGATTAAGTGCCTATACCTTTCGATGAGTATGCTAACTTAGATGGTGAACGCAAGGGTTAACATGGTGAAAAAAATTGCATTAGAAGGTGCAGCAACATATTGAAAAATGAACTAGGCAATATGCATATAATGTCAACAAAAGGCAAAATAAGGTGGTGTTTGAACCTGGTGATTGGGTTTGAGTGCATATGCATAGGGAATAGTTGCCAGCTCAGAGGTGTTCAAAGCTATAGCCTAGAGATGGTCCATTTTAAGTTGTAGCATGAATTAATAACAATACCTATAAGTTGGACCTTCTTGATGAGTATAATATGAGTGCAACATTTAAAATTTCTGATCTTTCTTCTTTTGATGTAGGTGATGATTCGAGGACAAAACCTTTCAAAGAGAGGGGAATGGTAAGAAACTTAGAGATGATGGGTGGAAGGCTTCAAAGGATGCAAGAGGTCCATTGCACATTCTAGAGGGCCCAATAACACAAGGTAGAGCCAAAAAAATGAAAGAAGCACTAAATGGGTTAATTAAGGACATTTAGGCCAACCAAACTACAAATGGTGCAAATTCAAACTTAAAAGAGAGTCAAGGCCTTATTAATATGATTGAAGTACTTAATGGGTTAGAACTAAGTAATAACATTCACTTCTAATTAAGAGTTTATCCTAAATAAGTGATTGTTTAAAAGTGAAAGTTTTATGTGTAAGAATTTATCCTAGTTAAAAGTTCCTGCTAAATAAGGATTTGTCCTAAATAGGAATTTATGCCTTTTTAGGATTGCTATCTTAGCCTATAAATAGGCACCTCCTTGTAAGCTTTGGAGCATTGGACAGTTTTGGGAGAAATAAAAGTAAGGGTTTTCTCCTTTGGTTCTTTCAAAAACTAAAGAACTTATCAAGAGATATCTCTTCTTGTGGCATTCAATTTGACTTATCACTCTCAATTCCTTTCTTTTTTGGAGTGTGGTATCCATACCCTTCTTTAGTACCTAAAGTTTGTGTTTCATTGAATGTTGGGTCTAGGGTTATTTTTATTAAAGTATGATTTAGTTTTTTTGGATATTCTTTGATTCCTTGCATGTGTTGGGTCCCTAAGCCATGTCTTTTGGGGTTTTCCACATTAAGTTAGTGTTAGAGCCTCGTTTTGCATGAGGTTAGATCAATTAATTCTTCAATTTGTTGACTTGTAATTTATTTATTTTTGTTTAGTTCGTCTATTAAGCACATTATCATTCAAATGCACTAATCTATCCATTTGTAATCCTCCTTACTTTGCTTATTTGTTCAAGTGCATAACTATGAAAACGTGCTATTTTCAATTCCATTTGTTATTTGTAAGTATTCTACTGTTGTTTTTTGTTGAGCAAAAGAAAAAGGAAAAAAAAGGGAGGAATAAAAAAAAAGCATCAAATTCAAGTTATTCATAGGAGTGAAATGGTTTGGTCAAATTAACATAATAGTAATATAGTTTTCATGCTCAACTGCAATTCTACCATCTACTTTCTTATTATGTCATCCATGTTTGTCCTCTAGATTTAATGTCATATCTTAATTTATATGAGTCTAGTTCATTAAATTCATTTGCCTTGATATCTTTTTTCATTTTTTTGACTCCTTGTTCTTTAATTAGTTCAATTATACCCTATTTATTGATAAGAACCTTAGTAATGATGTGTGGAAGGCTTTAAAGAATGCAAGAGGTCCATTGCACACTCCAAAAGACCCAATAACACAAGCTAGAGCCAAAAAGATGAAAGAAGCACTAAATGGGCTGATTAAGGACATTCAGGCCAACTAGACTACAAATGGTGTGAATTCAAGTTTGGAAGAGAGTCAAGGACATCAAAAATTGATTGGAGTACTTAATGGGTCAGGAGTTTATCCTAAATAAGTGATTGCATAAAAGTGAAAGTTTTCTGTGTAAGAATTGTCATAGATAGGAATTCCTCTTAAATAAGGATTTGTTATAAATAGGAATTTATGTCTTTTTAAGATTGTTGTCTTAGCCTATAAATAAGCACCTCCTTGTAAGCTCTGGATGATTAGACAACATTGAGAGAAATAAAAAGCAAGGACTTTCTCCTTTGGTTCTTTCAAGAACTAAAGAACTTTTCAAGAAATACCTCTTCTTGTGGCATTCCATTCGACTTATCTCTCCTAATTCCTTTCTTTTCTTGGAGTGTGGCATCCAAATCCTTCTTAAATACCCTATATTCATGTTCGTTTTAATGTTGGGTATAGGGTTTGTGTTATTACAGTCTAATTTAGCTTTCTTAGATATTCTTTGATTTCTTGTGTGTATTGGGTCCCTAAGCCATGTCTTTTGGGGTTTTCCACATCAGTTGGTTTCAGAACCCAGTTCTAAATCAGGTTGGATCAACTAATTCTTCAATTTGCTACCTTGTGATTTATTTATTTTTGTTTAATTTGCCTATTAAGCACATTACCATTCAAATTCACTAATCTATCCATTTGTAACGCTTCTCACTTTGCTTGTTTGTTTGAGTTCATAACTATAAAAAATGTGCTAATTTCAATTCCAATTGTTGTCTCAAAGTATTCTACTATTGTTTTGTGTCGAGAAAAAAAAAAGAAAAGAAAAAGAGGAATGAAAAAAAAAAAGAGGAAAAAAAAAGCATCAAATTCAAGTAATTGATAAAAGTTAAATAGTTTGGTCATATTTACCACAATAATAATATAGTTTTCTTATTCAACTTCAATTCTGCTATATATTTCTTGTTATATCATCTAAGTTTTTCCTTTAAGTTTAACCCCCTATCATAATTTTTGTGAGTTTAGTTCATTAAATTCGTTTGCCTGGATATCCTTTTTTGTTTTTTGACTCCTTGTTCTCCAATTAGTTCAATTCTACACCATTTATCTTATTCTATTAAAAAACAATCCTTTTGATTTAGCTTGTTCAGTTCTTTAAAGAGATGAAAGGGGAAATTTGTGTGGTAAAAGGCAAGAGTACAAGTTCATATTGAGAAAAAGCCATAAAAATTGTAAACTCGAGAAAGTGTGATACCTTTTCTTTTGAGTGAAACATGTGAGCGAGTATTTTGTAAGGTATCCTAATCAAAGGTGCAACTCTAGAGGGAGTTAGTGATGTGTCCTTCACAATCAAAGCTATGCAACAACAATTTGAGTGCATGAATACTAGATTTGATGATACGAGGGAGAGGATGGAGGAGCAAGCTAATATAATAACAGAGTTGCAAATAAGGCATGGGAACTACAAGGATTTTAATGTAAGAAGGCAATTGAGACAAGTCTATGACCATAAAGATGATGAATTTAATGATCGAACTACTGTGGTTAGAACTACTAACAATAGAAGGAATTAGAGAGATTTTGGGATGCAAGGTATCTATGACCGTGATTTGGGTAGTATTAAAATAACAAATCCTCTGCTCCAAAGGAAGAATGATCCTATTGTGTATCAAGAATGGGAGAACAAGGTTGAATTGGTTTTTAATTGCCACAACTATTTTGAGAAGGAAAAGGTAAAGCTTGCTGCCATTGAATTTTCTGATTATGCTAGTATTTGCTGCCATTAAATCATAAGCGGCCTATCGATACATGGGAGGAGATGAAGGCTATCATAAGGAGGAAGTTTGTCCCTAATCACTATTATAGGGAGTTGTACTGAAGGCTGCAAGAGCTTAATCAGGGCACCAAAAGTGTGGAGGACTACCACAAAGAGATGGAGATTGTCATGATTAGGGTGAATGTAGAATAAGATAAAGAGGCAACCATGGGTCAATTTCTATAAGGGCTAAATAGAGACATAGCCAATGTGGTTGAATTGCAACACTAGGTGGAATTAAAAGACATAGTTCACATGGCAATGAAAGTTGAAAGACAACTTAAACAAAAGGGTTCCACATGGTTTGGGCAGAATGCAGGTTCTACCTCATCTTTGAAGCCAAATTGGAGTAAAAGGGATGAGAAGGCCGATTACAAGTCCAAAGTTAAGCAATCCAAGTGCAAAAATGTGGGTTTTGTGCCATCATTAGAGGGAGAAAGTGATAGAGAGGAGTATCTAGTTAATGAAGTAGCTACTGTCATAAAGAGAGCATTGATTGTGCTAGTGAAGGAAGAAAATAAGGTGCAACGCGATAACATCTTTTAGACAAGGTGTCTTAGCAAAGACAAGGTATGTAGTATGGTTATTGATAGTGGGAGTTGCACTAATATGGCTAGCACAATTATGGTTGAAAAGCTTAATTTACCAACTATGAAGCATCCTAGGCCATATAAGTTTCAATGGTTGAATGAGTGGTGAAGTCAAGGTATATAAGCCAAGTGCTCGTGTCATTTTCTATCGGAAGGCACCATGATGAAGTTTTATGTGATGTTGTACCTATGCATGCGAGCCATTTTCTATTAGGAAGGATATGGTAGTCTAACAAGTGAGTTATGCATGGTGGCTACAAGAATTGTTATTCCTTTGTAATGAATGAAAAACACATCATTCTTGTACCATTATCACCTCAATAAGCTTATGAGGATTAGTTAAGGATTAAAATGAGAGTGAATAAAAAAAATAGATTGAAAAAAGAGAAAAGAGAGGAGAAAACATGAGGACACAAGAGAGAGAGAAGAAACAAAAAGTTTGACCTATCTTTACTTAGTGTTGTTATTTCTATTTTGCAGAAATTTGAATATGTATTCCCTAATGATGTCCCATGTGGATTGCCACCTAAGAGAGGAATTAAGCATTAAATTGATTTTATCCTGGGTGTATCCATCCTAAACCGGCCAGCATATAGGAGTAATTTAGAGGAGACAAAGGAGCCTCAAAGGCAAGTTGAGGAACTTATTTCAAAAGGATATGTAAGGGAAAACATGAGTCCTTGTGTGGTTCCTATCTTACTCGTACCCAAGAAAGATGGAACTTGGAGGATGTGCATTGACTGTTGAGCGATCAACAAAATCACTGTAAAGTATCTTCACCCCATACCTAAGTTAGATGACATATTACATGAATTATATGGTTCATGTGTCTTTTCTAAAATTAATTTGAAAAGTGGATATCACCAAATTAGGATGAGAAAGGGAGATGAGTGGAAAACAACTTTCAAAATGAAGTATGATTTGTATGAATGGCTTGTTATGCTATTTGGTCTCATTAATGCACCAAGCACTTTTATACAACTAATGAATTATGTTTTGCATCTATAAATTGGCAAACTTATGGTTATGTATTTTGATGATATTTTGGTTTATATTAAAGGCCCAAAAGAGTATCTTGATTATTTACATTCTATTTTAATTGTTTTACGTTCGGAGAAATTGTATCCTAACTTGAAAAAATGTTCCTTTTGTACTAATCAAATCATATTTCTTGGCTATGTTATGGGTGCTAAAGGTATTGAGGTTGACAAGAAAATAGTTAAGGCAATTTGTGATTGGCCTAGACCTATGTTAATTAATGATGTGCATAACTTTTACGGTCTAACTAGTTTCTATAGATGCTTTGTTAAGGACTTTAAATTCATTGCTGCACCACTAATTGAGATTATCAAAAAGAACATGTGTTTTAGGTGGGGTAGTGATCAAAACAAAACTTTTTATTACATTAAGGAAAAATTAAGTTTTGCACCCTTCCTTGCCTTACTTGACTAATGTGAAAAACCCTACAAGATGTGGCTTAGGGACCCAACACACACAAGGAATCAAAGAATATCTAGGAAAGCTATATTAACTTTAATAACACAAACCTTAGACCCAACATTCAAAGGAACACAAACCTAGGGTATTGGAGAAGGATATGGATGTCGCACTCCAAAAAATAAAGGCATTGGGAGTGATAAGTCAAGTTGAACACCACAAGAAGAGGTACTTCTTGATAAGTTCTTTAGTTCTTGAAAGAACTGAAGGAGAAAGCCCTTGCTATTTATTTCTCTCAAAGTTGTCTGATGTTCTAGAGCTTACAAGGTGGTGCCTATTTATAGGCTAACATAGCAATCCTAAATATGCATAAATTCCTATTTTGGATAAATCCTTATTTAGGTGGAATTCCTATCTAGGACAAATTCTTACACATAAAGCTCACTTTCATACAATCACTTATTTATGATCAACTACTATTTAGGAGTGAATGCTATTACTTAGTTCTAGCCCATTAAGTACTCCAATCATATTAATAAGGCCTTGACTTTCTTCTAAGCTTGAATTCGCACCATTTGTAGTTGGGTTGGCATAAATGTCCTCAATCAACTTATTTAATGCTTCTTTCATCTTATTGGCTCTAGCTTGTGTTATTGGGCCTTCTAGAATGTGCAATGGACCTTTTGCATCCTTTGAAGCCTTCCACCCATCATCTCTAAGGTTCTCATCACTGACTTTGTAAAAACTTTTAAGATTGAGTGTGATGCTTCAAGGATTGGCATTAGAGCTGTTTCGATGCTAGAAAGGAGCCAATTACCTACTTTAGTGAAAAGCTAAGCGGAGCAAGTATCAATTATTGTACTTATGATAAAGAGATGTATGCATTGGTATGGGCTTTCGAGACATGACAACATGATTTTTGGCCTAAGGAGTTTTACCCCATGGCCTATATACCCACTTACCCATACTTAGTCATCCTTAGGTTATTTATCTATGGACTTTGTATTAGGGTTGTCATGATAAAAAAAGGGTAGGGATTTTCTATTTGTTGTTATTAGTAGATTTTTAAAGATGGCATGCTTCATCCCATGGCGTAAAATTGATGATGCAAGCAATGTGGCTGACTTATTATTTAGAGAAATAGTATGTTTACATGGCATGCACAGAGCATTGTTTTAGATCAAGATACAAAGTTCTTAACCTACTTCTAGAAAACTTTGTGCGGTAAGTTAGGTACTTTAACCACTTGTCATCCACAAATTGATAGGCAAACTGAAGTGGTTAATTGAACTGATGCAGAAAACCCCAAAAAGATGTGGCTTAGGGACCCAACACATACAAGGAATCAAAGAATATCCAAGAAATCTAAATCAGACTATAATAACACAAACCCTAGACCCAATATTCAAAGGAACATGAACCTAGGGTATTTAAGAAGGATATAAATGCCACACTCTAGAAAAGAAAGGAATTGGGAGTGATAAGTGAAGTTGAACGCCACAAAATGAAGTACCACTTGATAAGTTTGCTAGTTCTCGAAAAGAACTGAAGGAGAAAACCCTTTTTATTTTTCTCAAAGTTTTTTGATGATCTAGAGCACACAATAAGGTGCCTATTTATAGGCCAAGATAGCAATCCTAAAGAGGTACAAATTCTTACTTAGGAAAAATCCCTATTTAGTATGAATTCCTATCTAAGGACAAATTTTTACACAAACAATAGACTCTTAATTAGGAGTGAGTGCTATTACTTAGTTCTGACCCATTAAGTACTCCATTCATATTAATAAGGCTTGCTCTTTCAAGCTTGAATCGCACCATTTGAAGCTTGGTTGGCCTGAATGTCCTTAATCAACCCATTTAGTGCATCTTTCATCTTTTTGGCTCTAGCTCGTGTTATTGGGCCTTTTGAAATGTGCAATGGACCTCTTGCATCCTTTAAACCCTTTCACCCATCATCTCTAAGGTTCCTATCATTCCCCCTCTCTTTAAAAGGATTCATCCTAGAATCATCACCTACATCAAAAAGGGACAGATCATAAACATTAAATGTTGCAACAAACTCATTAACACTCCCTTGGAACTAGGAATGCACTGAATTTCATTCAACAAGGAGTCTCTGTTGAAGACTAACATTTCTTACAAGTATTTTCAGTATAATTACTGAATAATGTGACCGTCTCTTCATTTCTTCCTAAGAAGGCTCCACCTTTTGTTGCAATAACTCATTCACACTTAATGAACTTGAAAATAGCTTGTGTGCCCACAATAGGCACAATATTCATGGCAACAAACACATTTTACTCCTTTGGAACTAAGGATGCATTGAATTTCATTAAACAAGGAGTCTTTAATGTTGACTAGCATTCCTTCCAAGCATTTTTGGTACAATTACTTAATAATGAGACCGTCTCTTGATTTCTTTCTAACAAGGCTCCACCTTTTGTTGCAATTACTCATTCATACTTAATGAACTCGAAAATAGCTTGTGTGCCAACAACAGGCACAATATTCATGGCACCAAACACATCTACACTCTCTTGGATCTAGGAATGTGTTGAATTTAATTCAACAAGGAGTCTCTGTTGAAGACTAGCATTTCTTACAAGTATTTTTGATATAATTACTAAATAATTTGACTCTCTTCATTTCTTCCTAAGAAGGCTCCACCCTTTGTTACAATAAGTCATTCACTCTTAATGATCTTGAAAATAGCTTTTGTGCCCGCAACAGGCACTATATTCAAGGAAACAAACGTGTCTATACTCACTTGGAATTAGGAATAAATAGAATTTCATTAAACAAGGACTCTTTGATGATGACTAGCATTTCTTACAAACATTTTTGGTACAATTACTTAATAATGAGACTATCTCTTCATTTCTTCCTATCAAGGCTCCACCTTTTGTTACAATAACTCATTCACACTTAATGAACTCAAAAATTGTTTGAATGCCCACAAAATGTACTATATTCATTGCAACAAGCATATCACCATACCTTTGGGAACTAGGAATGCATTGAATTTAATTCAACAAGGAGTCTTTGTTGAAGACTAGTATTTCTTACAAGTATTTTTGGTATCATTACTGAATAATGTGACTGTCTCTTCATTTCTTCCTAAGTAGGCTCCACCTTTTGTTGCAATAACTCATTCACACTTAATGATCTTGAAAATAGCTTGAATGCCCACAAAACACAATATATTCATGGGTACAAACACATCTACACTCCCTTGGAACTAGCAATGTGTTAGATTTCATTGAACAAGGAGTCTTCGATGATGACTAGCTTTTCTTAAAAGCATTTTCACTACAATTACTAAATATTGAGAACGTCCCCTCATTTCTTCCTAACAAGGGTTTTGTTGCAATAACTCATTTACAATTAATGAACTTGAAAATAGATTGTGTGCCCACAATAGGCGCAATATTCATGGCAACAAACACATCTACACTCCCTTTGAACTAGGAATGCATTGCATTTCGTTCAACAAAGAGTCTTTCTTGAAGATTGGCATTTCTTACAAGTATTTTTGGTATAATTACTAAATAATTTGTCCATCTCTTTATTTCTTCCTAAGAAGGCTTCACCTTTTGTTGCAATAAGTCACTCACACTTAATGAACTTCAAAATAGCTTGTGTGCCCAG
This sequence comes from Bruguiera gymnorhiza, assembly GCA_020883675.1. Classification (NCBI taxonomy): domain Eukaryota; kingdom Viridiplantae; phylum Streptophyta; class Magnoliopsida; order Malpighiales; family Rhizophoraceae; genus Bruguiera; species Bruguiera gymnorhiza. The sequence goes on along the minus strand of JAIRCJ010000094.1, from coordinate 440,012 downwards.
AACAAGCGCAATATACATGGCAACAAACACATCTTCACTTCCTTGGATCTAGGAATCCATTAAATTTAATTCAACAAGGAGTCTTTGTTGAGGACTAGCATTTCTTACAAGTATGTTCGGTATAATTACTAAATAATGTGACTATCTCTTCATTTTTTCCTAAGAAGGCTCCACCTTTTGTTGCAATAACTCATTCACACTTAATGATCTTGAAAATAGCTTATGTACCCATAATAGGCATAATATTCATGGCAACAAACACGTCTACAGTCCGTTGGATCTAGGAAAGCATTAAGTTTAATTCAACAAGGAGTCTTTGTTGAAGACTAACATTTCTTACATGTATTTTCAGTATAATTACTGAATAATGTGACCGTTTTCTCATTTCTTCATAAGAAGGCTCCACTTTTTGTTGCTATAAGTCATTCACACTTAATGATCTTGAAAATAGCTTGAGTGCTGACAACAAGCACAATATTCATGGCAACAAACACATCTACACTCCCTTGGATCAAAGAATGAGTTGAATTTCATTCAATAAGGAGTCTTCGTTGAAGACTAGCATTTCTTACAAGTATTTTGGGTATAATTACTGAATAATGTGACTGTCTCTTCATTTCTTCCTAAGAAAGCTCCAACTTTTCTTGCAATAACTCATTCACACTTAATGATCTTGAAAATAGCTTTTGTGCCCACAATAGGCACAATATTCATGGCAACAAGCACATTTATACTCCCTTAGAACTACGAATGCATTGAATTTCATTCAACAATGAGTCTTTGATGATGACTAGCTTTTCTTGCAAGCATTTTCGGCACAATTGCTAAATAATGAGACCATCTATTCATTTCTTCCTAACAAAGCTCCATCTTTTGTTGCAATAACTCATTCACACTTAATGAACTCGAAAATTGCTTGTGTGCCAATGTCAAGCACAATATTCATGGCAACAAACACATCTACACTCCCTTGGATCTAGGAATGCATCAAATTTAATTCAACAAGGAGTCTTTGTTGAAGACTTGCATTTCTGACAAGTATTTTCAGCATAATTATCGAATAATTTGACCATCTCTTCCTTCCTTTCTAAGAAGGCTTAACCTTTTGTTGGAATAACTCATTCACACTTAATGATCTCAAAAACAGCTTGTGTGCCCACAACAGGCACAATATTCATGGCAACAAACACATCTACACTCCATTAGAACTAGGAATGTGTTGAATTTCCTTCAACATGGAGTCTTTGTTGAAGACTAGCATTTCTTACAAATATTTTCGGTATAATTACTGAATAATGTGACTGTCTCTTCATTTTTTCCTAATAAGGCTCCGCCATTTGCTGCAATAACTCATTCACACCTAATGATCTTGAAAATAGCTTCTGTGTCCATAACAGGCACTATATTCATAGCAACAAACACACCTATACTGTCTTAGAACTAGAAATGCATTGAATTTCATTAAACATGGAGTCTTTGATGATGATTAGCATTTTTTTACAAGCATTTTCAGTATAATTATTAAATAATGAGACTGTCTTTGCATTTCTTCCTAACAAGATTCCTCCATTTGTTACAATAACCCATTCAGACTTAATGATCTTGAAAATAGCTTGAATGCCCACAAAAGGCACTATATTCATTGCAACAAGCACATCTACACACCCTTAGGAACTAGGAATTCGTTGAATTTCATTCAACAAGGAGTCCTTGTTAAAGACTAGCATTTCTTCCATGTATTTTTGATATAATTGCTCAATAATGAGACCGTCACTTCATTTCTTCCTAACAAGGCTCCACCTTTTGTTGCAATAACTCATTCATACTTAATGATCTGAAAATAGCTTATATGCCGACAACAGGCACAATATTCTTGGCAACAAACACATCTACACTCCCTTGGAACTAAGAATGTGTTGAATTTCATTCAAGAAGAAGTCTTTGTTAAGGCCTAGAATTACTTACAAGTATTTTTGATATAATGAATGAATAATGTGACCGTCTCTTCATTTCTTCCTAAGAAGGCTCCACCTTTTGTTGCAATAACTGATTCGCACTTAATGATCTCAAAAATAGGTTGTGTGCCCATAAAAGGCACAATATTCATGGCAACAAACACATCTACACTCCCATGGATTTAGGAATGCATTGAATTTAATACAGCAAGGAGTCTTTGTTGAAAACTAATCTTTCTTACAAGTATTTTCGATATAATTACAAAATAATGTCACCGTCTCATCATTTCCTCCTGAGAAACCTCCACCTTTTGGTGCAATAACTCATTCACATTTAATGATCTTGAAAATATCTAGTGTGCCGACAACAAGCACAATATTCATGCTAACAAACAAATCTACACTCCTACCGAACTAAGAATGTCTTGATTTTTGATTTAACAAGTAGCCCTTCTTGAAGACTAGCATTTCTTACAAGTATTTTCGGTATAATTATTGAATAATGTGACTGTCTCTTCATTTCATCCTAAAAAGGCTCCACCTTTTGTTGCAATCACTCATTCACACTTGATGATCTTCAAAATAGCTTATATGCCCACAACAAGCACAACATTCATGCCAACAAACACATCTACACTCCCTTGGATCTACGAATGCATTCAATTTAATTCAACATTAATTCAACATGGAGTCTTTGTTGAAAGTTAACATTTCCTACAAGTATTTTCGATATAATTACAACATAATGTAACCGTCTCATCACTTCCTCTTAAGAAGGCCCCACCTTTTGTTTCAATAAGTCATTCACACTTCATGATCTCAAAAACAGCTTGTGTGTCAACAACAGGCACAATATTCATGGCAACAAACACATCTACACTCCCTTGGAACTAAGAATGCGTTGAATTTCATTCAAAAAGGAGTCTTTGTTAAGGACTAGAATTTTTTACAAGTATTTTCGTTATAATTACTAAATAATGTGACTTTGTCTTCATTTCTTCCTAAGAAGGCTCCACCTTTTGTTGCAATAACTAATTTGCACTTAATGATCTTAAAAATAGCTTGTGTGCCCATAAAAGGCACAATATTCATGGCAACAAACACATCTACACTCCCATGGATCTAGGAATGCGTTGAATTTAATTCAGCAAGGAGTCTTTGTTGAAAACTAATATTTCTTACAAGTATTTTCGGTATAATTACAAAATAACGTGATCATCTCAACATTTCCTACAAAGAAGGCTCCATGTTTTGTTGAAAAAACTCATTCACGCTTAATGATCTTGAAAATAGCTTGTGTAATCATAATAGGCATAATATTCGTGGTAACAAACACATTTACACTCCCTTGGATCTAGGAATGCGTTGAATTTAATTCAACAACAAGTCTTTGTTGAAAACTAACATTTCTTACAAGTATTTTCGGTATAGTTACAGAATAATGTGACTGTCTCATCATTTCCTCCTAAGAAGGCTCCACCTTTTGTTGCAATAAGTCATTCACACTTAATGATCATGAAAATAGCTTGTGTGCCGACAACAGTCACAATATTCATGGTAACAAACACTTCTACACTCCCTTGGAAGTAAGAATGCGTTGAATTTCATTCAATAAGGAGTCTTTGTTGAGGACTAGAATTTGTTACAAGAAATTTCGGTATAATTAATGAATAATGTGACCATCTCTTCATTTCTTCCTAAGAAACCTCCACCTTTTGTTGCAATAACTCATTCACACTTAATGAACTTCAAAATAGCTTATGTGCCCACAACAAGGACAATATTCATGGCAACAAACACATCTTTACTCCCTTGGATCTAGGAATCTGTTGATTTTAATTCAACAATGACTCTTTGTTGAGGACTAGCATTTCATACAAGTATTTTCAGTATAATTACTGAATAATGTGATTGTCTCTTCATTTCTTGCCAAGAAGGCTCCACCTTTTGTTGCAAAAACTCATTCACACTTAATGAACTTCAAAATTGCTTGCATGCCCACAAAAGGCATAATATTCATGGCAATAAACACATTTACACTCCCTTGGAACTAAGAATGCATTGAATTTAATTTAGCAAGGAGTCTTTGTTGAACACAAATATTTCTTACAAGTATTTTCGGTATAATTACAAAATAATGTGACCGTCTCAACATTTCCTGTGAAGAAGGCTCCACCTTTTGTTGAAAAAACTCATTCACACTTTTGATCTTTAAAATAGCTTGTGAGCCTATAACAGGCACAATATTCATGACAAAAAACACATCTACACTCCCTTGGATCTAGGAATGCATTCAATTTAATTCAACAAGGAGTCTTTGTTGAAAACTAACATTTCTTACAAGTATTTTTGGTATAGTTACAGAATAATGTGACCGTTTCATAATTTCCTCCTAAGAAGGCTCCACCTTTTGTTACAATAAGTCATTCACACTTAATGATCATGAAAATAGCTTATGTGCAGACAACAGGCACAATATTCATGGCAACAAACACATCTAAACTCCCTTGAAAGTAAAAATGCGTTGAATTTCATTCAACAAGGAGTCTTTGTTGAGGATTAGAATTTCTTACAAGTTTTTTCGGTATAATTAATGAATAATGTGACTGTCTCTTCATTTCTTGCTAAGAAGCCTCCACCATTTGTTGCAAGAACTCATTCACACTTAATGAACATCAAAGTAGCTTGTGTGCCCACAACAGGCACAATATTCATGAGAACAAACACATATACACTCCTTTGGATCTAGGAATGCATTCAATTTAATTCAATAAGGAGTCTTTGTTGAAAACTAACATTTCTCACATGTATTTCTGGTATAATTACTGAATAATGTGACCGTCTTTTCATTTCTTCCTAAGAAAGCTCCACCTTTTGTTGCAATAACGTATTCATACTTAATGATCTTGAAAATAGCTTGTGTGTCCACAAAAGGCATAATATTCATAGCAACAAACACATTTACACTCCCTTGGAACTAAGAATGCCTTGAATTTCATTCAACAAGGAGTCTTTGTTAAAGACTAGAATTTCTTACAAGTATTTTTTGTATAATTACTGAATTATGAGACTTTATTGAAGGCTATCATTTCTTACAAGTATTTTTGGTATTATTACAAAATAATGAGACCGTCTCTTTATTTCTCCCTGAGAGGGTTCCACCCTTTGTTGCAATAACTCATTCACACTTAATGAACTAGCAAATAGCTTGTGTGCCTACAACATGCTCAATATTTATGGCAACAAACACATTTACATTCCCTTAGAACCTGGAATGATGAGAAGTTCTCATCATGGAATGCGTTGAATTTCATTCAACAAGGAGTCTTTGTTGAAGAATAGCATTTCTTACAAGTATTTCTGTATAATTTCTGAATAATGACACCGTGTCTTCATTTCCTCCCATGAAGGCTCCTTCTTTTGTTGCAATAACTCATTCACACTGAATGAACTTGAAAATAGCTTGTGTGCCCACAACAGGCACAATATTCATGACAACAAACACATCTACACTCCCTTGGAACCCGAAATGCGTTGAATTTCATTCAACAAGGAGACATTATTGAAGACTAGCATTTCTTACAAGTATTTTTGGTATCATTATAGAATAATGAGACCGTCTCTTCATTTCTTCCTAAGATGGTTCCACCCTTTGTTGCAATACTTCGTTCACACTTAATGAACTAGAAAATAGCTTGTGTGCCCACAATAGGCACAATGTTTATGGCAACAAACACATCTACATTCCCTTAGAACCTGGAATGTGTTGAATTTCATTCAACAAGGAGTCTTTGTTGAAGACTAGCATTTCTTACAAGTATTTTCAGTATAATTACTGAATAATGATGCCATCTCTTCATTTCTTTCTAAGAAGGCTCCACCTTTTGTTGCAATAACTCATTCACACTTAATGAACTTGAATATAGCTTATGTGCCCACAACAGGCACAATATTCATGGCAACAAACACATCTACACTCCCTTGGAACCCGAAATGCGTTGAATTTCATTCAACAATGAGACATTATTGAAGACTAGCATTTCTTACAAGTATTTTCGTTATCATTATAGAATAATGAGACGGTCTCTTCGTTTCTACCTAAGATGGTTCCACCCTTTGTTACAATACTTCGTTCACACTTAATGAACTAGAAAATTGCTTGTGTGCCCACAATAGGCACAATATTTATGGCAACAAACACATCTACATTCCCTTGGAACCTAGAATGCGTTGAATTTCATTCAACAAGGAGTCTTTGTTGAAGACTAGCATTTCTTACAAGTATTTTCAGTATAATTATTGAATAATGATGTCGTCTCTTCATTTCTTACTAAGAAGCCTCCACCTTTTGTTGGAATAACTCATTCACACTTAATGAACTTGAAAATAGCTAGTGTGCCCATAAAAGGCACAATATTCATGGCAACAAACTCATCAGCACTCCCTTGGAACCTAGAATGCATTGAATTTCGTTCAACAAGGAGTCATTGTTGAAGGCTAGCATTTCTTACAAGTATTTTTGGTATAATTAATGAATACTAAGACCGTCTCTTTATTTCTCCCTAAAAAGACTCCACCTTTAATTGCAATAACTCATTCAAACTTAATGATCTTGAAAATAGCTTATGGGCCCACAATAAGCACTAGCAATCCTATGAATTTCTTTCAACAAGGAGTCTTTGATGATGACTAGCATTTCTTACATGCATTTTCGGAATAATTACTGAATAATGAGACCGTCTCTTCATTTCTTCCAAACAAGGCCCCACCTTTTGTTGCAATAACTCATTCACACTTAATGATCTTGAAAATAGCTTGAATGACCACCAACGGAATGATATTATTCGCAACAAGCACATCTACAAAACCTTAAGAAGTATAAATGCGTTGAATTTCATTCAACAAGGAGTCTTTGTTGAAGACTAGCATCCTTACAAGTATTTTTAGGAAAATTACTGAATAATTAGACCGTCTCTTTATTTCTTCCCAACAAGGCTCCACCTTCTGTTAAAATCACTCATTCACATTTAATGATCTTTAAAATACCTTGTGTGACCCCAAAAGGCACAATATTCATGGCAACAAACACATCTACACTCCCTTAGGTACTAGGCATGCATTGAATTCAATTCAACAAGGAGTCTTTGATGAAGACTAGCATTTCCTACAAGTATTTTCGGTGTAATTATTGAATAATGAGACCATCTCTTCATTTCTTCTTAAGATGGCTCCCCCTTTTATTGCAATAACTTAGTCACACTTAATGATCTTGAAAATAGCTTGATTGCCCACATAAGGTACTATATTCATCGCAACAAGCACATCTACACACCCTTGGGAAATAGGAATGCATTGAATTTTATTCAACAAGGACTCTTGGTTAAAGACTAGCATTTCTTACAAGTATTTTCGGTATAATTACTGAATAATGATGTCGTCTCTTCATTTCTTTCTAAGAAGGCTCAACCTTTTGTTGCAATAACTCATTCACACTGAATGAACTTGAAAATAGCTTGTGTGCCCACAACAGGCATAATATTCATGGCAACAAACACATCTACACTCCCTTGGAACCTTGAATGCATTGAATTTCATTCAACAAGGAGACATTATTGAAGACTAGCATTTCTTACAAGTATTTTTAGTATAATTATTGAATAATGAAACCATCTCTTCATTTCTTCTTAAGATGGCTCCCCCTTTTATTGCAATAACTTAGTCACACTTAATGATCTTAAAAATAGCTTGATTGCCCACATAAGGCACTATATTCATCGCAACAAGCACATCTACACACCTTTCAAAAATAGGAATGCATTGAATTTCTTTCAACAAGGAGTCTTTGATGAAGACTAGCATTTCCTATAAGTATTTTCGGTGTAATTATTGAATAATGAGACCATCTCTTCATTTCTTCTTAAGATGGCTCCCCTTTTTATTGCAATAACTTAGTCACACTTAATGATCTTGAAAATAGCTTGATTGCCCACATAAGGCACTATATTCATTGCAACAAGCACATCTACACACCTTTCGAAAATAGGAATACATTGAATTTCTTTCAACAAGGAGTCTTTGTTGAAAACTAGCATTTCTTTCATGTATTTTCTGTATAATTACTCAATAACGAGATTGTCTCTTCATTTCTTCCTAACAAGGCTTCACCTTTTGTTGCAATAACTCATTCACACTTAATGATCTTGAAAATAGCTTGTATGCCCACAATAGACACCATATTCATGGCAACATACACATCTACACTCCCTTGGAACCTGGAATCCATTGAATTTAATCCAACAAGGAGTTTTTGTTGAAGACTAGCATTTTTTAAAAGTATATTTGGTATAATTATTCAATAATGAGACTGTCTCTTCATTTCTTCCTAACAAGGATCCACCTTTAGTTGCAATAACTCATTCACACTTAATGATCTTGAAACTAGCTTGTGTGCCTACAAAAGGGACTATATTCATGGCAACAGGCACATCTACACTTCCTTAGGAACTAGGAATGTGTTGAGTTCAATTCAGCAAGGAGTCTTTGTTGTAGTACAGCATTTTGTACAATTATTTTCGGTATAATTACTAAATAATGAGACCGTCTCTTCACTTCTTCCTAAAAAGCCTCCACCTTCTGTTGCAATGACTCATTCACACTTAATGGTCTTGAAAATAGCATGTGTGCCCACAACAGGCACAATATTCATGGCAATAAACACATCTACACTCCCTGAGAACCTTGAATGTGTTGAATTTCATTCAACAAATAGTCTTTGTTGAAGACTAGAATTTCTTACAAGTATTTTTGGTATATTTACAGAATAATGAGACCGTCACTTGATTTCCTCCTAATAATGCTAGAATTTTTGTTATAATTACCCATTCACACATAATGATCTCGAAAATAACTTATGTGCCAACATTAGGGAGTAATATTCTTGGCAACAATCACACTATTCTCCCTTAGATATAGGAATCCATTGAATTTAATTCAACAGATAGACTTTGTTAAAGACTAGCATTTCTTACAAGTATTTGCAGTATAATTACTGAATAACGAGACCGTCTCTTCATTTCATCCTATGAAGGCTTCACACTTTGTTACAATAACTCATTCACACTTAATGAACTTCAAAATACCTTGTGTGCCCACAATAGTCACAATATTCATGGCAACATACACATCTATACTCCCTTGGAACCTGGAATCCATTGAATTTAATCCAATAATGAGTTTTTGTTGCAGACTAGCATTTTTTAAAAGTACATTCGGTATAATTATTCAATAACGAGACCGTCTCTTCATTTCTTCCTAACAAGGATCCACATTTAGTTGCAATAACTCATTCACACTTAATGATCTTGAAAATAGCTTGTGTGCCTACAAAAGGGACTATATTCAAGGCAATAGGCACATCTACACTTCCTTAGGAACTAGGAATGTGTTGAGTTCAATTCAGCAAGGAGTCTTTATTGTAGTTCAGCATTCCGTACAATTATTTTTGATATAATTACTGAATAATGAGACTGTCTCTTCATTTCTTCCTAAGAAGGCTCCACCTTCTGTTGCAATGACTCATTCACACTTAATGGTCTTGAAAATAGCATGTGTGCCCACAACAGGCACAATATTCATGGCAACAAACACATCTACACTCCCTTAGAACCTTGAATGCGTTGAATTTCATTCAACAAGAAGTCTTTGTTGAAGACTAGCATTTCTTACAACTATTTTTGGTATATTTACAGAATAATGAGACCGTCGCTTGATTTACTCCTAATAATGCTAGACTTTTTGTTATAATTACCCATTCACACTTAATGATCTCAGAAATAACTTATGTGCCAACAATAGGGAGTAATATTCTTGGCAACAATCACACTATTCTCCCTTGGATATAGGAATCCATTGAATTTAATTCAACAGATAAACTTTGTTAAAGACTAGCATTTATTACAAGTATTTGCGGTATAATTACTAAATAATGAGACTGTCTCTTCATTTCATCCTATAAAGGCTTCACGCTTTGTTGCAATAACTCATTCACACTTAATGAACTTGAAAATAGCTTGTGTGCCCACAACAGTCACAATATTCAAGGCAACAAACACATCTACACTCCCTTGGAACCTTCAATGCTTTAAATTTCATTCAATAAGGGGTCTTTGTTGAATACTAGCATTTCTTACAAGTATTTTTTGGTATAATTACTCAAGAACGAGACCGTCTCTTCATTTCTTCCTAACAAGGCTCCACCTTTAGTTGCAATAACTCATTCACACTTAATGATCTTGAAAATAGCTTTTGTGCTCACAATAGGCACAATATTCCTGGCAATAAACACATCTACACTCCCTTGGGAACTAGGAATTTGTTGAGTTCAATTCAGCAAGCAGTCTTTGTTGTAGATTAGCATTCCTTACAAGAATTTTTGGTATAATTACTGAATAATGAGACCATCCCCTCAATTCTTCCAAAGAAGGCTCCACCCTTGTTGCAATAACTCATTCACACTTAATGAACTTGGAAATAGATTGTATGCCCACAACAAGCACAATATTCATGGCAACAAACACATCTACACTCCCTTGGAACCTAGAATGCATTGAATTTTATTCAAAAACGAGTCTTTGTTGAAGACTTGCATTTTTTACAAGTATTTTTGGTATAATTACTCAATAACGAGATTGTCTCTTCATTTTTTCCTAGCAAGGCTCCACCTTTAGTTGCAATAACTCATTCACACTTAATGATCTTGAAAATAGCTTGTGTGCCCACAATAAGCACAATATTCCTAGTAACAAACACATCTACACTCCCTTGCAACCTGGAATGCATTGAATTTTATTCAACAAGGAGTCTCTGTTGAAGACTAGCATTTCTTACATGTATTTTCGTTATAATTACTCAATAACAAGACCGTCTCTTCATTTCTTCCTAACAAGGCTCCATCTTTAGTTGCAATGACTCTTTCACACTTAATGATCTTGAAAATAGCTTATGTGCCTACAAAAGGGACTATATTCATGGCAACAGGGACACCTACACTCCCATGGGAACTAGGAATGTCTTGAGTTCAATTCAGCAAGGTGTCTTTGTTGTAGATTAGCATTTCTTACAAGTATTTTCAGTATATTTACTGAATAATGTTACCATCTCTTTATTTCTTCCTAAGAAGGCTCCACCCTTTGTTGCAAAAACTCATTCACAATTAATTATCTTGAAAATAGCTTGTTTGCCCACAAAAGGCACTATATTCATCGCAAGAAGCACATCTACACACCCTTGGGAAATAGGAATGCAATGAGTTTCATTCAACACATAGTCTTTGTTGAAGAGTAGCATTTCTTACAAGTGTTTTTATTATAATTACTCAATAACGAGAACATCTCTTCATTTCTTCCTAACAAGGCTCCACCTTTAGTTGCAATAACTCATTCATACTTAATGATCTTGAAAATAGCTTATGTGCCTAGAAAAGGGACTCTATTCATGGCAACAGGCACCTCTATTCATGGTAACAGGCACATCTATACTTCCTTGGGAACTAGGACTGTGTTGAGTTCAATTCAGCAAGGAGTCTTTGTTGTAATTAAGCATTTCTTACAAATATTTTCGGTATAATTACTAAATAATGAGACCATCTCTTCATTTCTCCCTAAGAAGGCTCCACCTTTTGTTGCAATAGCTCATTCACACAATATTCATGGCAACAAACACATATAAACTCCCTCAAAACCTGGAATGTGTTGAATTTCTTTCAACAAGGAGACTTTGTTGAAGACTAGCATTTCTTACAAGTATTTTCAGTATAATTACTTAATAATGAGTCTGTCTCTTCATTTCTCCTTATGAAGGCTTCACCCTTTGTTGCAATAACTCATTTGCTCTTAATGAACTTGAAAATAACTTGTGTACCCATAACAGTCACAATATTCATGGCAGCAAACACATCTACACTCCCTCAGAACCATTAAAGCGTTGAATTTCATTCAACAAGGAGTCTTTGTTGAAGACTAGTATTTCTTACGAGTATTTTTAGTATAATTACTCAAGAACGAGACTGTCTCTTCATTTCTTCCTAAGAAGACTTAATCTTTTGTTGCAATAACTCATTCACATTTAATTATCTTGAAAAAAGCTTGTGTGCCCAAAACAGGCACAATATTCATGGCAACAAACACATCTACACTCCCTTGGAACCCTTAATGCATTGAATTTCATTCAACAAAGAGTCTTTGTTGAAAACTAGCATTTCTTACAAGCATTTTCAACATAATTACTCAAGAATGAGACCGTCTCTTCATTTCTTCCTAACAAGGCTCTACCTTTTGTTGCAATAACTCATTCACACTTAAAGATTGTGAAAATTGCTTATGTGCCCAGAACAGGCACAATATTCATGGCAACAAACACATCTACACTCCCTTAGAACCTATAATGCATTGAATTTCATTTAATAAGGAGTCTTTGTTGAAGTCTAGCATTTCTTACAAGTATTTTCGGTATAATTTCTGAATGATGAGATCGTCTATTCATTTCTTCCTAAGAAGGGTCCACCTTCTGTTGCATTAACTCATTCACACTTAATGATTTGGAAAATAGCTTGTGTGCCCACAATAAGCACTATATTCATGGCAACAAACACATCTATACCCCCTTGGAACTAGGAATCCTATAAATTTCATTAAACAAGGAGTCTTTATTGATGACTAGCATTTCCTACAAGCATTTTCGGTACAATTACTAAATAAGGAGACCGTTTCTTCATATCTTCCTAATAAAGCTCCACCTTTTGTTGCAATAACTCATACACGCTTAATGATCTTGAAAATAGCTTGTGTGCCCACAAAAGGCACTATATTCATCGCAAGAAGCACATCTACACTCCTTTGGAAACTAGGAATGCATTGAATTCAATTCAACAAGGAGTCTTTGTTGAAGATTAGCATTTCTTACAAGTATTTTCGGTATAATTACTAGATAATGGGGTCGTCTCTTCATTTCTTCCTCAGAAGGCTCCACCTTTTGTTGCAATAACTTATTCACACTTAATGATCTTGAAAATAGCTCATGTGCCCACAAAAGGCACTATATTCATGGCAACAAGCACATCTACACTCCCTTGGGAACTACAAATGCTTTGAATTTCATCTAACAAGGAGTCTTTGTTGAAGACTATCTTTTCTGACTAGTATTTTCAGTATATTCACTAAATAATGAGACCGTCTTTTCATTCCTTCCTAATAAGGGTCCACCTTTTGTTGCAATAACTCACTCACGCTTAATAATCTTGAAAATAGCAGAATGCTGACAAAAGGCACTATATTCATCGCAACAAACACATCTACACACCCTTGCGACCTAGGAATGTATTGAATTTCATTGCATAATGAGTCTTCATTGAAGGCTAGCATTTCATACAAGTACTTTCAGTATAATTACTCAATCACAAGACCATCTCTTCATTTCTTCCCAACAAGGCTCCACCTTCTGTTGCAATAACTCATTCACACTTAATGATGTTGAAAATAGCTTGAATGCCCACAAAAGGTACTATATTCATCACGACAAGCACATCTATACACCCTTGGGAACTTGGAATGCACTAAATCTCATTCAATAATGAGTCTTTCTTAAGGACTAGCATTTTTTACAAGTATTTTCGCTATAATTACTCAATAGCAAGACCGTCTCTTCATTTCTTCCTAACAAGGCTCCAAATTTTGTTGCAATAACTCATTCACACTTAATGAACTTGAAAATAGCTTGTTTGCCCACAACAAGCTCTATATTCATGGAAACAAATACATTTATACTCCCTTGAAACTAGGAATCCTATAAATTTCATTAAAGAAGGAGTCTTTGATGATGAATAGCATTTCTTACAAGCATTTTTGGTACAATTATTAAATAATGAGACTGTCTCATCATTTCATCCTAACAAGGCTCCACCTTTTGCTACAATAACTCATTTACGCTTAATGATCTTGAAAATGGCTTGAATTCCCACAAAAGGCACTATACTCATCACAACAAGCACAACTACACACCCTTAGGAACTAGGAATGCATTGAATTTCATTCAGCAAGGAGTTTTTGTTGAAAACTAGCAATTCTAACAACTATTTTTGGTATAATTACTCAATAATGAGACTGTCTCTTTATTTCTGCCTAACAAGACTCCACCTTTTGTTGCAATAACTCATTCACACTTAATGATCTTCAAAATAGCTTTTGGGCCTAAAAAAAGGCACAATATTCATGGCAACAAATACATCTACACTCCCTTATAACCTAGAATGCATTAAATTTCATTCAACAAGGAGTCTTTGTTGAAGACTAGCATTTTTTACATGTATTTTTGGTATAATTACTCAATAACGAGACTGTCTCCTCATTTCTTCCGAACAAACCTCCACCATTTGTTGCAATAACTTATTCACACTTAATAAACTTAAAATAACTTGTCTGCCCGCAACAGGCACAATATTCATGGCAAGAAAAACATCTACACTCCCATGGGAATGAGGATTGCGTTGAATTCAATTCTACAAGGTGTCTTTGTTGAAGACTAGCATTTCCTACAAGCACAACTACAAACCCTTGGGAACTAGGAATGTATTAAATTTCATTTAGCAAGGAATCTTTGTTGAAGACTAATATTTCTTACAAGTATTTTCGGTATAATTAATCAATAATGAGACTGCCTCTTTATTTCTTCCCAAAAAGGCTCCACCTTTTGTTGCAATAACTCATTCACACATAATGATTTTGAAAATAGCTTTTAGGCCCACAATAGGCACAATATTCATGGCAACAAACACATCTACACGCCCTCGGAACCTAGTATGTGTTGAATTCAATTCAACAAGGAGTCTTTGTTGAAGACTAGCATTTCTTACAAGTATTTTCGATATATTTACTGAATAAGTAAACCGTCTCTTCATTTCTTCCTAAGAAGGCTCTGCCCTTTGCTGCAATAACTCATTCAGACTTAAATATCTAGAAACTAGCTTGTGTGCCTACAACAGGCACAACATTCATGGCAACAAACACATCTACACTCCCTTGGAACCTAGAATGTGTCGAACTTCATTCAACAAGGACTCTTTGTTAAAGACTAGCAATTTTTACATGTATTTTCAGTATAATTACTCAATAATGAGACCATCTCTTCATTTCTTCCTGACAAGGCTCCACCTTTTGTTGCAATAACTTATTCACACTTAATGAACTTGAAAATAGCTTGTCTGCTCACAACAAGCACAATATTAATGGCAAGAAACACATCTACACTCCCTTCAGAATGAGGAATGCCTTGAATTCAATTCTATAAGGAGTCTTTGTTGAAGGATGGCATTTCTTACAAGTATTTTTGGCATATTTACTGAATAATGAGACCATCTCTTCATTTCTTCCTAAAAAGCCTCCACACTTTGTTGCAATAACTCATTTTCCCTTAATGATCTTGAAAACAGCTTGTATGCTTGCAAAAGGCACAATATTCATGGCAACAAACACATTTATACTCCCTCAGAACCTGGAATGCATTGAATTTCATTCAACAAGGAGTCTTTGTTGAAGACTAGCATTGTTTACATGTATTTTCGGTATAATTACTGAATAACAAGACTGTCTCTTCATTTCTTCCTAAGAAGGCTCCATCATTTGTTGCAATAACTTATACACACTTAAAGAACTTGAAAATAGCTTGTGTGCCCACAACAGGAACAATATTCATGGCAAGAAACACATCTACACTCCCTTGGGAATGAGGAATGCGTTGAATTCAATTCTACAAAGAGTCTTTGTTGGAAGCTAACATTTTTTACAAGTATTTTCAATATATTTACTGAATAATGGGACCGTCTCTTCATTTCTTCCTACGAAGCCTCTACACTTTGATTCAATAACTCATTTACACTTAATGATCTGGAAAATAGCTTGTGTGCCCACAACAGACACTATATTCATCGCAACAAGCACAATTACAAACCCTTAGGAACTAGGAATGCATTAAATTTCATTCAACAAGGAGTCTTTGTTGAAAACTAGTATTTCTTTCAAGTATTTTCGGTATAATTAATCAATAATGAGACTGTCTCTTTATTTCTTCCTAACAAGGCTCCACCTTTCGTTGCAATAACTCATTCACACATAATGATTTTGAAAATAGCTTTTAGGCCCACAACAGGCACAATATTCATGGCAACAAATACATCTACACGCCCTTGGAACCTGGAATGCGTTGAATTCAATTCAACATGGAGTTTTTGTTGAAGACTAGCATTTCTTACAAGTATTTTTGATATATTTACTGAATAAGTAGACCGTCTCTTTATTTCTTCCTAAGAAAGATTTGCCCTTTGTTGCAATAACTCATTTAGACTTAAAGATCTAGAAACTAGCTTGTGTGCCTACAACAGGCACAATATTCATGGCAACAAACACATCTTCACTCCCTGGGAACCTAGAATGTGTTGAACCTCATTCAACAAGGACTCTTTGTTGAAGACTAGCAATTTTTACATGTATTTTCGGTATAATTACTCAATAACGAGACCCTCTCTTCATTTCTTCCTAACAAGACTCCACCTTTTCTTGCAATAACTTATTCACACTTAATGAACTTAAAAATAGCTTGCATGCCCACAACAGGCACAATATTCACACATAATGATCTTAAAAACAACTTGTATGCCTACAATAGGCACAATATTCATGGCAACAAACACATCTACACTCCCTTGGAACTTGGAATCCATTGAATTTCATTCAATAAGGAGTCTTTGTTGAAGACTAGCATTTTTTACATGTATTTTTGGTATAATTACTCAATAACGAGATCGTCTCTTCATTTCTTCCTAAGAAGGCTCCACCTTTTGTTGCAATAACTTATTCACACTTAATGAACTTGAAAATAGCTTATGTGCGCACAACAGGCACAATATTCCTGGCAAGAAGCACATATACACTCCCTTGGGAACGAGGAATGCGTTGAATTCAATTCTACAAGTCTTTGTTGAAGGCTAGCATTTCTTACAAGTATTTTCAGTATATTTACTAAATAATGGGACTGTCTCTTCATTTCTTCCTTAGAAGCCTCCACACTTTATTGCAATAACTCATTCACACTTAATGATCTTGAAAATAGCTTGTGTGCCCACAACAAGCACTATATTCATCGCAACAAGCACAACTACACACCCTTTGGAACTAGGAATGCATTGAATTTCATTCAACAAGGAGTCTTTGTTAAAGACTAGTATTTCTTACAAGTCTTTTTGGTATAATTACTCAATAATGAGACCGTCTCCTTATTTCTTCCTAACAAAGCTCTACCTTTTGTTGCAATAACTCATTCACATTTAATGATTTTGAAAATAGCTTCTGGACTCACAACAAGCACAATATTCATGGCAAGAAACATATCTACACTCCCTTAAGAATAAGGAATGTGTTGAATTCAATTCTACAAGGAGTCTTTGTTGAAGGCTAACATTTCTTACAAGAATTTTCGGTACATTTAATGAATAATGGGATCATCTCTACATTTCTTCCTAAGAAGCCTCCACACTTTATTGCAATAACTCATTCACACTTAATGATCTTGAAAATAGCTTATGTGTCGACAACAGGCACTATATTCACAACATACCCTTGGGAACTAGGAAAGCATTAAATTTCATTCAGCAAGAAGTCTTTGTTAAAGACTAGTATTTCTTACAAGTATTTTCGGTATAATTAATCAATAATGAGACCGTCTCTTTATTTCTTCCTAACAAGGCTCCACCTTTTGTTGCAATAACTCATTCACACTTAATGGTTTTGAAAATAGTTTCTAGGCCCACAACAGGCACAATATTCATGGCAACAAACACATCTACACACCCTTGGAACCTGGAATGTGTTGAATTCAATTGAACAAGGAGTTTTTGTTGAAGACTAGCATTTCTTACAAGTATTTTTGGTATATTTACTAAATAAGGAGACCATCTCTTCGTTGCTTTTTAAGAAGGCTCTGCCCTTTGTTGCAATAACTCATTCACACTTAATGATCTTGAAAATAGCTTTTGTGCCCACAATAGGCACAATATTCATGGCAATAAATACATTTACTCTCCCTTAGAACCTAGAATGCGTTGAATTCAATTCAACAAAGTGTCTTTGTTGAAGACTAGCATTTCTTACAAGTATTTTCGGTATATTTAATGAATAATGAGACCGTCACATCATTTCTTCCTAACAAGGCTCCACCTTTTGTTGCAATAACTCATTCATGCTTAATGATCTTGAAAATTGCTTGAATGTCGAGAAAAAGCACTATATTCATTGCAATAAAGACATCTACACACCCTTAGGATCTAGGAATGTGTTGAATTTCATTAAATAACAAGTCTTTGTTGAAGTCTAGCATTTCTTATAAGTACTTTTGGCATAATTACTCAATCACAAGACCATCTCTTCATTTCTTCCCAGCAACGCTCTAACTTTTGTTGTAATAACTCATTCACACTTAATGATGTTGAAAATAGCTTCAATGCCCACAAAACGCATTATATTCATCGCAACAAGCACTTCTATACTCCCTTGAAACTAGGAATCCTATGAATTTCATTAAATAAGGAGTCTTTGATGAAGACTAGAATTTCTTATAGGCATTTTCGGTACAATTACTAAATAATGACACCATCTCATGATTTCATCCTAAGAAGGCTCCACCTTCTGTTGCAATAACTCATTCACACTTAATAATCTTGAAAATAGCTTAAATGCCCACAAAGGGCACTATACTCATCGCAACAAGCACAACTACACACCCTTAGGAACTAGCAATGCGTCGAATTTCATTTGGCAAGGAGTCTTTGTTGAACACTAGCATTTCTTATAAGTATTTTTGGTATAATTACTTAATAATGAGACTGTCTCTTTCTTTCTTCCTAACACAGCTCCATTGTTTGTTGTAATAACTCATTCACACTTAATGATCTTGAAAATAGCTTATAAGCCCATAACAAGCACAATATTCATGGCAACAAGCACATCTACACTCCCTTGGAACCTGGAATGCGTTGAATTCAATTCAACAAGGAGTCTTTGTTGAAAGGTAGCATTTCTTACAAATATTTTTGGTATAATTACTCAATAATGAGACTGTCTCTTTATTTCTTCCTAACAAGGCTCCACCTTTTGTTGTAATAACTCATTCATACTTAATGATCTCGAAAATAGCTACTGGGCCCACAACAGGCACAATATTCATGGCAAGAAACACATCTACACTCCCTTGGGAACGAGGAATGCGTTGAATTCAATTCTACAAGGAGTCTTGTTGAATACTACCATTCCCTACAAGTATTTTCGGTATATTTACTGAATAATGAGACCATCTCTTCATTTCTTCCTAAGAAGTTTCCACACTTTGTTGCAATAACTCATTTACACTTAATGATCTTGAAAATAGCTTGTGTGCCCACAACAGGCATAATATTCATGACAATAAACACATCTACACTCCCTTGGAACCTAGAATGTGTTGAATTTCATTCAACAAGGAGTATGTGTTGAAGACTAGAATTTCTTACTAGTATTTTCGGTATAATTAATGAAAAATGGCACCGTGTCTTCATTTCTTCCTATGAAGGCTCCACCTTTTGTTGCAATAATTGATTCACACTTAATAAACTTGAAAATAGCTTATATGTCCATAACAGGAACAATATTTATGGCAGCAAACACATCTACAAACACTTGGAACCTGGAATGTGTTGAATTTCATTCAACAAGGAGTCTTTGTTAGAGACTAGCATTTATTACAAGTATTTTTGGGATATTTACTGAATAATGTGACCCTCTCTTCATTTCTTCTTAAGAAGCCTCCATCCTTTGTTGTAATAACTCACTCATACTTAATGATCTTGAAAATAGCTTATGTGCCCACAACAGACACTATATTCATTGCAATAAACACATCTATACTCCCTTGGAACTAAGAATCCTATAAATTTCATTAAACAGGGAGTCTTTGATGATGACTAGCATTTCTTACAAGAATTTTTGGTACAATTACTAAATAATGAAACCGTCTCATCATTTCATCCTAACAAGGCTCCACCTTTTGTTGTAATAACTCATTCACACATAATGACCTTGAAAATAGCTTAACTGCCCATAAAAGGCACTATATTTATCGCAACAAGCACAATTACACACCCTTGGTAACTAGGAATGTGTTGAATTTCCTTTAGCAAGGAGTCTTTGTTGAAGACTAGCATTTCTTACAAGTAATTTCGGTATATTTACTAAATAATGAGACCGTCTCTTCATTTCTTTCTAAGTAGGCTCCGCCCTTTGTTGCAATAACTCATTCACACTTAAAGATCCTGAAAAGAGCTTGTGTGCCCAAAACAGGCACAATATTCATCGCAACAAACACATCTACACTTCCTTGGAACCTGCAATACGTTGAATTCAATTCAACAAGGAGTCTTTATTGGAGACTAGCATTCCTTACAAGAATTTTCGGTATATTTACTGAATAATGAGACCGTCTCTTCATTTCTTCCTAAGAAGGCTCCTTCCTTTGTTGCAATAACTCATTCACACTTAAAGATATCGAAAATAGCTTGTGTTCCCACAACAGGCACAATATTGATGGCAACAAACACATCACCACTCCCTTAGAACCTAAAATGCATTGCATTTCATTCAACAATGAGTCTTTGTTGAAGACTAGCATTTTTTACAAGTATCTTCGGTATAATTTCTCAATAACAAGACCATCTCTTCATTTCTTCCTAACAAGGCTCCACCTTTTGTTGCAATAACTCATTCACACATAATGATCTTGAAAATACCTTGACTGCCCGCAAAAAGCATTATATTCATCGCAACAAGCACAACTACACACCCTTGGGAACTAGGAATGCATTGAATTTCATTTAGCAAGGAGTCTTTGTTGAATGCAAGCATTTCCTACAAGCATTTTCGTTATAAACACTCAATAAGGAGATCGCCTCTCCATTTCTTCCTAACAAGGTTCCACCTTGTGTTGTAATAACTCATTTACACTCAATGATCTTGAAAATAGCTTCTGTGCCCACAACAGGCACAATATTCATGGCAACAAACACATCTACACTCCCTTGGAACCTACAATGCGTTGAATTCAATTCAACAAGGAGTCTTTGTTGAAGACTAGCATTTCTTACAAGTATTTTTGGTATATTTTCTGAATAATGAGACTATCTATTCATTTCTTCCTAAAAAGGGTCCGCCCTTTGTCGCAATAACTCATTCACACTTAAAGATCTTCAAAATAGCTTGTGTGCCCATAACAAGCACAATATTTAAGGCAACAAACACATCTACACTCCCTTGGAACCTGGAATGGGTTGAATTTCATTCAAGAAGGAGTCTTTGTTGGAGACTAGCCTTTCTTACAAGTATTTTCAATATATTTACTAAATAATAAGACAATTTCTTCATTTCTTCTTAAGAAGGCTCCACGCTTTGTTGCAATAACTTATT
This sequence comes from Bruguiera gymnorhiza, assembly GCA_020883675.1. Classification (NCBI taxonomy): domain Eukaryota; kingdom Viridiplantae; phylum Streptophyta; class Magnoliopsida; order Malpighiales; family Rhizophoraceae; genus Bruguiera; species Bruguiera gymnorhiza. The sequence goes on along the minus strand of JAIRCJ010000094.1, from coordinate 418,525 downwards.
CACGCTTAATGAACTTGAGAATAGCTTGTGTGACCATAATTGGCGCAATATTCATGGCAAGAAACACATCTACACTCCCATGGGAACTAGGAATGACGTCATGTCTTGATTTCTTCCAATGAAGGCTCCACCTTTTGTTGCAATAACTCGTTGACACTTAATGAACTTGAAAATAACTTGCGTGCCCACAACAAGCACAATATTCATGGCAGCAAACACATCTACACTCCCTCAGAACCTGGAATGTGTTGAATTTCATTCAACAAGGAGCCTTTCTTGAAAACTCACATTTCTTACAAGTATTTTTGGTATAATTAATGAATAATGACACCATGTCTTCATTTCTTCCAATGAAGGCTCCACCTTTTCTTGCAATAACTCATTCACACTTAATGAACTTCAAAATAGCTTGTGTGCCCACAACAGGCATAATATTCATGGCAACAAACACACCGACACTCCCTTGGAACCTGGAATGCGTTGAATTTCATTCACCAAGGAGTCTTTGTTGAAGAATAGCATTTCTTACAAGTATTTGCAGTATAATTTCTGAATAATGACACCGTGACTTCATTTCTTCCTATGAAGGCTCCACCTTTTGTTGCAATAACTCATTCACACTTAATGAACTTCAAAATAGCTTGTGTGCCCACAACAGGCACAACATTCATGGCAACAAACACATATACACTCCTTTGGAACTTGGAATGTGTTGAAATTCATTCAACAAGGAGTTTTTCTTGAAAACTCGCATTTCTTACAAATATTTTTGGTATAATTAATGAATAATGACACCGTGTCTTCATTTTTTCCAATGAAGGCTCCACCTTTTGTTTCAATAAATCATTCACGCTTAATGAACTTGAAAATAACTTGTGTGCCCGCAACAGGCACAATAATCATGGCAACAAACACATCTACACTACCTTGGAACCTGGAATGCGTTGAATTCATTCAACAAGGAGTCTTTGTTGGAGACTAGCATTTCTTACATGTATCTTTGGCATATTTACTTAATAATGAGACCGTCTCTTCTTTTCTTCCTAGCAAGGCTCCACCTTTTGTTACAATAACTCATTCATACTTAATTAACTTGAAAATAGCCTATGTGCCCACAACAGGCACAATATTCATGGCAACAAACGCATCTACACTCCCTTGGAACCTAAAATGCGTTGAATTCATTCAACAAGGAGTCTTTGCTAAAGAATAGCATTTCTTACAAGTATTTTTGGTATAATTTCTCAATAATGACACTGTGTTTTCATTTCTACATATGAAGGCTCCACCTTTTGTTGCAATAACTCATTCATACTTAATGATCTTGAAAATCCCTTGTGTATCTACAAGAAGCATAATATTCATGCCAACAAACACATCTATACTCCTTTGGAACCTGGAATGCGTTGAATTTCATTCAACAAGTAGTCTTTGTTGAAGAGTAGCATTTCTTACAAGTATTTCCATATAATTTCTGAATAATGGCACCGTGTCTTCATTTCCTTCTATGAAGCCTCAACCTTCTGTTGCAATAACTCGTTCACACTTAAGGAACTTGAAAATAGCTTATCTAGCCACAACAGGCACAATATTCAAGGCAACAAACACATCTACACTCCCTTGGAACCTGGAATGTGTTGAATTTCATTCAACAAGGAGTTGTTCTTGGACACTAGCATTTGTCACATGTATTTATGGTATATTTACTGAATAATAAGAGTGTCTCTTCATTTCCTCCTATAAAGGCTCCACCTTTTGTTGCAATAACCCATTCACACTTAATGATCTTGAAAGTAGCTTGTGTGCCCACAACAAGCACAATATTCATGACAACAAACACATCTACACTCCCTTCGAACCTGGAATGCATTGAATGTCATTCAACAAGGAGTCTTTGTTGAAGAACAACATTTCTTACAAGTATTTTTGGTATAATTAGTGAATAATGACACCATGTCTTCATTTCTTCCAATGAAGGCTCCACCCTTTGTTGCAATAACTCATTCACACTTAATGAACTTGAAAATAGCTTGTGTGCCCACAACAGGCACAATATTCATGCCAACAAACACATTTACACTCTCCTGGAACCTAGAATGTGTTGAATTTCATTCAACAAGGAGTCTTTGTTGGACACTAGCATTTCTTACATGTATTTTTTGTATATTTACTGAATAATGAGATTGTCTCTTCATTTCTTCCTAAGAAGGCTCCACCTTTTGTTGCAATAACCCATTCACACTTAATGATCTTTAAAGTAGCTTGCGTGCCCACAACAAGCACAATATTCATGACAACAAACACATCTGCACTCCCTTGGAACCTGGAATGCGTTGAATTTCATTCAACAAGGAGTCTTTGTTGAAGAATAACTTTTCTTACAAGTGTTTTCGGGATAATTTCTGAATAATGAAACCATGCCTTCATTTCATCGTATGAAGGCTCCACCTTTTGTTGCAATAACTCATTCACACTTAATGAACTTAAAAAAAAAACTTGTGTGCCCACAACAGGCACAATATTCATGGCAACAAAGACATCTACACTCCCTTGGAACTTGGAATGTGTTGAATTTCATTCAACAAGGAGTCTTTGTTGGACACTCGCATTTCTTACATGTATTTTTGGTATATTTGCTGAATAATGAGACCGTCTCTTCATTTCTTCCTAGCAAGGAGCCGACTATTGTTCCAATAACTCATTCATACTTAATTAACTTGAAAATAGCCTGTATGCGCACAACATGCACAATATTCATGGCAACAAACACATCTACGCTCCCTTGGAACCTAGAATACATTGAATTCATTCAACAAGGAGTCTTTGTTAAACAATAACACTTCTTACAATTGTTTTGGTTATAAATTCTGAATAAGTAAACCGTGTCTTCATTTCTTCGTATGAAGGCTCCACCTTTTGTTGCAATAACCCATTCACACTTAATGAACTTGAAAATAGCTTGTGGGCCCACAACAAGCACAATATTCATGACAGCAAACACATCTACACTCCCTTGGAACCTGGAATGCGTTGAATTTCATTCAACAAGGAGTATTTGTTGAAGAATAGCATTTCTTACAAGTATTTCTGTATAATTTCTGAATAATGACCCCGTGTCTTCATTTCCTCCCATGAAGGCTCCTTCTTTTGTTGCAATAACTCATTCACACTTAATGAACTTGAAAATAACTTGTGTGCCCACAACAGGCACAATATTCATGGCAACAAACACATCTACACTCCCTTGGAACTTGGAATGTGTTGAATTTCTTTCAATAAGGAGTCTTTGTTGGACACTAGCATTTCTTACATGTATTTTTGGTATATATACTGAATAATAAGACTGTCTCTTCATTTCTTCCTAGCAAGGAGTTGCCTATTGTTCCAATAACTCATTCACACTTAATTAACTTGAAAATAGCCTATGTGCCCACAACAGGCACAATATTCAAGGCAGCAAACACATCTACACTCCCTTGGAACCTAGAATGCACTGAATTCCTTCAGCAAGGAGTCTTTGTTGAACAATAACATTTCTTATAGGTGTTTTCGGTATAATTTCTGAATAAGTAAATTGTGTCTTTATTTCTTTCTATGAAGGCTCCAGCTTTTGTTGCAATAACTCATTCACACTTAATGAACTTGAAAATAGCTTGTGGGCCCACAACAGGCACAATATTCATGACAACAAACACATCTACACTCCCTTGGAACCTAGAATGCATTGAATTTCGTTCAACAAGGAGTCTTTGTTGAAGAATAGCATTTCTTACAGGTATTTCTATATAATTTCTGAATAATGACACCGTGTCTTCATTTCCTCTTATAAAGGCTCCACCTTTCATTGCAATAACTCATTCACACATAAAGAACTTGAAAATAGCTTATGTGCCAACAACAGGCACAATATTCATGACAACGAACACATCTACACTCCCTTGGAACCTGGATGCGTTAAATTTCATTCAACGAGGAGTCTTTATGCAAGAATAGCATTTCTTACAACTATTTCTGTATAATTTCTGAATAATGACACCGTGTCTTCATTTCCTCCTATGAAGCCTCCACCATTTGTAGCAATAACTCATTCACACTTAATGAACTTGAAAATAACTTGTGCGCCCACAACAGGCACAATATTCCTGGCAACAAACACATCTACACTCCCTTGGAACTTGCAATATGTTGAATTTCATTCAACAAGGAGTCTTTGTTGGACACTAGCATTTCTTACATGTATTTTTGGTATATTTACTGAATAATGAGACTGTCTCTTCATTTCTTCCTAGCAAGGCTCCACCTTTTGTTGCAATAACTCATTCACACTTAATTAACTTGAGAATAGCCTGTGTGCCCACAACAAGCACAATATTGATGGCAACAAACACATCTACACTCCCTTGGAACCTGGAATGCGTTGAATTCATTCAACAAGGAGTCTTTGTTGGAGACTAGCATTTCTTTCATGTATTTTTGGCATATTTGCTGAATAATGAGACTGTCTCTTTATTTCTTCCTAGCAAGGCTCCACTTTTTGTTGCAATAGCTCATTCACATTTAAGGAACTTGAAAATAGCTTGTGTGCCCACAACAGGCACAATATTCATGGCAACAAACACATCTACACTCCTTTGGAACCTAGAATGTGTTGAATTTCATTCAAGAGGGAGTCTTTGCTGGAGACTAGCATTTCTTACATGTATTTTTGGCATATTTACTGAATAATAAGACCGTTTCTTCATTTCTTCCTAGCAAGGTTCCACCTTTTGTTGCAATAACTCATTCACACTTAATTAACTTGAAAATAGCCTGTGCGCCCACAACAATCGCAATATTCATGTCAACAAACACATCTACACTTCCTTGGAACCTGGAATGCGTTGAATTCATTAAACAAGGAGTCTTTGTTGAAGAATAACATTTCTTACAAGTATTTTTGATATAATTTATGAATAAGTACACCATGTCTTTATTTCTTCCTATGAAAGCTCCACCTTTTGTTGCAATAACTCATTAACACTTAATGAACTTCAAAATAGCTTGTGTGCCCACAATAGGCACAATATTCATGGCAACAAACACATTTGCACTCCTTTGGAACTAGGAATGCGTTGCATTCATTCAACAAGGAGTCTTTGTTGAATAATAGCATTTCTTACAAGTATTTTGGTATAATTTTTGAATGAGTACACTGTGTCTTCATTTCTTCCTATGAAGGGTCCACCTTTTGTTGCAATAACTCATTCACACTTAATGAACTTGAAAATAGCTTGTGTGCCCACAACAGGCCCAATATTCATGGCAACAAACACATATACACTCCCTTGGAACCCAGAATGTGTCGAATTTCATTCAGCAAGGAGTCTTTGTTGAAGAATAGCATATCTCAAAAGTATTTTCGGTATAATTTTTGAATAATGACATTGTTCATTTCTTCCTATGAAGTCTCCACCTTTTGTTGCAATAATTCATTCACACTTAGGGAACTTGAAAATAGCTTGTGTGCCCACAACAGGCACAATATTCATGGCAACAAACACATCTACACTCCCTTAGAACCTGGAATGTGTTGAATTTCATTCAATAAGGAGTCTTTGTTGGAGACTAGCATTTCTTACATGTATTTTTGGCATATTTGCTGAATAATGAGACCGTCTCTTTATTTCTTCCTAGCAAGGCTCCACCTTTTATTGCAATAACTCATTCACATTTAAGGAACTTGAAAATAGCATGTGTGCCCACAACAGGCACAATATTCGTGGCTACAAACACATCTACACTCCTTTGAAACCTAAAATGTGTTGAATTTCATTCAAGAAGGAGTCTTTGCTAAAGACTAGCATTTCTTACATGTATTTTTGGCATATTTACTGAATAATGAGACCGTCTCTTCATTTCTTCCTAGCAAGGTTCCACCTTTTGTTGCAATAACTCATTCACACTTAATTAACTTGAAAATAGTCTATGCGCCCACAACAGTCGCAATATTCATGTCAACAAACACATCTACACTTCCTTCGAACTTGGAATGCGTTGAATTCATTAAACAAGGAGTCTTTGTTGAAGAATAACATTTCTTACAAGTATTTTGGTATAATTTCCGAATAAGTACACCATGTCTTTATTTCCTCCTATGAAGGCTCCACCTTTTGTTGCAATAACTCATTTACACTTAATGAACTTCACAATAGCTTGTGTGCCCACAATAGGCACAATATTCATGGCAACAAACACATTTACACTCCTTTAAAACCAGGAATGCGTTCCATTCATTCAACAAGGAGTCTTTGTTGAATAATAGCATTTCTTACAAGTATTTTCGGTATAATTTTTGAATGAGTACACTGTGTCTTCATTTCTTCCTATGAAGGGTCCACCTTTTGTTGCAATAACTCATTCACACTTAATGAACTTGAAAATAGCTTGTGTGCCCACAACAGGCACAATATTCATGGCAACAAACACATATACACTCCCTTGGAGCCCACAATGCGTCGAATTTCATTCAGCAAGGAGTCTTTGTTGAAGAATAGCATATCTCAAAAGTATTTTCGGTATAATTTTTGAATAATGACATCGTATCTTCATTTCTTCCTATGAAGTCTCCACCTTTTGTTGCAATAATTCATTCACACTTAGGGAACTTGAAAATAGCTTGTGTGCCCACAACAAGCACAATATTCATGGCAACAAACACATCTACACTCCCTTAGAACCTGGAATGTGTTGAATTTCATTCAATAAGGAGTCTTTGTTGGAGACTAGCATTTCTTACATGTATTTTTGGCATATTTACTGAATAATGAGACCATCTCTTCATTTTTTCCTAGCAAGGCTCCACCTTTTGTTGCAATAACTCATTCACACTAAATTAACTTGAAAATAGCCAGTGTTCCCACAACAATCACAATATTCATGGCAACAAGCACATCTACACTCCCTTGGAACCCAGAATGCATCAAATTTCATTCAACAAGGAGTCTTTGTTGAATAATAGCATTTCTTACAAGTATTTTCGGTATAATTTTTGAATAATGACACCGTATCTTCATTTCTTCCTATGAAAGCTCCACCTTTTCTTGCAATAATTCATTCATACTTAAGGAACTTGAAAATAGCTTGTGTGCCCACAACAAGCTCAATATTCATGGTAAGAAACACATCTACACTCCCTTGGAACCTGGAATGTGTTGAATTTCATTCAATAAGGAGTCTTTGTTGGAGACTAGCATTTCTTACATGTATTTTTGGCATATTTACTTAATAATGAGATCGTCTCTTCATTTCTTCCTAGCAAGGCTCCACCTTTTGTTGCAATAACTCATTCACACTTAATTAACTTAAAAATAGCATGTGTACCCACAACAAGCACAATATTCATGGCAACAAACACATCTACACTCCCTTGGAACTTGGAATGTGTTGAATTCATTCAACAAGGAGTCTTTGTTTAAGAATAACATTTCTTACAAGTATTTTCAGTATAATTTCTGAATAAGTAAACTGTGTCTTCATTTCTTCCTATGAAGGCTCCACCTTTTGTTGGAATAACTCATTCACACTTAATGAACTTGAACACAGTTTGTGTGCCCATAACAGGCACAATATTCATGGCAACAAACACATCTACACTCCCTTAGGAACTTGGAATGTGTTGAATTCTATTCAACACAAAGTCCTTATTGAAGACTACCATTTCTTACAAGTATTTTTGGTATATTTTCTGAATAATGGGACCGTCTCTTCATTTCTTCCTAAGAAGTCTCCACCTTCTGTTGCAGTAACTCATTCAAATGTAATGATCTTGACAATAGCTTGTGTGCCCATAAGAGGCACTATATTCATGGCAACAAACACATCTATACTCCCTCAGAACAAGGAATCCTATAAATTTCATTAAAGAAGGAGTCTTTGATCATGACTAGCATTTCTTACAAGTATTTTCGGTACAATTACTAAATAATGAGACTGTCTCATCATTTCATCCTAACAAGGCTTCACCTTTTGTTGGAATGACTCATTCACGGTTAATGATCTTGAAAATAGCTTGAATGCCCACAAAAGGCATTATATTCATCGCAACAAGCACAACTACACACCCTTGGGAGCTAGGAATGTGTTGAATTTCATCCAGCAAGGAGTCTTTGTTGAAGAATAGCATTTCTTACAAGTATTTTCGGTATAATTTCTAAATAATGACACTGTGTCTTCATTTCTTCCTATGAAGGCCCCACCTTTTGCTGCAATAACTCATTCACACTTGATGAACTTGGAAATAGCTTGTGTGCCCACAAAAGGTACAATATTCCTAGCAATAAACACATCTACATTCCCTTGGAACCTGGAATGTGTTGAATTTCATTCAACAAGGAGTCTTTGTTTTACACTAGCATTTCTTACATGTATTTTTGGCATATTTAATGAATAATGAGACCGTCTCTTCATTTCTTCCTAGCAAGGCTCCACCTTTTGTTGCAATAACTCATTTGCACTTAATTAACTTGAAAATAGCCTGTGTGCCAACAATAGGCACAATATTCATGGCAACAAACACATCTGCACTCCCTTTGAACCTGGAATGCATTGAATTCAATTCAATAAGGGGTCTTTGTTGAAGACTAGAATTTTGTACAAGTATTTTTGGTATATTCTTTGAATAATGGGACTGTCTCCTCATTTCTTCCTAAGAAGCTTGCACCCTTCGGGTATAATTTCTGAATAAAGTCACCATGTCTTCATTTCTTCCTATGAAGGCTCCACCTTTTGTTGCAATAACTCATTCACACTTAATGAACTTGAAAATAGCTTGGGTACCCTTAACAGACACAATATTCATGGGAATAAACACATCTACATTCACTTGGAACCTGTAATGCGTTGAATTTCTTTCAACAAGGAGTCTTTGTTGAAGACTAGTATTTCTTACAAGTATTTTCGGTATAATTACTAAATAAGGACACTGTGTCTTCATTTCATCCTATGAAGGCTCCACCTTTTCTTGCAATAACTCATTCACACTTAAGGAACTTGAAAATAGCTTGTGTGACCACAACAAGCACAATATTGATGGCAGCAAACACATCTATACTACCTTGGAACCTGGAATGTGTTGAATTTGATTCAACAAGGAGTTTTTGTTGGCAACTACCATTTCTTACAAGTATTTTTGATATATTTATTGAATAATGAGACCATCTCTTTAATTCTTCCTAAAAAGCCTCCACCTTTTGTTGTGATAACGCTTCCACATTTAATGATCTTGAAAATAGTTTGTGAGCCCACAACAGGCACAATATTCATGGCAACAAACACATCTATACTCCCTTGGAGCCTAGAATGCATTGAATTTCATTCAACAATGAGTCTTTGTTGAAGGCTAGCACTTCTTACAAGAATTTTTGGTATAATTCCTAAGTAATGACATTGTGTCTTCATTTCTTCCTGTGTCGGCGCCACCTTTTGTTGCAATAACTCATTCACACTTAATGAACTTGAAACTAGCTTGTGTGTGCACAACAAGCACAGTATTCATGCCAAGAAACACTTCTACACTCTCTTGGGAACTAGGAATGCGTTGAATACAATTCAACAAGGAGTCTTTATTGAAGACTAGCATTTCTTACAAGTATTTTCGGTATATTTACTGAATAATGAGACCATCTCTTCATTTCTTCCTAAGAAGCCTCCACCCTTTGTTAAAATAACTCATTCACACATAATGATCTTGAAAATAACTTGTGTGCCCACAACAGGCACAATATTCATGGCACCAAACACATCTACACTCCCTTGGAGATTAGCATTTCTTACGAATATTTTCGGTATAATTGCTGAATAATGACACTGTGTCTTCATTTTTTCCTAAGAAGGCTCCACCATTTGTTCCAATAACTCATTCACACTTAATGAACTTGAGAATACCTTGTGTGCCCACATTAAGCACAATATTCCTAGCAAGAAACACATCTAGACTCCCTTGGAAACTTGGAATGCATTGAATTCAATTCAACAAGGAGTCCATGTTAGAGACTACCATTTCTTACAAGTATTTTCAGCATATTTTCTAAATAATAAGACTGTCTCTTCATTTCTTGCTAAGAAGTCACCAACTTTTGTTGCAATAACTCATTCAAACATAATGATCTTGACAATTGGTTGTGTGCCCACAACAAGCACTATATTCATGGCAACAAATATGCCTAAAATCGCTTAGAACAAGGAATCCTATGAATTTCATTCAAGAAGGAGCCTTTGATGATGACTAGCATTTCTTACATGTATTTTTGGTATATTTACTGAATAATGAGACCGTCTCTTAATTTCTTCCAAAGAAGCATCCACCCTTTGTTTCAATAACTCATTCACACTTAATGAACTTGAAAATACCTTGTGTGCCCACAACAGACACAATATTCATGGCAATAAACACATCTACACTCCCTTGGAACCTGTAATGTGTTGAATTTTCATTCAATATGGAGTCTTTGTCGGACACTAGCATTTCTTACGAGTATTTTCGGTATAATTGCTGAATAATGACCCCGTGTCTTCATTTCTTGCTAAGAAGGCTCCACCTTTTGTTGCAATAACTCATTCGCACTTAATGAAGTTGAAAATAGCTTGTGTGCCCACAACATGCACAATATTCATGGCAAGAAACACATCTAGACTCCCTTGGGAACTAGGAGTTAAATTTAATTCAATAAGGAATTTTTGTTGAAGACTAACATTTCTTACAAGTATTTTCGGTATATGTACTAAATAATGAGAGCGTCTCTTCATTTCTTCCTAAGAAGCCTCCACCCTTTGTTGCAATAACCCATTCACACCTAATGTTCTTGAAAATAGCTTATGTGCCCACAACAGGCACAATATTCATGGCAACAAACACATTTACACTCCCTTGGAAACTTGAATGCGTTAAATTTCATTCAACAAGTGGTCTTTGTTGAAGACTTGCATTTCTTACAAGTATTTTCGATATAATTTCTGAATAATGACACCATGTCTTCATTTCTTCCTATGAAGGATCCACCTTTTGTTACAATAACTCATTCATAGTTAATGAACTTGAAAACAGCTTGTGTGCCCACAAGCACAATATTCATGGCAACAAACACATCTACTCTCCCTTGGAAATTGGAATGCCTTGAATTTCATTCAACAAGGAGTCTTTGTTAAAGACTACCATTTCATACAACTATTTTTGGTATAATTACTGAATAATGACACTGTGTCTTCATTTCCTCATAACAAGGGTCCACCTTTTGTTGCAATAACTCATTCACACTTAATGAACTTGAAAATAGCTTGTGTGCCCATAACAAGCACAGTATTGATGGCAAGAAACACATCTACACTCCCTTGCGAACTAGGAATGCGTTGAATTTCATTCAACGAGGAGTCTTTGTTGAAGGTTAGCATTTCTTACAACTATTTTTGGTATAATTACTGAATAATGACACCGTATCTTCATTTCTTCATAACGAGGGTCCACCTTTATTGCAATAACTCATTCACACTTAATGACCTTGAAAATAGATTGTGTGCCCACAGCTGTCACAATGTTCATGGCAACAAACACATCAACGCTCCCATGGAACCTGGAATGCATTGATTTTCATTCAACAAGAAGTCTTTGTGGAATATGGAATGTGTTGAATTTCGTTCAACAAAGAGTCTTTGTTGGAGACTAGCATTTCTTACAAGTATTTTCGGCATATACACTGAATAATGAGACCATCTTTTCATTTCTTCCTAAGAAGCCTCCACCCTTTGTTGCAATAACCAACTCACACCTAATGATGTTGAAAATAGCTTGTGTGCTCACAATAAGCACACTATTCATGTTAACAAACACATCTACACTCCCTTGGAATCAAGAAAGCGTTGAATTTCATTCAACAAGGAGTCTTTGTTGGAGACTAGCATTTCTTACAAGTATTTTCGGCATATGCACTGAATAATGAGACCGTCTTTCACTTCTTTCTAAGAAGCCTCCACCCTTTGTTGCAATAACCAACTCACACCTAAAGATGTTGAAAATAGCTTGTGTGCTCACAATAAGCACACTATTCATGTTAACAAACACATCTACACTCCCTTGGAATCAGGAAAGCGTTGAATTTCATTCAACAAGGAGTCTTTCTTGGAGACTAGCATTTCTTACAAGTATTTTCCATAGAATTACTGAATAATGACACCGTCTCTTCATTTCTCTCCACGAAGGCTCCACCTTTTGTTGCAATACCTCATTCACACTTAAGGAACTTGAAAATAGCTTGTGTGCCCACAACAAGAACAATATTCATGGCAACAAACACATCTACACTCACTTGGAACCTGGAATGCATTGAATTTCATACAACAAGGAGTCTTTGTTGAAGACTAGCATTTCGTACAACTATGTTTCATATAATTACTGAATAATGACACCGTGTCTTCATTTCTTTGTAACAAGGGTCCACCTTTTGTTGCAATAACTCATTCACACTTAATGATCATAAAAATTGCTTGTGTGCCCACAACAAGCACAATATTCATGGTAAGAAACACATCTACACTCCCTAGGGAACTAGGAATGTGTTAAATTCAATTCAAGAAGGAGTCTTTATTGAAGACTAGCATTTCTTACAACTATTTTTGTTATAATTAATGAATAATGACACCGTGTCTTCATTTCTTCGTAACAAGGGTCCACCTTTTGTTGCAATAACTCATTCACACTTAATGAACTTCAAAATAGCTTGTGTGCCCACAACAGGAACAATATTCATGGCAACAAACACATCTACACTCCTTTAGGACCTGGAATTTGTTGAATTTCATTCAACAAGGAATCTTTGTTAGAGGCTAGCATTTCTTACAAGTACTTTTAGTATATGTACTCAATAATTAGACTGTCTCTTCATTTCTTACTAAGAAGCCTCCACCCTTTGTTGCAATAACCCATTCACACCTAATAATCTTGAAAATAGCTTGAGTGCTCACAACAAGCACAATATTCATGGCAACAAACACATCTACCCTCCCTTGGAAACTTGAATGCATTGAATTTCATTCAACAAGGAGACTTTGTTGAAGACTAGCATTTCTTACAAGTATTTTCCGTATAATTACTAAATAATGACACCGTGTCTTCATTTCTTCCTATGAAAGCTCTACCTTTTGTTGCAATAACTTGTTCACAATTAATGAACTTCAAAACAGCTTGTCTGCCTACAACAGCCACGATATTCATGGCAACAAACACATCTACACTCCCTTAAAACCTGGAATGCATTGAATTTCGTTCAACAAGGAGTCTTTCTTGAAAACTAGCATTTCTTCCAACTATTTTTGGTATAATTACTGAATAATGGCATCATGTCCTCATTTCTTCATAACAAGGGTCCACCTTTAGTTGTAATAACTCCTTCACACTTAATGAACTTGAAAATAGCTTGTGTGCCCACAATAGACACAATATTCGTGGCAACAAACACATCTACACTCCCTTGGAACCTGGAATGTGTTGAATTTCATTCAACAAGGTGTCATTGTTGGAGACTAGCATTTCTTAAAAGCATTTTCGGTATATGTACTGAATAATGGGACCATCTCTTCATTTCTTCCTAAGAAGCCTCCACCCTTTGTTGCAATAACCCATTGACACTTAACGATCTTGAAATAGCATGTAGGCCCATAACAAGCACAATATTCAAGGCAACAAACACATATACACTCCCTTGGAACCTAGAAGGCGTTGAATTTCATTCAACAAGGACTCTTTGTTGAAGACTAGCATTTCTTATAAGTATTTTTGGTATAATTACTGAATAATGACACCGTGTCTTCATTTCTTCCTATGAAGGCTCCACCTTTTATTGCAATAACTCATTCACACTTAATGAACTTGAAAATAGTTTGTGTGCCCACAACAAGCACAATATTAATGGCAACAAACACACTACACTCCCAAGGAACCTAGAATGCATTGAATTTCATTCAACAAAGAGTCTTTGTTGAAGACTAGCAATTCTTACAAGCTTTTTTAGTATAATTATTGAATAATGACACCATGTCTTCATTTCTTCCTATGAAGGCTCCACCTTTTGTTGTAATAACTCATTCACTCTTAATGAACTTGAAAATAACTTGTGTGCCTATAACAAGAATAATATTCATTGCAACAAACACGTCTACCCTCCCTTGGAACATGGAAGGTGTTGAATTACATTCAACATGGAGTCTTCGTTGGAGTCTAGCATTTTTGACAAGTATTTTCGGTATATTTACAAAATAATGAGTCCGTCTCTTCATTTCTTCCTAAGAAGCCTCCACCCTTTGTTACAATAACCCCCTTGACACTTAATGATCTTGAAAATAGCATGTGTGCCCACAATAGGCACAATATTCATGGCAACAAACACATCTACACTCCCTTGGAACCTGGAATGCATTGAATTTCATTCAACAAGGAGTTTTTGTTGAAGACTAGCATTTCTTACAAGTATTTTTGGTATAATTACTGAATAATGACACCGTGTCTTCATTTCTTCTTATGAAGGCTCTACCTTTCGTTGCAAATAACTCATTCACACTTATGAACTTGAAAATAGTTTGTGTGCCCACAATAGCCACAATGTTCATGGCAACAAACACATCTACACTCCCTTAGAACCTGGAATGTGTTGAATTTCATTCAACAAGGAGTGCTTGTTGAAGACTAGCATTTTTTACAACTATTTCTGGTATAATTACTGAATAATGACACCGTGTGTTCATTTCTTCCTATGAAAGCTCCACCTTTTGTTGCAATAACTCATTCACACCTAATGAACTTGAAAACAGCTCATGTGCCCACAAAAAGGCACAATATTCATCGCAACAAACACATCTACACTCCCTTAGAACCTGAAAGGTGTTGAATTACATTCAATAAGGAGTATTGGTCGGAGCCTAGCTTTTCTGACAAGTATTTTCGGTATATTTACTGAATAATGAGATCATCTCTTCATTACTTCCTAAGAAGCCTCCACCCTTTATTGCAATAACTCATTCACACTTAACGATCTTGAAAATTGCTTATGTGCCCAGAACAGGCACAATATTCATGGCAACAAACACATTTACATGCCCTTGGAACCTATAATGCTTTGAATTTCTTTCAACAAGGAGTCTTTGTTGAAGACTAGTATTTCTTACAAGTATTTTCGGTATAATTACTGAATAACAACACCGTGTCTTCATTTCTTCCTATGAAGGCTGCACCTTTTATTGTAATAACTCATTCATATTTAATGAACTTGAAAACAATTTTTATGCCCACAACAGGCACAATATTCATGGTAACAAACACATCAACACTCCCTTGGAACCTGGAATGCATTGAATTTCATTCAACTAGGAGTCTTTGTTGAAGATTAGCAATTCTTACAAGTATTTTCGGTATAATTACTGAACAATGACACCGTGTCTTCAATTCTTCCTATGAAGGCTCCACCTTTTCTTGCAATAACTCATTCACACTTAATGAACTTGAAAACAACTTGTGTGCCCGTAATAAGAACAATGTTCATTGCAACAAACACATCTACACTCCCTTGGAACCTGGAAGGTGTTGAATTACATTCAACAAGGAGTATTTGTCAAAGCCTAGCACTTCTAACAAGTATTTTCGGTATATTTACTGAATAATGAGACCATCTCTTCATTTCTTCCTAAGAAGCCTCCACCCTTTGTTGCAATTACTCATTCACACTTAACGATCTTGAAAATTGCTTGTGTGCCCACAACAAGCACAATATTCATGGCAACAAACACATCTACACGCCCTTGGAACCTAGAATGCTTTGAATTTCTTTCAACAAGGAGTTTTTGTTGAAGATTAGCATTTCTTACAAGTATTTTCGGTATAATTACTGAATAATGACACTATGTCACATTTCCTCCTATGAAGGCTCCGCCTTTTGTTGCAATAACTCATTCACACATAATGAACTTGAAAACAATTTGTCTACCCACAATAGGCATAATATTCATGGCAACAAACACATCTACACTCCCATGGAACCTGGAATTCGTTGAATTTCATTCAACAAGAAGTCTTTGTGGAACACTAGCATTTCTTACATGTATTTTCGGTATAATTACTGAATATTGACACCGTGTCTTCATTTCTTTCTAAAAAGGCTCCACCTTTTGTTGCAATAACTCATTTGCACTTAACGAACTTGAAAATAACTTGTGTGCCCACAACAGGCACAATATTCTTGGCAAGAAACATAACTATACTCCCTTAGGAACTAGGAATCCGTTAAATTCAATTCAACAAGGAGTCTTTCTTGAAGACTAGCATTTCTTAAAAGTATTTTCGGTATATTTACTAAAGAATGAGCCTGTCTCTTCATTTCTTCCTAAGAAGCCTCCATCCTTTGTTCCAATAACTCATTCTCACCTAATGATCTTGAAAATAGCTTGTGTGCCCACAAAATGCACAATATTCATGGCAACAAGCATTTACACTCCCTTGGAAACTGGAATTCGTTGAATTTCATTTAACAAGAAGTCTTTATGGAAGTCTAGCATTTCTTACATGTATTTTTGGTATAATTACTGAATAATGACTCTAAGTCTTCATTTCATCCTAAGCAGCCTCCACCTTTTGTTGCAATAACTCATTCACAATTAATGATCTTAAAAATAGCTTGTGTGCCCACAACGAGCACAATATACATGCAACAAACACGTCTACACTCCCTTTGAACCTGGAATTCATTGAATTTCATTCAACAAGGAGTCTTTGTTGAAGAATAGCATTTCTTACAAGTATTTTTGGTAAAATTACTGAATAATGACACCGTGTCTTCATTTCTTCATGAGTAGGCTCGACCTCTTGTTATTATAACTCATTCACACTTAATGAATTTCAAAATAACTTGTGTGCCCACAACAAGCACATTATTCATGGCAATAAACACATCTACACTCCCTTGGAACTTGGAATGCCTTGAATTTCATTCAACAAGGACTCTTTGTTGGAGAGTAGCATTTCTTCCAATTATTTTCGATATAATAACTAAATAATGACTCTGTGTCTTCATTTCCTCCTAAAAAGCCTCTACCTTTTGTTGCAATAACTCATTCACACTTAATGAACTTGAATATAGTGCACACAACAAGTACAATATTCATGGCAACAAACACATATACACTCCTTTGGAACCTGGAATGCATTGAATTTCATTCAACAAGGAGTCTTTGTTGAAGACTAGCATTTCTTACAAGTATTTTCACTGTGTCTTCATTTCTTCTTAAGCAGGCTCCACCTTTTGTTGTAATAACCCATTCATACTTAATGAACTTTAAAACAATTGGTGTGCTCACAACAAGCAAAATATTCATGGCAACAAACACATCTACACTCCCTTGGAACCAAGAATGCGTTGAATTTCATTCAACAAGGAGTATTTCTTGAAAACTAGCATTTTTTACAAGTATTTTCAATATATTTACTAAATAATGACACCGTCACTTCATTCTTCAAAAAAAGCCTCCACCCTTTGTTGTAATAACTCATTCCAACTTAATGATCTAGAAAATAGCTTATGTGCCCACAACAAGCACAATATTCATGGCAATAAACACGTCTACACTCCCTTTGAACCTTGAATTCGTTGAATTTCATTCAACAAGGAGTCTTTGTTGAAGACAAGCATTTCCTACAAGTATTTTTGGTATAATTACTAAGTAATGACTCCATGTCTTCATTTCTTCCTCAGAAGGCACCATCTTTTCTTGCAATAACTCATTCACACTTAATGAACTTGAAAATAGCCTGTGTGCCCACAACAGGCACTATATTCATGGCAATAAATATATCTACACTCCCTTAGAACTTTGAAAGCATTAAATTTCATTCAACAAGGAGTCTTTGTTGAAGACTAGCATTTCCTACAAGTATTTTTACTACAATTGTTGAATAATGACACCATGTCTTCATTTCTTGCAATAACTCATTCACACTTACTGATCTTGAAAATAGCTTGTATGCCCACAACAAGCATAATATTCATGGCAACAAACACATCTACACTCCCTTGGAACCTAGAATCCATTGAATTTCATTCAACAAAGAGTCTTTGTTGAAGACCAACATTTCTTACAAGTCATTTCGGTATAATTACTGAATAATGACATCATCTCTTCATTTCTTCCTAAGAAGCCTCTGCCTTTTGTTGCTATAACTCATTCACACTTAATGATCTTGAAAATAGCTTGTGTGCTCACAAAAGGGACAATTTTCATATCAACAAACGCATCTACGCTCCCTTGAAACCTGGAATCCATTAAATTTCATACGACAAGAAGTCTTTGTTTAAGACTAAAATTTCTCACAAGTATTTTCCATATAATTTCTAAACAACGACACCGTGTCTTCATTTCTTCCTGAGAAGGCTTAACCTTTTGTTGTAATAACTTATTCACATTTAATGAACTTGAAAATAGCTTTTGTGCCCACAAATGGCACAAAATTCATGGCAACAATCACATTTACACTTCCTTGGAACCTAGAATGCATTGAATTTCGTTCAACAAGGAGTCTTTGTTGAAGACTAGCATTTCTTACAAGTATTTTCAGTATAATTACTAAATAATGACATCGTGTCTTCATTTCTTCCTAAGCAGGCTCCACCTTTTGTTGCAATAACTCACTCACACTTAATGAACTTCAAAATAACTTGTATGCCCACAACAGGCACAATATTCGTGGCAACCAATACATCTACACTCCCTTGGAACCTAGAATGTGTTGAATTTCATTCAACAAGGAGTCTTTGTTAAGGACTAGGATTTTTTGCAAGTATTTTTGGTATAATTACTAAATAATGACACCGTGTCTTCATTTCTGCCCCAGAAGGCTCCACCTTTTGTTGCAATAACTCATTCACCCTTAATGAACTTAAAAATAGCTTGTGTGTCCACAACAAGCACTATATTCATGGCAACAAACACATCTACACTCCCTTGGAACCTAGAATGCATTGAATTTCATTCAACAAGGAGTCTTTGTTGCAGACAAGCATTTCTTCTAATCATTTTCGGTATAATTACTGAATAATGATGTTGTGTCTTCATTTCTTCCTAAGAAGGCTCCACCTTTTGTTGTAATAACTCATTCACTCTTAATGATCTTGAAAATAGCATTTGTGCGATAACATTCTTGGCAACAAATACATTTATACTCCACTGGAACTAGGAATGCATTAAATATCATTAAACAAGGAGTCTTTAATGATGATTAGCATTTCTTACAAGCATTTTTGGTACAGTTACTTAGTAATGAGACTGTCTCTTCATTTCTTCCTATGAAGGTTCCAACTTTTGTTGCAATAACTCATTCACACTTGATGAACTCCAAAATAGCTTGTGTGCCAACAACAGGTACAATATTCATGGCAGTAAACACAACTACACTCCCTTTGCATTAAGAATGTGTTGAATTTCGAAAAACAAGGAGTCTTTGTTCAAGACTAGCATTTCTTACAAGTATTTTTGGTATAATTACTAAATAATGTGACAGTCTCTTCATTTCTTCCTAAGAAGCCCCTACCTTTTCTTGAAATAACTCATTCACACTTAATGAACTTAAAAACTACTTATGTGCCCAGAACAGGCACTATATTTATGGTAACAAACACATCTATACTCCCTTTGAATTAGGAATCCTATAAATTTCATTAAACAAGGAGTTTTTGATGATGACAAGCTTTTCTTACATGCATATACGGTACAATTACTAAATAATGAGACCATTTATTCATTTCTTCCTAACAAGGCTCCATCTTTTGTTGCAATAACTCATTCACACTTAATGAACTTGAAAACTACTTGTGTGCCCACAACAGGCACTATATTCATGGCAACAAACACATCTACACTCCCTTGGAACCTAGAATGCATTGAATTTCATTCAACAAGGAGTCTTTGTTGAAGACTAGCATTTCTTCCAAGTATTTTCTATATAATTACTGAACAATGACTCTATGTCTTCTTTTCTTCCTAAGAAGCCTCCACCTTTTGCTGCAATAACTCATTCACACATAGTGAACTTGAAAACTGCTTGTGTGCCCACAACAGGCAAACTATTCATGACAACAAACACACCTACCCTCCCTTAGAACCTGGAATGTGTTGAATTTCGTTCAACAAGGAGTGTTTGTTGAAGACTAGCATTTCTTACAAGTATTTTCGGTATATTTAATGAATAATGTGACCGTCACTTCATTTCGTCCTAACAAGGCTCCACCTTTTGTTGCAATAACTCATTCACACTTAATGATCTTGAAAATAGCTTGAATGCCCACAAAGGCACTATATTCATCGCAACAAGCACATCTACACACCCTTAGGAACTAGGAATGTATCGAATTTCATTCAACAATGAGTCTTTCTTAAAGACTAGTATTTTTAGTATAATTACTCAATAAGGTGACCGTCTCTATATTTCTTCCTAATAAGGCTCCACCTTTTGTTGCAATGATTCATTCACACTTAATGAACTTGAAAATAGTTTATGTGCCCACAACAGGCATAATATTCATGGCAACAAGCACATCTACACTCCCTTGGGAACTAGGAATGTGTTGAATTCAATTCAACAAGGAGTCTTTCTTAAAGACTAGCATTTCTTACAAGTATTTTTGGTATATTTACTAAATAATGAGACCGTCTCTTCATTTCTTCCTAAGAACACTCTACCTTCTGTTACAATAACTCATTCAAATTTAATGATCTTGAAAATAGCTTTTGTGCCCACAATAGGCATTATATTCATGGCAACAAACACATCTATACTCCCTTGGAACTAGGAATTCTATGGATTTCATTAAACAAGGAGTCTTTGATGATGACTAGCATTTATTACATGCATTTTCGGTACAATTTCTAAATAATGAGACCGTCTCATCATTTCTTCCTAACATGGCTGCACCTTTTGTTGGAATAACTCATTTACGCTTAATGATCTTGAAAATAGCTTGAATGCAAACAAAAGGCACTATATTCATTGCAACAAGCACATCTACACACCCTTGGTAACTAGGAATGCGTTGAATTTCATTCAACAAGGAGTCTTTGTTAAATAATAGCATTTCTTACAAGTATTTTCGGTATATTTACTAAATAATGAGACCGTCTCATCATTTCTTCCTAAGAAGGCTCCACCCTATGTTGCAATAACTCATTCACACTTAATGATCTTGAAAATAGCTTGTGTTACCAACACAAGCACAATATTGATGGCAACAAACACATCTACACTCCCTTCGAACCTAGAATGCATTGAATTTCATGTAACAAGGAGTATTTCTTGAAGACTAGCTTTTTTTAGAAGTATTTTTGGTATAACTGCTTAATAATGAGACTACCTCTTCATTTCTTCCTAACAAGGCTCCACCTTTTGTTGCAACAACTCATTCACACTTAATGAACTTGAAGATAGTTTGTGCACCCACAATAGGCACAATATTCATGGCAACAAACACATCTACACTCCCTTGGGAACTAGGAAAACATTGAATTCAATTCAACAAGGAGTCTTTCTTGAAGGCTAGCTTTTCTTATAAGTATTTTCGGTATATTTACTGAATAATGAGACCGTTACTTCATTTCTTCCCAATAAGGCTCCATTTTTTGTTGCAATATCTCATTCATGCTTAAATGATCTTGAAAATAGCTTGAATGGCCACAAAAGGCACTATATTCATCGCAACAAGCACATCTACACACCCTTGGGATCTAGGAATGCGTTGAATTTCATTCAACAACAAGTCTTTGTTGAAGACTAGCATTTCTTACAAGTACTTTTTGTATAATTACTCAAAAATGAGACTGTCTCTTCATTTCTTCCTAATAAGGCTCTACCTTTTGTTGCAATAACTCATTCAATCTTTATAATCTTGAAAATAGCTTGAATGCCCACAAAAGGCACTACATTCATCGCAACAAGCACATCTACACACCCTTAGAAACTAGGAATGCGTTGAATTTCATTCAACATCAAATCTTACTTGAGGACTAGCATTTTTTACAAGTGTTTCTGGTATAATTACTCAATAATGAGACTGTCTCTTCATAAATCTAATGAGCATTGTAATGTATGTATTTGACTTGGTCTACTTTACCTAGATTCTTCGGGGTTCGGGAGCATAGTTATATTTGGCAAAGGCCGTAGCTAACCCACTTAAACACCCATCACAAGCAACGATACTACTATTCACTTATTGTTACTTCTACACTTCTCTTGTTGATACTTTATTTATTTCTCCCTCTCTTTTTTTATGATTTGTCATAAAGGCAAACATGTTAGGGTTTTAAGGAATTCAAACAAGTGGTAACAAGGATATATTTTTTTTTTCTTAGAGGAATTAATGTAATTTTGCACCAATGGGCTTAAAAGGGGCATCTCAAACTAGTACTGCCAATAAAAACTTTGTGTCTTTTTTCTTTTCCCCTTTTCTTCTTTTTTATTTTTTATTTTTTCTCTTTTTCTTCC
The DNA here is from genome assembly GCA_020883675.1 of Bruguiera gymnorhiza. Classification (NCBI taxonomy): domain Eukaryota; kingdom Viridiplantae; phylum Streptophyta; class Magnoliopsida; order Malpighiales; family Rhizophoraceae; genus Bruguiera; species Bruguiera gymnorhiza. The sequence continues at coordinate 395,988 of JAIRCJ010000094.1, read as the reverse complement.
TTTTTTCTTTCTTTTATTTTTCCTTTTATTTTTGTCCTTAGATTCCAGAACCCCCTACCATTTATGCTTCTCTCTTATTTTAGGTCCAAAATCACTCTTTCTCTCTATACTTACCACTCCTTTGATCATTTTCCTGAATTTCAAGCTTTAAAATGCCTCAATCACTAGTCTTGAATATGATTTCTAGTGTATTTTGCTAATTTTTGGGACCAAATATAACGCAAAGAGGGAGAGTGGTTGCTGCACATAGGGAAGCGTCGTTAGCCTCTAATCAACACATGAAAGGCACTATTGGGTAGATTGTCACTTATCAAGTTCACCAATGCTGGTTTCATGAGGCGACAGTGGTCGAAAATAACATATGTGAGGGATGGAGCAAGCAATGAAGATGAGCTTTAGTCCAAGGGTCATTGCATCTTCATGCTCTGTTCAATACATGAAGGGTGTTGTTGGGAAAATCAATGCCTAATGCATCAAATAGTGTGGATTTTGGGCCGAAGTGATGCTAGGTGGCAACACAAGTAGCAGCAATGTAGCGGTTGGCCTTAGGTTGCTTTGTCAGTTCATGTACTTCCAAACCTCATTTTGGTGCATGGCCTTTGACAATGCACAAATTAGTTATTGGTGGCTCTAATAAGGGTGTTATGGCATTTTTCAATGACATTGTTGATGGTCAATGGTGGCAACGACAAGCCTCTAGTGAGGGTTAGTGTGCTCCTTCTTTTTCCTCTTTGTGTTTTTCCTTTTTTTCTTTTTTTTTTTTTGGCTGCAAAGGCTCTTCTGAGGCTTGATCTAATGGATTTTAGATAGACAAAGGTGTAAAATGCTTAATATAAATCCCTTTTTTGATCAATATTTAGCTATGTAGTTGGATATATTGGTCTTTTTATGCTGTCATAAATGTTTGGTGCTTGTTGCTTTGTTGTTGTTATGTTTTATGGGTATTTCAAGTGTTTGATTTAGTTTACTTTTAACTTTAATCGATTATCCTACACAAAAACCATACATTTCATGAAGGACCTAGTTTGTTTTTAACTTTAATTAACTGTTCTATATAGCAACCATAGGTTTTACAAAGGAGCTATGTAATGTTTAATAAAAATGAAAGAAATTATTAAAAGGATCCCATAGTCTTGACATGGATACCTTTGTTCCTGATATTATTGGTTAGAGAGAATAACTCCTCCTCTTGGGTTATTGCCTATAAATTTTTGGATGCTTGGTAATACTATCTCTCTTTATTCCTTTTGCCTCTCTCCAGACTACCTTACATGCTCTTAGTTTCTACTCTTACATTGGTTTCTATTGGTCCTTAAAAATGTCTCTAAGTCTTTTTTTTCTCACTTACTAATGCTCTCTTTGCTTTGGTTAGGCTACTTGATATTTTTCTCTCATACTCCTAATTGATTTCTTTTTCTCCCCTCAATTAATACCAACATCCAAATTGGCTTGATTTTAGGTTTGTTGATCTTTGGTCGCTTTTTGCCAAACCATTCAAATTGACTTGCCTTTTTGTTAAATGGTTGAGATTAGTTTTCCTTTTTGTTAAATGACTAGGATCATTTATATGCTTATTTAATATTTTGTGGGTCTTTGACTTACAGAATTAGTACTTGGATTGGGCCGTTGGACCTTAAAGAGAGGGTTGAATTGATATTGTTGCACTTGGATGCTTAGCCTAGGATCTTTAAGAAGGAGAGGGCTTCCCTTTCTTGTTTGATGATACGACTTATATCCAAAAGCAATATTTTTACCTTTGAGTTTAGTTTAAGGACCAAAAGGCTTATCAACTCTTCCTTTTAAGGTGGAACATGCTTTATATGTTGGACATCGACTGTAAATAAGACATTAATGTGCAATAATTTAATTATTATTTTTTATTTTCTTTTTCTATTTTCCTTTTTCTTATTTGTTTTCTTTTACATTTTTTCCATTTTTTTTAATATCCAAATGAACCAACTGTGATCCAATTATAATTACATGTATCCTATATATGAGAATGAGTGAACGTGAGGTCCTTTGGGTAGACAAAATATGGTTATAACAACTATCCCTCTTTATAAGTTGCTTTGGTACAAAATAACGAACAAAAACCTTCTTAGATCCTTATTTTATCCGCCTCCTAAATGCCTATGCAACAATGCCATTATTCTGAGTATATCTATTTAAGAAAGCATTCAAGATCAAGAAGTATCTCATGATTTATGCCCAATTGGATTAAGGTAGCTCACTGTTGTTTATATGCTAGGAATGATCGTATCAATGGTGGTCATGTGAAAACCTTATCTAAGGTCTTAAGCATTGCCAGAAGTTACAATGTTCTCCACTAAGGATTTTTCCAACAATAATTGATGTATAATTAATAGGTCCACTTGGAAGGATTAATCTACATAATATCTAAGGATTTTTTTATGTGCTCAAGCTCATGCAAATAGAGTTTCTAACCACTATTTTTTATTAAAATTCCAAAAATATGTTGGTGTATCTTTTGAGCTTACTCAAAATGGCTGTATCACCTTTTCACTTAGGTCACGGATATACAACGCATTCTTAAACATATGCAAAACTACTTCTAATTTCCATTTATTGTGGAAATTTCTGAAGTAAACTAACATGTTACCTATGCAAAACTACTCAAGTCACCAATGCAAAATGCATTCTTAAGCTCTGCACATAATTGCTTATAAATATCATTTATAGTTGAAATTTCATAAGTTAATTGACTTGTGGCCTGTGCTTCTTCAAAGTAACTACATTACCCTTTTACTTGAGTCACCAATGTAGAACATATTCTTAAACATGTCTAGAGTTACTATTATGATTTGGTTTCATTAGATGTGATTATTCACACATGTGTGCACTAGCACAATATTGTTAAGGGTTTACCTTTCTTAGTCCTTAATTGTTGTTTATATTTTCCCCCAAATGCCTTTGTGGAGAGAGCTGTTATCTAGCAATATTTTCTAGTTCTAGCTTATCATAATATATGTTTTATCCTTGCTCTAGGGTCTTTCACTGCTTGTCACACCTTTTAATTTTACTTTGCCCAAATTTCAATTTACTACTTAAAGCCTTTTTTTGCTAACATTTATGGCCTTGCTTTAAGGAGATTTTTACATTCCCTATGCAATGTCGTATGTCCATATCTGAAACTCTTATTGAATCTTAAGGGTTTTTCATGCTAGAACATGCTTGTCTTGTTGGTTTATTGTTTTAGTCCTCTAAGGAATCTTGAATCATTAATCCATCTTTGCTTATTGGCATTGCCTAAGGGCTTTAGGCATGGCATAAGGATGAATTCCTCATGTCCCTAAAAGTCTCAAACAAAGAAATATAATCTATACTATGTTTACTTTTTAAAAATGCTCATTGACACCTATTAGCCAAATAAATATGATCACATCAATAACATTCATGTTAGGGTTTAAAAGAAAGTTGTTATTTATGGGACAACTAGTTTATATGCGATAATCAAAGAAGATGACATATATGGTGGCAAAAAGATTATGAGGCTAATGTTGTACAAATTAACAAAGACTAATAGTATAGCTAATAACTTGACCTGTGCATATTCTGAACACCCCATTAAGGAATTTTTCTAGCATCGTTTAAATGCCCTTTGAGTGCAAACCCTATTTGTCTAATTATATCTTACATCTTTTTTTTTATCTCATTTATTATACTCTTATTTCTAGCTAATAATTGATGATCAGTCCATTTTAATCTTGGTTAATACTTAGGCAAAATACTTTCTAACTACATCTAAATTGATGGAATGTGGCATGTCTTTGCTATTTATATCTATTAGAATGAGTGCCTTGTTTGAGAATGCTTTTTTTACAACAAACAAACCTTGGTAGTTTGATGCCCATTTGCCTTTTAGGTCACTTTGATTTAGTGAAACATAGTTCAAGATTAAGTCTCCTTCTTTGAAGCATTTAGGGCACATTTTCTTTTGATGCACTTGCCTCATTCAACTTTGGTATAATTGTCCATGACAGATTACACTCAACATCTTTCTCTAATGAGTTTTAGTTGCATATATCTAATTCTAGCTCATTCTACCTTTTCTAGTTTTGCTTTTATTAGAACCCTTAAGGAAGGAATTTCAACCTCTATTGGTAGAATTGCCTCAATTCTATAAATCAATGCAAATAAGGTTACCCCTGTGGAAGTGTAGATTATGGTGTGGTATGCGTGTAATGCAAATGACAACATCTCATGTCAATCTTTATATGTAATTGTCATTTTTTTTAATGATTTGCTAGAGATTTTTGTTTGTCACTTAAATTATCCCATTTATCTTTGATATGTATAGGATAAAGTTGTGATGCTTGATTTTAAACTAGTTACAAATGTCAATGATCATTTTATTCTTCAAGTTAGTGATGTTATATATAATCAGCCATTTTGACACACGATAATGACATATGATGTTTCTTAATAAATTTAATGACCACTTTATGAGTGACATTTGCATAAGATGCTACTTTGATCCATTTTATAAAGTAATCGATTATCACAAGGATGAATCAATACCCATTGGATACTTTTAGAGTAATGGACCAATCACATTCATTCCCCATATAAAGAATGGTCATGGGATGTCATAACATGCAATGGAGTAGGTGTTGTATGTATTTATTTGCATGTATCTCATATTCGTGGCATTTTTAGGTGTGCCAAAAGTAATCTAATTCCATAGTTGACTAGTAATATAATACTCTTAAGATCTTTTTGACTATGGAGAGGCCATTAGCATGCGACCCATATAGGCCTGACCAATATAAGCCTGACCCACATAGGCCCTCATGCACTATTTATGCCTCAATTGTATCTATACACCATAGTAAAACTAAGTCATAGTTATGCTTATAAAGAATGTCTCCACTGAGGAAGAAATTCATTAACAACCTCCATAAAATTCTTTTATCATTTTCATAGTCTGCCATCTGCCTCCTCTTCTATGTGCATGCAATGAGCTAGAGTGTGATGGACATTGACATGGATTACCTGGGAATTGGCTAAAAAATTGACTTTGTACATTGTTGCCAAAGTTGCCAAAGCATCATAAATCTAATTATTTTCTTGAAATATATGATTAAAAGAGATCTGATTAAATTACACCACTAATTTTTGGATAAACTAGTGGTAGGGAACAAGTTTATGGACTCAATTTTTCAATTCATCTAGTAGTTGATAAATAACCAACGCTGAGTCACCATATACCTTGAGATTTTTAACTTTTATCTCCAAGGCATACAATAAACCTATTACACATGCTTCATATTCTACTATGTTATTGGTGTATTTAAATTGCAGTTTTGCTACAATCGAATATTGTTTACTATCAAAAGAAATAAGGATTGCTCCAATTTCATGCCCTAATGCATTGAATGCTTTATCAAACCATATTTACCATTCATTTGTTGCATCTTTAACATTTTCTTGAGTATAATCTATGGCTAGGATGTCTTCGTCTAGAAAATCAAATTGCATTGGCTTGCACTAAAAAATGGCTTGGTTTGCCCAGAAAGCTATATCTATCACCTTTGACAACTTTGCAATTGACATATTAAATGTCATATTCTAACAAGAGAACCTACTAATGGGTAACTTATCCTAACAATGCTAGTTCTTTTAAAGATGTATTTGAGGGGATCATCTTTTGCAATAAGCCAGGTTGTATGATATAACATATATTGCCAAAGTTAGTGTGTTATCCATGCCAAACAGTAACTAAGTCTCTCTAAATATGGATACCAAGTCTTGTGATCAGTGAATCTCTTACTGATGTAGTATATGGCCTTTTCCTTTTTGCTCATTTCATCATATTGTCCTAAGACACAACCCATGTACCATTCTTACACGGTGAGATACAATATGAGCAATCTGTATGGAATTGACACTAAAATTGGAGAGTTAAAAAGATACTTCTTGATCTTGCCGAAGGCTTCCTAACATTAATCATTCCATCACCTCATATTGCTTTTTCAAAGCATCCTAAATATAAGCTTGCATGTTACGATTGGTTAGGATACAAATCTGGTAATATAATTGATCTTTCTAGGGAATCCCCATAACTATAATAGTGTAAAAGGTATGGGCATTTCTTGTATGGCTTTAATTTTATCGAGATCAATTTTGTTGTTCCTTTGACTTATTATAAAGCCTATCAACTTGCCCAAAGTTACTCCAAAAATGCATTTGGCTAGAGTAAGCTTAATTTAAAAATTTTTTAGTTGGTCAAACAACTTTCTGAGGACTGTTACATGATCTTCACCTATTTAGGATTTGGTAATAGTGTCATCAACATAAACCTCAATTTTTTTATACATCATATCATGGAATAAGGTGACCATTGCCTACTGACAAGTGACACTTACATTCCTAAGGCCAAATGGTATGACCTTATAGTAGAAGATGCCCCACATTGCAACAAATGTTGTTTTCTCCATGTCTTTGAGTGTCATTTTCATTTGATTATAGTCTAAGAACTCATTTATAAAGGAAAACATTAAATGGCCAACTATGTTGTCTAAAAGTATGTCAATATATGGTAGGGAAAAGTTATCTTTCAAGCTTGTTTTATTTAAGTCCTTATAGTACCTACACATATGAACCTTGCCATTCTTTTTTGGCACTAGCACAATATTAGCTACCTATTTTAGATAATGCGCCACCTGAAAAAAAGCTTGCGTCCAACTATTTTTTGACTTCTTCCTTGATTTTTAATGGGACATCAAGTTTCATTCTCTTGAGCATTTGTCATATAAGTTTGTATTTTGATCTCAGAGGGAGTTTGTGCACCATTACATTAGTGTTAAGGCCTAACATGTCTTGGCATGATAAGCGAATATGGCTATATATTCTTCAAGCAATTGAATCATACCCTACCTATTTTTTTAAGTAAGTCTTATGTTGATTTTGACTTCCTATCAATTTCCTACAGTGCTTAGGTTAATCAGCTTGATCGCACACTTTCTTAACTACAGATTTCCTTTCTTCTTATTCAATTAGGCATTGGAGGTCTAATAGGATTTCTTCACTTTTTAAGTCATCCTAGGTTGGCACATTGAGGATATTTTCATAATTGACTTTAAAACAAGCGCTAGTTAAACTATCAATCTCATCTTTCGACATCCTAAATAATAGATAATGTGAAATGTATATGTGCTATTAGGATGGGTTACACATGTAAGAGTAGATGATAGTTAAAATGATAGAGTTAGGGTTATAAGTGCAAATCATATAAGTATATGTGGTTGGCTGACATATGACAAAAGGCTAACTATTTTATTATATAACTATCCCTAAATATCATGGGTGTCAACAAGTAAGGGATATAGGCTACATTACTTTACTAGACATTTCAGCGACTAAGAAATTTTCCAAACCTTGCCAGTTGCCTGCAGGGGTGCCAAGGTTGCATGGCTAGGTTAGTGAAACTTGAGGCGACTTTACTTTTTTTTTTTTTTTTTGAGACCATATGGATTATTAATGTGTCGAGTTCATCATTGACTTTAACTGACCCATTACACTCATCATTAGCTTGGTTGACAAATCTTGCACTCTTGAAGTGGTGAATTAGGGGAAGTACAAACTTGGTTATCTTATCTTCTAGGTATCCTTGTACAACATTGCCCTGGCTAAGTTAGTATCTAATTTCAGAACAATCTTGTTGTTCGTTGGATTGTATAAGAGCAGTGATGCCCTGAAGATATTTTCTGATTCCTTTGCTTAGAAAAGTAGCCATTTTTCTTCATCATTATGGTTGTTTTCAATAATGCTTCGAATGTTAAGGGTAGTATCTTAAGGAATAACTCCTCTAACTAAGGAGTCACATTTGCAATTTTGAAAGATCAAAAAGTGCACTCTAATACTTCTTTAACTTCCTTAATGTAAGACATTCTTAAAAGTCTAAAGACAAGCAAATCATATTCCACTCGAACCTCTATTAATTGATCACCTATGATGAACTTCACCTTTTGGTGTAAGTGGGAGAGAATGGCTCTTGCAATATAGATCCATGGGTAACCCAACAAGCAACATGCCTTTCTTCCTTTAGGTCATACTAGTTTTCTTAGATGTTGTAGTGTTAATAACAATATCAATAATTTTGCCCTTTCAAATGTACATGGTCAAGTGATATATAAGTGACATCATGCAATCATACTTTCCAAATTTTAGAATCTTAAATTTTGGCAAAAGGACTACATCTTAAACTAGACAAAGATCTTATGTGCTTAAGAGAGTGTGCACGTCATCCCTTTTGATAGTTTTGACTTCCTCCTATAAAAGATCAATTGTTTGTTTCATAGAGTGCTCAATGCATCTTGCCACTTCATCCTTCAATTCAAGAGTAGTTTTAAATTCGCCAAGGGTAGCATTAATAGTATGAAGTGCTAGAGTGACGTTAGACACATACATCTTAACATCAAATGATTGCGTAGTTGAAGAGGGTTACACCATTGATTAAGCATAGATGAAGAGTGTTAAAGAAGCTCTTAACATTGGGGTTGTCTGAAATAGCCCATCAACTATGGTTGGAGAATTCTTTTTAAGGAATTATGTCCCTTATGACTATCTTTTCTTTAGCGAATGCACAAACTATTTACTACACTTACTCCCTTAATTCCTTGATTGAGGTTTGAATTTTGTCATATGGCTAGCTAGCTCTTTGACTTTGTCCTCCATTCTTTTCATATAAGATTAAGTTAAGATTATACACCTTACTAGTTATGAATTCCTTATTATATGTTTGATGGACAAAATAGGTATTCTTAAATGAATGCCATAAGATGACATAAGAAAAGTAACAAAATAAAACAAAAAGAAATGTGTTAGTGCAGGGACAATAACGATAAGGTATAAATTATAAAGTAAGATAGTAAAACCTAAAAATAAAAGGATGTATGATGTGATGATTAGGGTATGGGTATTTTAAGCTTTTTATCCTATAAAGGATGAATCTAATGGGGGGGTAAGTCTACTGGTATAGGGCATGTGATTTAATGGATCTTTTATGCATTTTATTGATGTTAAGTTAATCTCTTATTCATAACTTAATTGCAAGATTGACAAAGGCCACACCATTATCCTCTCAGCCATAGTCATGATATGAATTTGATTCTAATCTTTAAGTGGTATAATATATACAATGACTTGAGTGTATCGCATGTATATGAATTATATTACTACTTCATTACTATTTAGGAAAGAGGAAATCATTTTTGAAAATCTAGTTAACTAATAAGTAATCGAGTTAGCAATTTGTTTCTAAAATAAATAAAAACCCCTAGATAAAAAAGAGTGACTTGTCAAAACCAGTCCATACATATGTATGATTGAATTTTATTTTATAATGATCTAATTAGTTGGTTTATAAGACTTTTGATATCATTGAAAATCTTAAAGTATTTTTTAGTTGACTTTAAGATTAAGCTAGAAATGTGATGATTATTTATTAGTTTATAGTTAGTGATGATATTATAAGATTAAAACCCTTTAGTGGCTTATTTTTCATATATAGAGATGGTTAATGATAATTAAAGAAAAATATTTTTATAATTAAAATAAACCTAAAAAAAAAGATAATAAAAGCTCATTTATTCATAACTATTGTATTTTGTTATATACTAATCCTCATAAAAATATTTAAATCATAAGTGATATTAGGACTCTTAATTACCAAATAAGGTAGTAGTAGATGTGCACATCACATTTATTAGCAATGCACTTTATTTATTATACACCTTGTAGTGATGGGGGAGATTTAAGTGTAAATGGTTATCTAATCATAATGTAGTGTGTGTGTGTGTGTATATATATATATATATATAAATAATTAGATATAAATATTTATCCCTGTTATCTCTCTCCTTATGTGTTTAAGGTTTCACTTATTATATATATATATATATATATATATATATATATATATATATATATATATATACACGGGAAATACTCCATTTAGTTTCTAATTGCTATATTTATTTTTCGTCATATATATTACTATTTAGTATAACATTATATTTTATTGTATTATTCTAATCTAATTAAGCTTGTTTCTCATGTTGTGCATATTATAATTGCTTACTAAGTTATCATACTCATTTAATTATTTTTAACATTTTTCTACTAACTTGTAATCAATGTGGCCATCTTGATATCATTGGTTTCCATTTAACTATAAAAAAAAATAAAATTTTGCCCACAACTTTAAGCGCTTTTGAAATTTTTACCCATTATGTTTGGATTCTTTACAATTCACCCTTTATGTTTACTTTGTCACCCTTTTATACTCTTTACCATCAATCTTCTACTATTCTTCTTACTTGGAAACCCATATAGAGTTATGTCATCCAATTTTGTTAAATAATATTTTGATGATGTAGTAATAAATTATTTTTAAAAATAATAGAAATTAATTTTCAAAAATAGAAAAGAATTCCAAAAATTTCTAAAAAAATATGAAAATTTTTTTCAAAAATCAAAATTAATTTTGAAAAATTATAAAAATTATTCTAAAAGTAGAAATTAGTTTTAGAAAAATTTGAAAAATAAAAATTAATTTCAAGAAATTTCAACGTCTGCCTTATCATTGTCGAATCCAGTGCAATAACTATTTGGGGAACACCCTCTACTTCTCCCACATTGATGGTAGGTTAACATGCAAAGATGCTAACCATTTAGGTTTGTAATTGGTAAAGGTTAAGAAACTAGTAGGTCAAAATTAATTTCTATTTTTTTCTAATTTTCTAATTTTTATTTTTATTTTTTAGAATTTTTCAAAATTAATTTCTATTTTTCAAAATTTTCTTCTATTTATATAAATTAATTTAGAATTCTTTTCTAGTTTTTAAAATTAAATTCTAATTTTCATAATTTTTACTAATTTTAGAATTTTTTGATCAAAATTAATTCCTAATTTTCATCTTTTTTTTCTAATTTTAGAAATTGTTAACATTTTTTAAAATAATTTATTACTATATCATCACTAAATTACTTACATAGCATTTAACTTTGTAAAATTGGGATGATGTAGTGCTAAGTAAATTGCCAAGTGGCAATGATAATCAAAGATTGATGAAAATGAGTGTAAAAAGGTGATAGAACAAATGTGGAGAGAGGATTGAAAAAAAAAAAAATAGTGAGCAAAAATCTCAAAAGGGTTAAAAGTTGTGGGCAGAATCTTGTTTTTTACCTTTAACTATCTCTTTTAAGGCTTCACTAGGGTTAAGCATTTGTCATTTATGTCATATGCATTATATGTAATTTATGTTATGAGATCTGATTACAATTATGATGAGTTTGGTGGTAGACCCTACTTGCTTGTGTTGAGATACTATTTTGCATGTAATACTATAGGGGTAGGTTAGAGCAAATGTTGAGTTTTCCTATAGACTTGTGTTTTCCTTGGCAAGTCTTTACTCAAGTTATCATCAGCTAAGGGCGAGAAAAGAAGACATTCCAAAGATAGCTTTTGCACTAAATACTAGGCACTCTGAGCTTTTGGTGATGTCTTTTGGCCTTTCTAATACATCAATTTGTCATTATTTTAATTAATAATATGATAGTTTAATGCAAAAAAAAAAGAAAAGAAAATATGGACAACATTTGCAAGCAGTATTTTAAACACTGAAAATGAACAATTGTCTATGAAGTTTAGTGAATGTGAGTTTTGGTTGGAGAGTGTAACATTCTTAAGGCATGTGGTGTCTAAAAATGGGAGAAAGGTGTTCCCAAAAAGGTAGAAGTAATGAAACAATGGCCAAAACCGACTATAGTTACTGAGGTTCATAGTCTCTTGGGATTAGTTGGATATTATAGACGGTTTGTTCTAGAGTTCTCTAGAATAAGGGCACCATTGACTCAATTGATGTAAAAAAAAGGTCAAATTTGAGAGGACTGATGAGTGCAAATAAAGATTAAAATTAAGAGAATTGTTAGTGTCATAAACATGTAAAAAAATTATTTGAATAAAGGAAAATAATGTTAAAACTAGCTGAATCACCTCTTGCCACCATGTCTCAATAGCAAGAATTGTTTCTTTCATTGGATCCTATCCCAGTCCAGTTGCTTTCCCAATTAATTCTTTCCATTGCTTCCAATCTTTCTTCAGTGCATCTCACTTATTTTTTAATTGATGCTTATCATACTTGCATTCACTTTTTTTTTTTTTTTTGTGAAACTCTTCAACAACGTAAACCTATCCTTATTTATTAAAATGAGTTTTAGGTCTAAGGCCTTTTTCAATATCTTTTATGCAAATATCACAAAAAAATATGAGTTATATTCTTATTCTATAAAATCTTTAATGTCTTAGTTATCTTATCTTGAGTCCCTTGGTCGTCATTATTTCTTCCCATCTATAAAAATTTCAATTCAGTATTTGCATAATTAACATATTGAAATTAACAATAGCAATAGGCAATATATTTGATGAATGTCTAAACATGAAAGAGAAATAATAATAATGCTCAAGTATAAGAAATTTCAAATTTGGTATATGCTACTAGCACAAAAAATTATCAAATTAATTCATGCTCTGCATAAGTGCGGATGGTTTTTTCACTACTATGTTGGTGCTCTGTGTTGGCTAATGTAAAAGTGCAGGTTGTAGCCAACTGATAATTGTACAAGTAACAAGTCATTCTAAATAGCAAAAAATCATGATATTCATAAGCAAAAGCCGCATCAGCATAACAAAAAATAAACAAAAGTGGTTTTTGCAACCGAACCAACTTGCACTAATTACCAACTTTTTCATTTCTGGTTTACAATTTCGTAAAAAATAGAATATGCTTGAGAGAGATCCGTACGTGGAAGAAAAAATGGGCCAACACAGAACACCATAGTTCTTAACCATCTAATATCATATGTACCAAAAAGATTCCCACTTTCAGATAATGATATCAGATGAAAATGGACCAACACAGAGGGCACTCTTTTTTATTCAAATAGTATAAATAGAAAGTAGACAAAACTTATCAATATTTATTATTTTAGTATTGGAATCAATATTTATTATTGGAATTGTGTGAAATTTTGACAGCAAACCGATGGGGAAAATCAAATCCCCATCTTGTAAATATTACACTATAAAAAGAAAAAATAAAATGATCGACTGTTTGAAATACTATAATGGCAAACACAAAGGGTGCCCTACATGTTGGCCCATTTTTTTATGATATCATTATAGAGATTTATTCCTTTTTTTGCACCATTGTCCTTAACTTTTTAATGCCATATTGTCTATTTCATCCTCTGTGGTGAATAAAAAGAACTCTATATAAATAATAATTATTGATAAGTTTTGTCTACCAACGACTGTCCTCAATATTCAACTGTGATATGTACCAAAAAGATTAACTATAAAAAATAAACAAAAGTGGTCTGTTTTACAATTCGCTAAAAAAGGGCAAAAAATAACAAGAAAAGAGAAGGAAAGAGAGATGCCAAAAGCGACTAAAAAATCCCCACTCCAATGGCATGCAATGCACCCAGACACTTTCCAAAACAGATAGATAGCTTGCTCTAATCGGGGATGTTGAGGTGGTACTACTGTGGCTTCTATCAGCAAGTTGTGTAGACAGGTTCTTAAACATCATTGATTTATGGGAGAATGAGATTTAGGCCAAATGATAAGGATGATGCGTAAATTAGCTCAAAGGCTAATCCAACAGATTACAACCACTTCACAAGGCAACCTAAAGTCCGTCCAAAACAACATAGCATTCAACTTTTTGTTCATAAAAAATTTCCAAGATTTTAGAGGACATCATGTTTAGGAAACACCGTTTATGAAAAGTTACTAAACATCATAAAAATTGCTTTTGACTCTAAAACACATTTTTTACACCTCAACGTTGTTTCAACCACAATACCAAACAACATTATATCAAGTTCACACTCTATACAATTTGTTTCCCGTCATATTGACCATTCTTTTATCTCGTTATCATACCTCATTCTCTCTCAGTTGACCTGCCACTTGTCTATGTGCTGTCTCACCACCTCTTCCCTTATTGTCATGCCCATTTCTTTTCAGCTTCAGCTTCAGCTTCATACTTGCCACGTTGCAAATTCTAGATGCCATACCACGCATCCTGCAATCTTTCAGAACGCATTGTTGCCAATTTATCCTTACATTATTCCAATTGTTCGGCCCTTAATCTTAACCTTAGAAAAATCAGACACAACAAATTCCTCACCTCTCACTCCTCCGTATTCCATTTCTGCAACCACTTTGCCATTTCTTTTCCCGCCACAACAAGTCCTTATAATTTGCTATCTCTGCCTTCTTGATGGTTTTTCACTGGTATTGCTACAATTCGTTGTAACTCCTGATCGCCCTCTTTATCTTTCTTTTGGACGCTGCCGCTACTGCTCTCTCTATCGCTCACTCTCTCTCCAATACAGACTAATTTTCTAACAGCTGGGATCCCAATTTTTAACTTTCGCCACATCGTTCTGCTTCTCTTTCTTGCGCCAAAGCATTAAGCTCCCACCAGCCGGTTCCACAGCTTTTGGAATTCTCAGAAGCTTACCCTGTTTCTTTTTGTTGAATTACATGTTTGCTTGTCAAAATTACAATTTACCCACAATAATTATATTAGTTCTTAAATATCATCCAATCAAAAGTTTGTTATATTGTGAAAGTTAAGTGTATTATTTAACATGTTATGAGTTTATATTAATTTTAATTGAACCACTAATTCAAAATATTTGACGTAATTTATTATTATAATGGTGGCATAAAATTATCTATATAATAAAAAATTTATTTAAAAAATACTATTATATTTATCATAAAAAGTATAAAGAAAATTCCAATATTTAAATAAGTTCAATAATATTTATATAAATATTTGAGACAGAGTTAACAATAAAATGTGATTCTAATGAAATATTATTGTCACTTAAATATTTTGCTATATAAAGTCACATTTTATGCGTAATATAAAATTGCAAATCAAAAATAAATTTCTAGTACTTTCAACCACAATTCAAAGTGTCCATGATACTAAAAAAATATACGGTGCTATAAACATAAATCCATACAGGCATAAAAAGCTATGTAATATAAATTCATTCATTCTAATATAGCTAAATATGCCATTGAATATAGTATTATTGCTATTTTGTAATATAAAATCAACATTTTTATCATACATTAAACAAACATGTCCCTAGCTATTACTTTGTACAAAGCTATACACAAGATTAGTTAGGTATTATACATCATATTTCTTAATTAAAATATAATTTGATAACAAATAATGAAACACACATTATTTTATGATACGAAAATTAGTTTATACATTTTAAAAAAAATGTATGTCATACAAAATAGAATTAAAGTGGTTAAAAAGAAAACTCCTTTAGTAGACATTAATGATGTTGTATAAAAGGACATTTTAAGAGTAATAAAAGTTTTCAAAAAACCCCTCAAAAAAAGAAAATTTATGTTGTACACCCTATATTTATATTATAACCATGTAGGATCTGTAAAGCTAAAAAATTTATTCCAAAAAAAATCCATGCTAATATAAGTAATTATTTGATATAAATGCATTGAGTATAGTATTTTGATGTATGACTCTTAATGAAGTGCCATTTTACTTTATGTTACAAATCAACTTATAATGTCAACTTGAAACGAACTTAGCAATCTGATACTATATGCAAAATTACGTAAACCTATAGATATATATTATGCAAGGCATTTATCAATTAAGATATAATAAAATATGACTTATAAGGAAACTGTACACTGGTTTTTGATCACAAAATAATCTTACAATCCTAGATAAATAAGATGTAAAACAATCATTACTACTTATGATATAAAAAATACCGAGTGTAGTATGAATTCTGTTAAAGATGAAATAAAGGAGTGAACTTCTAGCATTCCTCTAAAATTTATAAAAATAAAAAAAGAAAAAAAAAAGAAAAAACCATATAATGCCACAAATTATGTGTAATACTTTCTACCATAAATGAGCATATCTATAATGTTAAAATGCTAAAGGTCATATAGAAAGGAACCCATGTGGATATAAATATACATTTGGTAGTCAACCTTGTATTCACCATCGAAGCTAGTATACTCATTGATAGATATAGACACTAAATCCAAAAGAGTCAAAGATTAAAACTATATACAATTTCAAATAAAGAGTAATTAGTAGTAGAATGAACACTCTTATTATATGCAAACTTAACATGCAGTAAACAATTTTCTCATGTTTTCAAATTCATTCAAACAATAGCATGCAAAAGAGTAGAAAAAATTTGATTAAACACCTTAGTTTCCCCATTAGTTTATAAATGACAAATAATTGAAAATAATAGTTTAGTACCTAACTTACCCCACAAAATCTTTCAAAAATAACTTACAACTTTGTATCTCGATCTGAAATAATACTTCATGGCATACTATGCAAACGTACTACTTTTCTAAAGAATAAGTCAACCATATTGCTTACATCGCCAATTTATGGTATGAAATAAAGTGTGTCATCTTTGAAAATTCATCAACAACAACAAATACATAATCCCTATCTCTTTTTGACCTTGGCAACTCTAGCACAAGATTTATAGATAAATCAACTCATGGATGGCTAGATATAGGTGAAGGGATATACAAGTTATGAGGCAAAACTCTAAATTTAGTCAATTTGCATGTTATGCATTTCTCACATACCCTTTCAACAACTCATTTCATATATGACCAAAAGAAATGTTTAGCAAGGACATTTAGAGTTTTTCTAACTCCGAAATGACTCATTAGATCACCCTCATGAGCTTTTCCCATAACTAACTCTCTCAAAGAACTTATAGGTATGTATAAATGATTTTCCCTAAATAAGAAATCCTCATACTTATAAAACTTCTAAAAGGCTAACTTCTCACATGCTTCATACACATTAGCAAAGTTAGGATCTTTTACATAAAAATCTTAAATAGATTCAAATCCTAATAATTTTGCAGTAAGTGTAGAGATAAGGGCATACTTGTAAGATAATACATCAACTACCAGATTTTCCTTACCTTGTTTACATTTAATGATATAGGGAAAGGTCTCAATGAATTCAATCTACTTGGCATGTCTTTTGTTCAACTTCCCTTATTCCTTCAAGTGCTTCAAGGATTCATGGTCAATATGGATGACAAACTCTTTTAGCCAAAGATAATGTTGTTGTGTCTCTAAAACTCGTACCAATGCATGCATCTCTTTATCATAAGTAGGATAATTAAGGCTTGCTCCTGTTAGTTTTTCACTAAAGTAAGCAATTGGACACCTTTCCTACATCAAAATAGTTCTAATGCTAGTACCTGAAGTGTCACAATCGACCTCAAAAGTAGCAAAGTCAAGTAAAGTAAGTAAGGGTGCAAAACTTAATTTTTCCTTAATAGAATTAAAAACCTTGTTTTGATCATTACCTCACTTAAAATCCATATTCTTTTTGATAACCTTAATTAGTGGTGTAGCAATGGTGCTAAAGTTGTTAACAAAGTGTCTATAGAAACTAGTTAGACTATGAAAACTACGCATATCACTAATTGACTTAGATGTAAGCCAATCATGGATTGTCTTAACTTTTTCCTCATCAACCTTAATACCTTTAGCACTCAAAACATAACTAAGAAATAGGATCTAGTTAGTATAAAAAGAAAATTTCTCAAAATTAGCATACAATTTCTCAGAATGTAAAACAATTAAAATAGAATGTAAATAATCAAAATGCTTTTTTAGGCTTTTGCTATAAACCAAAATATCATCAAAATACATAATTACAAATTTACTAATGAATTGGTGCAAAATATGATTCATTAATCACATAAAAGTGCTTGATGCATTAGTGAGACCAAATGACATAACAAGTCATTCATATAGATCATACGTAGTTTTAAAAGCTATTTTCCACTCATCTCCCTCTCTCATCTTAATCTTGTGATATCCATTTTTCAAATCAATTTTAAAAAAGACACATGAACTAAGTAATTCATCTAATATGTCATTTAACTTAGGTATGGGATGACAATACTTTACAATGATTTTGTTGACCGCTCGATAGTCAACACATGTCTTGCAAGTCCTATCCTTCTTGAGTATAAGTAGGATAGGAAACACATAGGGACTCATGCTTTTCCTCAAATATCCTTTTGACATTAGCTCCTTAACCTACCTTTGAAGATCCTTTATCCCCTCAGGATTACTTCGATATGCTAGCAAGTTTGGGATGGATGCAATAAGGATAAAATCAATTTGATGCTCAATTCCTGTTTTAGGTGGCAATCCACTTGGAACATCCTCAGCGAATACATCTTTAAATTCCTACAAAAGAGAAATAACAATACTAGGTAAAGAAAAGTCAAACTTGTTAATGTTAAAATAACCACCTTTGTACAAAAGTATGATCACGAACTATTTGGCATAAAATGCTCTTTTAACATCACTTTCTTTTGCATAGAAACTTTAAGTTTTCTTCTCTTTTTGTGTCCTCACTTTGTCTCTTTTCTTTTCTATTTTGGTTATCCTTTTCTTTTTAGTCTCTTTTTTCTATTCACTCTTATTTTTAATCCTTATTTTATCCTTATAAGCTTGTTAAGGTGTTGATGGTACAAAAGTGATGGGTTTTTCATTCATTATAAAGGAATATCGATTCTTAAAATCATTATGTATAACTCGTTTATCAAATTGCTATAACCTTTTAATAAAATATAACTCGTATGCATAAGTATAACATCACATAAAACTTCATTATGGTGCATTCCAATAGAAAATGACACGTACCTTGACTTCACCACTGTCATTCAACCATTGAAACTTATATGACTTATTTACCTTAACTTCACCATTGTCATTCAACCATTGAAGTTTATATGACCTAGGATGCTTTATAGTAGATAGGTTTAACTTTTCAACCATAATTGTGCTAGCCACATTAATGCAACTCTCACACTCAATAATCATACTACATATCTTATTTTTTATGAAATACCTTGTATGAAAGATGTTATCTCGTTACACCTCATTTTTGTCCTTCACTTGCACATTTAATGTTCGCCTTATAACAAGAGCTACTCTATTAACTGAATACTCCTCTTCATTATTTTTACCCTTCGATGATGGCATAAAATCATCATTTGATTCACAGTTTCAATGTCACCGTTACCTCTTAAGATCATTACACACTTATTTGGACATTGAGATGTAATGTGACCATTTCCCAAATAATTAAAACATTTAACATCTCTATTTTTACTTGGTACTAAAAGCCACATTCTTGCTCTTAGATAGCTTGATTTTGGACTTATAATCAATCTTTTTGTCCCTTTTACTCCAATTCAGCTTCTAAGATAAGGTAGAATCCAAAGTCTACCCAAACCATATAGAACCCTTTCATTGAAATTGTCTTTCAACTTTCATTTCCATATGCATCATGTCTTCTAATTCCATATATTGTTGCAATTCATCATATTGGTTATGTCTATATTTAGCCCTTCTAAAAATTGAGCTATGATTGCCTTTTTATCTTCTTTTACATTTTCCTTAATCATGACAATCTTCATCTCTTTGTGGTAGTCCTCCACACTTTTCATGCCTTGAATCAGCCCTTCGGTAAAAATCCTTATAATAATGATTAGTGACAAACCTCCTTCTCATGATAGCCTTCATCTCCTCCCATGTATCAATAGACCTCTTATGATTCCTTCTCTTAGTCAAAATAAGTTGATCCCACTAAATAATAGAATAATCAAAAAATTTAATGACAACAAGTTTTACCTTTTTCTCTTCGAAGTAGTTATGACAATTAAAAACTAATTTAACCTTCTTCCCCCATTCTAGGTACACATTAAGATTATTCTTACCTTGGAATAGAGGAATTGTCATTTTAATACTACTTAAAGTATAGTCATAGGTGCCTCGCCTCTTTAAAGTCTTTGATCATTTCTATTGTTAATAATTCTAACCATTGACGCTTAATCATCAAATTCATCATCTTCTACATCATCTTCATGGTCATAGGCTTGTCTCACTTGCCTTTTTGCATATAGTCCCCATGCCTCCTTTGTAATTGTACTATTTCATTAGCTTACTTCTCCATCCTCTCCCTCATATCTCAAATCTGGTATTCATGCGCTCAAATTGTTGTTAGCTTTGATCATGAAGGACACATCACTAACTCCATCTTAAGCTACGCCTTTTTCTATAGAAGTCATAGTATTACTTTTGCACAAAATGATTAGAATACCTCACAAAACACTTCCTTATGTGTTTCACTCAGAAGAAAAGGTGTCACACTCCCATATGTTTATGCTTTTATGGTTTTTTCTTAATATGAACTTGCACTCTTGCCTTTTACCACTCAAATTTTCCTTTTCAGCTCTTTAAAGAAATAAACAAGTTAAATTAAGAGTATTGCTTTATAATAGAGTAAAGTGAATGAGGTAGAATTGAAATAATTAGAGAGCAAGGAGTTAAAAAAACTAAAAAAAGATATCAGGGCAAATAAATTTAATGAACTAGACTAATATAAAACAAGATATGGAGTTAAATTTAGAGGACAAACTTGGATGTTATAACAGGAAAATAGATGACAAAATTAAAATTGAGTATGAAAACTATATTATTATTGTGGTCAATTTGACCAAATTGTTTAATTTTTATCAAACACTTAAATTAGATGCTTTTTTTTATTCCTTGTTTTGTTTTTGTTCCTCCTTTGTTTTCTTTCTTCTTTTTTTTTTTTTACTTAACACAAAACAATAATATAATACTTAAAGACAACAAATGGAATTAAAAATAACACATTTTGATAGTTATGATCTTAAATAAACACGCAAAGTAAGAAGGATTTCAAACAAATAGATTAACACGTTTGAATGGTAATGCACTTAATAGACAAACTAAGTAAAAATATATAAATCATAATGCAGCAGATTGAAGAATTAATTTATCCAACTTCATTTAGAATCAGACTTTAATACCAACTGATGTGAAAAATCCTAAAAGTCGTAACTTAAGCATTCAATGCACATAAAGAATCAAAGAATATTCAATAAAGCTAAATTAAACTTTAATAACAGAAACCCTAAACCTAACATTCAAAGGGACACAAACCTAAGGTGTTTAAGAAAAATATGAATGCCACACTTTAGAAAGAAAAAAATTAGGAGTGATAAGTCGAGTTGAATACCAAAAGAAGAAGTATCTCTTGATAAATTCTTTAGTTTTTGAAAGAAACAAAAGAGAAAACCTTTGCTTTTTATTTGTCTCAAAATTGTCTACTTTCCATAATTTATAAGGAAGTGCTTATTTATAAACTAAAATAACAATCCTAAAAAGGTATAAATATTTATTTAGAACAAATTTTTATTTAGAACAAACTCTTATGTAGGACAAATTCTTATATAGAAAACTTATACTTCTATAACAATTACTTATTTAGGATAAACTCCTATTTAGCAGTAAATGCTATTATTTAACCTTGACCCATTAAGCACTCCAATCATATTAACAAGACTTTGACTCTCTTTTAAGGTTGAATTCACATCATTTGTAGTTTGATTGACCTAAATGTCCTCAATTAACCCATTTTGTATTTATTTCATCTTTTTATCTTTACTTTATGTTATTAGATCTTCTAAAATGTACAATGAATATCTTGCATCTTTTGAAACCTTCCACACATGATCTATAAGCTTCTCATCAATGTCTTAGTTGGATTAAGAGAGAATTTTGGGTTCAGTAAGACAACATGTGAGGGGGTAGACAATGGTTAAAAGAGTGTAGGCTTGGATGATGCATGCAAAGGTTCAAAAGATGAAGTTTAGTTTATCTAGATTCATTGGTAAGAGGTGTTGTAGCTGCTATTCAAAGGCATATTCCTAGTGTGGGGACTGTGGCAAAGGAACGAGCAATGGACCGTGAGCCATTAGAGGATGTAGAGGTTAGTGGAGGTAGTGTGGAGAAGGGGTTGGACATTGAATCACATGGCAGTATGGATGTACATGCTAAATCTGTTAGTTTATTTGATGATGGTGGGTCAAAGGGGAAGCAAACATTGGAGGGAGAGAAGCAAATGAGGTTGTGTACGACTGTGTGAGTGTCTCCTTAAGTGACATCTCCACATGTACCAGTTCAGACTCATCATCAGAATGGGTGGATGGAATTTGAACAAAGAATACTGAATGATGTCTGTTTAAACAAATCTGTAAAATATCGAATGTTATACTCCCACAAGCTGATTTAATTTTGGTTTGATTACTACGTGGTGCAATAGTCTTAGTCGTATTAAAAAGATATAGAGCATAACATACATATGAACGCGTGCATGTTATATTGTGTCTAACTGTATGAAAGTTTACCAGATCACTGTTAGTTTATAGATGTGGTGGGTGCAGGGGGCTGGTAGAAAGGTAAGTCGGAGCTCTACAATTGTGTTCGTCCACAAGGCAAATTAAGTGTCGGCGTAGGTAGCTATTTCTGTTAAATAAGGTGTGCCTAAATTAGTAGATCTTGTCAATTCATTGCTTATGCAAGAATTTACCCCAACGTTTATCTGCCAATTTGTCCAAATCTCTGCATGGTTGTTAATGAAAGACTATTACGCTGAAGGAAAGGAAAATGCGTCGGTATATTATTGAGCATTCATTTTCGGTATGTTGCTTTTGGATTCCTAAAATATTGTCTTTTAATTTGAATGGGACATCTTCTTTCTAGTGAGACGTTAACGTTCCTTAGTATGCTGATGGCAGAATGCAACCCAAAGAAATTATGCATGGTGTATTAGCCCTTAGGTTTATTATCAGTCTAAATGCGACAATAAACAGAAGTCATGGGCACAACAGAAGGCAAGAGGAGATCAAAAGACAGTTCCATAAATTTTTACCCTTTGCTCTGGGACTATTAAATTGAAGGACTTTGTGCGTCAAGAGGTAAAGTTGAGGGAAGTGAGGCATGTAAGTAGATGTTGGCAGTAACGCTTATTTATGTCACCCACTCCTATAGTTGTCAGCAACACTAAGTAGTGGGAGCTAGTAGGTATTAGGAAAATGAAGTTGACAATGATAATAGTCTTTTAAACATTTTATTTTGTGTAGGTATTTTTTTCAGTGATCTATGATAAAATTGGGATTTTCTTTGTGTTGGCATCCATGATCAAAGGGTTATTGTCTTTGACTCGGTTTTCAAGTTGGAAGCACAGCATGTGCAGAGAGTTATTAAGAAGATGGTAAGGGGAATGTAAGCTGTGTAGTAATAGCTACATTGTCCAGCTGTCCGACTCAGTGTGTGTTGATTTGTTTTAACACAGCTAAGGATGATTAATTGTTGTTGAACTGAAATGGAACTTCCGTCTGTGGAAGAGCTTGAATCTGAATTTGACGTGGACTTTGTATGCTGGCATGTTATTCGGAGGAACGTTTTCCAAAGCAGTCTAACTTATTCGCGCATACAAACTTTACTTGCGTGCCCTTTATTATTGCACGATATAATAGGAATAGTCTCTGGCTGGTGCATATTGTATGAATATAATATGCTTGATGCGAATGCCTTCAGCTTGACAATCGTGTGATATACATATAGAACAGCAATCATGTTAATTTTATTAATAGGTACATAAACTATGAAACAGTGCCCAAAAGCCGTGTACAAAAACACATCCCAAAAACCAATCTCTGTAGCTTTCACGGTACAAAATGGGGCAAAGGGAAAACAAAAGCCACCCCAAAATTATAAGGAAGCAACGTCCTGCTAATAACGCTCCCCTCCCCCCAGCTCGCAAGGAAACAAATAAAAAAGCTCCACAATTAACTAAATTGATAGTGATGCACCATAAAAATTCCACCAGTTCGCTTGCTGCATAATATTGTTTCCAATGTTTAATTTATAAAAAAAATGTCATGAATCATAAATCCAGACATTGTCAGCTTGGATGATGAAGCATAGGTTAAACAGAAACAGCTACATGATGAGAAGCTAGAAACAATACGAAATTAGTTTTATCGAGTTAGTAGATAAATTAGCTATGGGCCGAATAATAAGTTGTTTAATGGATCTTTATAAACAAAGAATCCAAGTCTCATGCATCTACATGGACAAATGTTAAAATGTAAAACGATATAATATAGCAGATTTTGGCCGAGGCATTCATGAAAGATTGTTTAAGCTTTAAAAGAAAAAAAAAATGGCCTCTAAAGC
Organism: Bruguiera gymnorhiza; assembly: GCA_020883675.1. Taxonomy (NCBI): domain Eukaryota; kingdom Viridiplantae; phylum Streptophyta; class Magnoliopsida; order Malpighiales; family Rhizophoraceae; genus Bruguiera; species Bruguiera gymnorhiza. The sequence continues at coordinate 371,768 of JAIRCJ010000094.1, read as the reverse complement.
GGATGCAACGTGAAATAGAAGCAGAGCTGCATAGGTACGGAAAAAATAATTTATGTCATCATAAATAAATAATTACAGTGTAATATAATATAGTAATTATTCTTTTAATATATAATAGATATTTTCACTAGTATATACTTTATATAATAATAAAAATAACTTAATCTTTTTGATTAATTCAATTATAAATTATGAATTATTAAAAATAGTATCTTTTAAAAAAAGAGAAAAAATTATTTTATATTAATTATGATTTAATAACTTATAATATAAAATAATGTTGAGAACAAATTTCAATAAAAATAAATAATAATATTATTATAATACATAATAACTTGTATTAAAAATATAAAAATTAATTTAATAACCATATAATAATTTGTCTTAAAATATATTAATTTTCAACTTAGGGTCCCTTATCCCTTTTGGAGGGGAACTCCCCTCCATTGAAGGGAATCCCTTTTTTATTCACAATAAAGGAGGCTAGTCCAAGCATATGGTCCCAACAATTATGAGATTAAGTTAATTATTTTATTAATAAATTTGTGAAATGGTGAGTTATATAATACAAATTTAATTTTTTACTATCATAAATTTTATTTTTCTAAATTTAAAATTTAATATATCTGAAATCTTAATTTCTAAAATGTAAATAGTTTATTCATTAAAAGGGTACCCCCGGTGACAAGTCTGTTCAATTAGTTACGAAAAGTACAGAGGCCATCTAGTGGATTGTCCTTGCTGCGCCTGATATAAAGAACAGTAAAAGCTTATTAGCGCTAAGGACGAAAAGAAGAGCTTGAAAATACTTCAAGTTTTATTGGTACATCTTTTTTTTTTTTTTTTTTGTCCGAGAAGGACACTTCTAGTGATTCAAATTCTTTCAGTATCAAATCCTTCTCCGATTTTTACACTTTTATCCATGCTTCCTCAATGATCTGGCAAATAGTAAAGGCATTCTAGTACTATTTTCAATAGCATTCTTCAAATATCAAAGATGATTGTTCGGTGACAGAGCATGGAGAGGCAGACATGCAGGGAAGCAAACAGATAAAGTATTAACAAATCGAAAAGACCCTAACATGCAAGAGCTAAGAAGAGCCAAAAAACAAGAAAAACAAAAATAAAAAATTAAAACAGAAACTGGGATAATGGAGAACAGGGGATATAAAAACCTCAACAAAGATGAAGTTAGAACTAGGGCTCTGAGAGAGGAAGTCATCGCTTGGTTTCAGTACTGCCAAAGCAACTGATAAACGGGGGATACAAACACTAAAATTTCATCTTCTTCTCTGCAAATTCCTGTTCCCTATTATCTCTTCTACATGGCATACCTCAATATCTTCTGCAAAAACTCTTCTTTTTTTAAAGTTTTCACACTTGAAGGAACCTCAATCTTTGAAGATAATACCCAAATCTGCCTTTTGTTTCGATTTGCTTCCTTGTGGGTTACGGGGCAATGATGTTGGCAGAATAGAAGAACGATTTTTTTTCTGTGAGAATGTAGAAGGAAAGTTAATTATTCAGAGGAAGAAGAACAAACAAAAAGACAGTAGAGAACAATAGGTTGTGGCTTAGATGAGATATGAGGCCATTTTGAGAAATACATAAACAGAGTTAATTAAGCCTACAGTATATTTTCCTATGATGAGAAAAAAAAAAAATAGTGGATCCTACGGTATATTTTCCTATGATTTCACGCGCGTTTCTTTTACAGGGGTTATCCAAACATGTGATTTTGACTCTTTTTGGTCTTTTTTTTTTCACCACCTTTTCTTTCCCGCGGTTTTCAATCAAACCAAACACACCGTTAAGATTTATTTCAGGTAACAACACATCTTGGTAGGTTCTTTGAATAAGGAGTTTTCATGAATCGTAAAAGTTATATATCTGAGTATGTATACGATGTTAATTATTTTTAATTAGTTGCATATGATGTTGAAATATGCAGCTTGTCTGTTCAAATTGTCTACTGTCCCTTGCCTGTTGATGTATTATTATGTTGGATCTTTAGTCCATATCGATAGCACCAAACATCTGTAGCAAGATCAGCCACCCCAACAACAGAAATCTCAATATGCCCACTCTGTGGCTAAAGATAACTAAATCATATTGAGTCAAAATTGTAGATCTGGCAACAACCTATCAAACAATTTTAGCACACAAATCTTATGAAATTTCAAACGCAACAAGCGATATTTGAAACTGTTAGAAGTAACGTTACTAATCTAACCAATAAGTGAAGGAGAATTTACCATTCATTTTTTAAATTATTTATAAATAATGGAGATATTAACTATATTTCTATATAAAATCATTATAAAATAACGTATCTATTATAAAATATATTTATTTATTTATTATTTATTTGATTTATATAAAATGATTTTTTGCATATGAATTTAAAAGAAATCACTTAAATTTTTTTTAAAAAAAATCATATTTAGACACTAATATCACAATGCTGCCAATTTGCACTATAAAGCAGAAGATAAAGTATTGTAAATCCACTTGAGTGGTTTTATAAAAGGATGTTAAAGGAACTTGCATATGTGAGAGAAATACAAGAGTATTGTGATGAATCACCAAAATTTGAAAGAAATTAGTTGCCAAACCATATTAAATATGTATTATGGCCTTAATAAACTTCACACTACTTTGATCTCTACTAAAAATTACTTGCAATGGACTATGATGATGAAAACATATTTGAGGGCATATGATATTTGGAAGGTTATTGAACATGGTGGAGATCCTCCAACTCTTTCTATTAATCCTAGAGTTGTTTAACTAAAAAATCATATTGAGTAGGTGGCAAAACACTTCCAAGCTCTTTCTTGTATTCAAATTTCTATGATAAAGGCTATATTTAGTAGAATCATGGCATTTGGGACCTTTAAAGTAGCTTAGGACAAGTTGAAGGAAGAACATGGTAGTACTAACAAAACTAGAACCATATAGTTATTAAATCTTAAAAAGGAATTTGAGGTTCTGAAAATGAAAAAGACTAAAATTATTAAAGAACATAGTTATAGGCTCATAAAAATTATAAATCGAGTGATATTACTTTAAGATGTTTTCAAATAGAAGGATTATTGGAAAAATCCTTATCAATGCCATTAAAGGATTTGAGGCAAAGATTGCATCATTAAAAGACTCTTAATTCTCTACAAGTATAAGAGCAAAGAAGTCCTTTTAGACAAAAAGGAGATTCAAAAGGGGAGCTTTAGATAAAGGAGATTTTGCAGTAAATTCCAAGGATAAATCTCAATATAAGAGTCAACAAAATGCTCAGGAAAATAAAAAGGAGTAGAGAGCAATAAAACTACTAGAAAAAGGGTTTATAATCCTTATCAACATTGTAATAAAAACACTCATCTTCCAAAGGATTGTTGGAGAAGACTAGATGTAGTGTGTTCCTCTTGTAATATGAAAGGACATGTTGATAAAATCTATAAAGCCAAGAGAGAGCAAATGCAGTAGCAAAAGAAAAAGCAAGCTAAGGTTGGCAAATTGTGGTAATCAACAAATGAGGAAAAGCTTTTTGTTGCAACTAATAGTACAAGTAAGAAAACAATTGATTCATGGCTTATTAATAGTAGCTGTACCTACCACATATCACTAAATTATTAAGATGTTTTCAAGGATCTAGATAGGTCTTATGCTTCCAAAGTCAGAATTGACAATGGTGCTCATATTGCTATTAAAAGAAAAGGATTAGTAGTAGTTTAAACTCCCTTAAGTACTAAATTGATCACTAATGTATAATAGTACTAGAATTTAGTTAGAAATTGTTGAGTGTAGGGTAATTACTTTTGAAACATTGCTCTTTAATTTGTAAACAAAAATTATGCATAATTCTAGATTTCATTAGAGTTAAATTGATAACTATTAAGAAGAAGAGGGAAAGTTTTCCCTTTGAACTTAAGCAATTAAATCATAGTGCTTTACCTGTTACTATTGATGACTCAGTCTTATGGTATAGAAGATTAAGCCACCATCTTTATGTTAGACTGTAATCTTTGCAGAAAAACCAATGGTGAATGGTGTGCCTATGATTTCATATGATGGTGATTTTTGTGACATAAGTCAATTAAGCAAATAGTCTAGACTTCCATTTCATGTAGATGGAGTGTAAAGAATAATAGAAAGACTACAATTAGTTCACATTGATGTATGTAGCCCTATAAAAATTAAGTTTTTAAATGGTAACAAATACATTTTATTGTTCATTGATGATTTACTAAGTTATAATTGGGTTTATTTTCTAAAACAAAAATTAGAAGTCCATGAAGTGTTTCTAACATTTAAAGTTCTAGTGGATAATCAATTATGATGTAAGATTAAGACATTCAAGTTTGATAATGAGACTAAATCTACCTCAAAATCATTTAAATAAACTTATAATAAAGCTAGAATTGTGCATCAATTAACGACACCTTACACTTCATAGTAAACTCGATAAAGAAAATAAGCTTATTATGTTTGTTAGTTATAGTTCAACTTTAAATGCCTATAAAGTTTATAATGTTTAGTTTGAAAGGATTATGGTGAGTAGAGATCTAGAGTTCAAGGAAAATGAAACTTAGAATTAAGAAAACTGAGTTGTTAAGCAAACTGAAGTTGCTCCTAAACATGTTCTCTTATTTGCTAACAATGGTTCAGAAGATTCTAAAGATGAAGATGATGAAAATATATTAGTGAGAGGGATTAAGTTTCTTATAAATGTCTATGCAAGGAGTAATTTTTTTGTATTAAAGCTTTTAGACTACTTTGATGCCTTTCAATCTGTTGGTTAGCAACATGCCATGAAGAAGGAGATTTTTGCAATAAAGAGAAATTAGACTTGGATTTTGGTACATAAACCAAAAAACATGAATTTAATTAGTCTAAAATGGGTGTATATAACAAACTTAACCCATATGGCTCAGTAAACGAGCTAAAGGCAAGACTTGTTGCGAAAGGGTATGCATAAAAGTTTGGAGTGGACTTCTTAAAAACTTTTACTTTTATTACAAGGCTTGATATAATCAAGCTTTTACTTGCACTTATAGCTTAAAAGAACTGGTCTATCTTGTAACTAGATGTGAAGTTAGGCTTCTTTAATGGAATTTTAGAGGAAGAAATTTATGTTGAGTAGCCAAAGGGATTTGAAAAGCAAGGATCAAAGGGCAAAGTATATAAGCTAATAAAGGTTCTTTATGGTCTAAAACAAACTCTAAAAGCATGGTATAGTAGTATAAATGACCTTTTTTAAGCTTGGCTTTGTTAAATGCAAAAATGAAGTTGTTTTGTTTATGAAGGCAAAAAAAGAAGAAATTATAATTATCTCCTTGTATGATGATAATCTTCTCATCACTAGTAAAAGCATTAACATAGTGAAATAGTTCAAAAAGGAAATGTTTCAAGTTTTTTATACGATTGATTTGTGTAAAATGTCATTTTTCTTAGAACTTAAAGTGAAGCAAAGTTAATATGACATATTTGTTTGCCAAGAGAAGTATACAACAGAGTTTTTGAAAAGATTCATAACAGAAAATTGCTAGTAGATCTCTACTCCTTTAATAACGAATTAGAAATTAAGCAAAGATGATGAAGTTGAGGAATTCAGTATAGATTTTTATAGAAGCCTTATGAGATGTCTCTTATACTTAATTGCATCTAGGCCTAACATTATACACTTTACCAATCTGCTTTTCAAGTTTATGCTTGCTCTTAGTGAGCTTTATTATAAAGTTGCCAAGAGGGTGCCTAGATATGTTAAAGGCATTGCTAAGTTATTGTTTTATTTAAAAAAGAAGTTAAGTAAAAGTAGATTGTTTTTTTTTTTTATAGTGATTAAGTTAGTTCTATTGATGACTTAAGAAGTACATTAAACTATGTCTTCACACTTGGTTTAAGGGCATTTTACTGGAATTTTTTAAAAAAAAAAAGTATGGTGACATAATCCATAACAAAGGTAGAATATATAGTAGCAACATAAGCTACAAATCAAGTTATCTAGCTAAAGAAATTGCTTTCAAATTTGCAACAAAAACCATTTAAACCTATTGCCACTCATTGTGACAATTTGTCTTTAATTGTTATCTCTAAAAATCCAGTCCATCATGGAAGAACAAACCACTATAAGATCAAGCTACATTTTCTAAGGGATCCTCAAGAGGAAGGAGAGATTGATCTATTGTACAAAATAGCTAGCAAACATTTTCACCAAAGCTTTTATTAAGAACATATTTGAGGATCTTAGAAAAGAGTGATAAAGATTGGCCTTAAACATTAAGGACTCTTAGTCCATCAAAGAAGAAGCTTTGATTAGAGGGAAAACACTTCAAATTTTTGTTGTTTCATTTATAGGTTATAGCCAAGGAGTAGATGTTTAAAGGCAATGTTTTGACAACCTTAAGTTTAGTTATAAGTCCATTTTTATGATCTTATTTTGATGTTCCCTATTAAAATTTGACACAAATTATGCTTGTTAAACTTACACATAATTAGAACTAAGGTGTGCTCCTTTACATCAATCACAATTCATAGCAATAAGGTTAAAACAACATTAACATTTGAAATAGTACTAACATTATCCAACTTATTGAACATTCTTACCAAGTTATCAACCTTGGCCTTCAACATGTTTATTCCATCAACTTCATACATACCTAAAGCTCTTTAGGGCATACCTTTCTTATTTAACCATTGATAATTGTTAGAAGTCATATTTTCTAATAGCTCATATTGCCTTTTTTACTGACTTGTCATTAAGGCACCCCTTACAGCTATATCTATAGTAATACTAACTAAATGTGTCAAATCATTATAAAACATTTGCACTAGCAACCAGTCAAGTAAACCATGATAAGGACATCATCTTTATAACTTCTTAAACCTTTCCTAAGCTTCATACAAAGACTTACCATTAAACTAACCAAAACTAATAATATCATTCCTAACTTTTATAGTCTTACTTAGGGAAGGGGGAATAGGCACTTAAAAATGTTTGTGACAAAGTGTTATGGGTTGTGAAGGAATAAGGAGCCTTAGACTTCAGCCAAATCTTTGCCTTACCCTTAAGAAAGAATGAAAAAAAGTCTTAAACAAATGGCATTATTACTAACTCCATTTATCTTGATAGTATCACAAATTTCCAAGAAGTTAACAAGATATGCAGTTGAGCCATGTGGTTCTCCACCAAACTAATCTTGTTGAACCATCTAAATAAGGCTTGGTTTGATCTTGAAATTATTGGCATTCACTATTGGTCACATAATACTGGACTAGGCACCATTGACACTTAGCATGGCATAATCACACAACGTTCTTGGATTTTAATTGTAGTTCTAAATTTGATTAATCAATTTGGCTTCCATTGTTGCTTGTTCTTACTCTAATTGATTTTTCCTTAGTGCATGTAGAGTTCATTCTATCTTAGGATCAAATAAGGTAATCTGCTACGTGTGTATGGCATACATTAAACAACCCTATAATATCAAGAACAAATATTTCAATAATATTGAACAAAAAAAATCACTAAAACTAGTAGAATCAATATCTAACAAAAACAACTCTAATGACAAAAAAAAAAAGATACAAAAATAACTAGAAACCTTAGTAAGCAATATTTTTTCAACAAGATAGGGTGAGGTTAATGGCTTGGCCATTAGATTTTATTACAATGTCATTTCCTTCAAATAGGTGTAAACACAATCCCTAATTCAACAATTGATTTTGATTTCTACTAATGTCTGCCTTAGTTTTGCCCAAAAACACCTATCATAATAAAATTTCATAAATATAAAACTAAAAGATTAGAATAATAGCTAAACTTAATTAACAAGCAATCTATAATAGAATCACACACTAAAAATACAAGACTAAATAAACAAAATTAAAACAAAATAAAAGTAAAATAAAATTAAAATAAAAACCAAAATACAATTTCAATTAATAAAGGAAATTTGTTATATTGATATTGAAAACTTTCCTCGCCATCAATATTGCCAAAAACTTGATTGCCTTAAAATCCACCACAAGTGTATAGGACATTCAAGTAATAAAGTGGACATGAGTCCCAGTATTGATCCCACAAGGAGTAAACTCAAGTACCAAATTATGCAAATTCCTTATATTATCTAGATAAACCAATTGAAGAGAGAGATACTTAACTATGAAACTAAAAGCTAATTCTAAAAAGTAAACTGAAAATCAATAAATAAGGTTTCTAGGACTCAAATTTCATTAACTAAATACCAATAATAAACTTAAAATCTGGTTGTTAGAATTAGAACTTGTTAACAATAATGACTGAACTCCCTAAGGTATATAATGATCTCTTTCAAGACTCAGCAACTATACTCATATTAATCGTATATCTACTTTCGTGATTATATAAATTAACATGAGGTTATTAAGACTAATGGAATTTTTAATAATAATCACAAAGATATGTATTTATATCTAAACTTCCACTTTTGCTCTATTGTTTAATACCTTAAACATGCAAATAATGCTTATTTATTCACAAAATGAAAATCAAAAGCATTAAATTGAATTAAATAACATTCAAAACAACCAAAATATCAATTTGATAATAGAATTTAGCAAGTACATCCTTGCCCTAGAATAAAAGATCTAGCTACTCATGTTTATTAAACACATGAATAAACAACTAAATGTTCACGAAAAATTTTAAAATAAATTAGTAAATAATGAGGAGAAAGAGTAAAAAGTAAGAAGGCTAATAGTCTTTGAGTTTTGCGCGTTCATTTATTGTCTTTACTACTTTTGGATCCTCCACTTGCTATTTCATCCCCCTTTTCTCCTTTACTTAGAACCTCCCTTTTTTTGTGATGTTTTCCCTTCAATGTATATATGTCTCAAAACTTTAAATTTACTAGTGCTCACAAAATCATCTCTAATCCTTATTTTTAAAACTCTTAATTTAATATTGATTAATGTCCAAATTCACCTTACTTATTTCTAGCAAATTTTTTGAATATTTAAACAACTGAATTTTAAGTTAGGCTCTTCATGAAAGTTGCAATCCTATGTTTTAATTTTCTTGAAAGTTAAAGAACATTCCAATCCAAGGTCCATAGCTCTAATTATAACCCAAAAATCAAATAGTATCCAAGTTGCCAAAATATGCATTCTTACTAAAATATAAGATGCTTTTTGGTTCAAATTCTTTATCCCTTTAAACCTATTTGAAACTCAATTCACCACTTAAATCTACAAAATAAAATAATAACAAAAACTAGATAAATGCAATTAAAACCTAAAATATTAAAACTAATTAACGTAAGAATTCGAAAAAACACTCAAATTGTAATATGAAATGTGTGAAATAATTCAACACATCAATTTTACTTTCAATTTTGTTTTTTGACTATAAAGACAAATGCTTTTCCTAAGCATGCTTTTTTATACTAAAGTATGGTCCAATTGTACTTTTAAGCAATGATCATTGCAAGTGTTTGATATATATGGAAATTATAGCAAAATGTGGGTGAATTTTTGCCCCAAAAAAAACAACTCTTTTCTTTCTACTCAAGCTTTTTGGTCTTTTACAAAAATTAAATTTCTTTTCTTTCTTGAGCTTTATTGTTTTTAAACCAATAATCAAACATATGTCATAACATATGCCATTAAAATGCCCTATTTATGCTACATGGTCTTGGACTTCTGTTGTATGCCTCCCAATATCTACTTTAAACAACAACCAAATGCTATTATTTATCAAATTTTCTTATTTTAACCTATTAGACTTATAATTTGGACTTTGCTACATCCTTAAATGTGTAGTAAATGTATTAAATGTATGTGTGATGGTACAAACAACACCAAATAGTAGTATAAATTGTAGTAATTTGTAGTACAAACATAAAAATACATAACTAGTACAAATTATGGTACAAAAAGGGAGTTTAAACAAACACTAAAAAAGGGAGGGCCAAAGAGTGTTAGAATTCTACCAAACACACCTGTAAAAGAATTTACCAAAAAACCATGCTATATTATTGATCATGATACAAATTCTTACTATTAGTGTCACAACTATTTTAACATGTTTATTACCTTACATGTTGGTGACATTAGTGACAAAAAAATCTTTCTGTTATCTTGGCCAAGGATCAAAATGGTGTTATGAGTCAATGGAGTCAGAGCCTTAGATTAGGATTCATTTTCTTCTTTCTCTTTCTATTTTGTTATATTTTGTTGTACCAATAATAAATAGTTAATAACTGTTAAACTACGATTTAGTAGCAACCATTGGATTAATTTAGTAGTAGGATCCATTTACTGTCCATTAACTTCCATCTTTAATTATTAAATGGTGTGTTTTACTAATAAACAAGGATTAGTATTAATTTGCCATATGTATAAAGGTGATTGAATCTGGTAAATAGTAACAACAATAACAAAAAATTGATTTCATTCTCTCTTTAGTTTCTCTTTCTCTTCAACACTCTCTCAACCTCTTATATGTTCTCTCTTTATTTTTCTTTTCCTCCTTAAACCCTAATTTACCTCTTGAATCTTTAAAAGCTAACAAGTTTGGTATCAAAACATTCAATCTTGTGGTGATTTTAGAGTTTAAGCCGGTAAGGAAGGCTAAAACTACAACAACAATGACTTTAATCATGGTAGGAGAGAAAAATAAGGCAATGCAAAGACTTAGGGAGTAATGTAACACTATTAAGGAGGATCAAGCTACCCTTCAAGAGGATAATGTTGTCTTAAAAAAGATGGTTGAATTATTGACTTAGCATTTTATTGAGTTCCTTGATCAAGGTAAGCTACTGGAACCAAATCCTACTGTTCACTTTGCCTCAATGGCAAAGACAACTACTACTAAGGATCAATAAGGAATTTTACCCTTACCTAAGGAGTTTTAGGTGAAAGTAGGGTATCTAGGGTTAGAAAAGAATGGATATATTAAAGGATCCTCAATTTGGAGCCTAAAGATGACCTTGCCATATTTTAAGGGCACTAGCCTTAGGGAAGGGGTCACAAAATGCAATAGGTACTTTAGGATATGTAATGTAGCTAATGAAGTAAATGTTAAGTTGGCAACCATGTATTTGGATGAGCAAGCTAAATTATAGTTTGAAGGGTGACTAGTAGACTAAGTTATTGTTACATAGGAAAATTTTGCTAGTGATTTATGTGTATGGCTTGGTAATAATAAATTCTTAGATGTGCTATCCGAGTTTAATAAATTTTCTAGATAGGGTCTTTAAAGGAAGACTAGTAAATATTTAGGGAGCTAAAAGCACTCATAAAAAGTGCTAACCCTTATCTATCTAAGGAATATTTCAAATCCAATTACATTAGTGGACTGAGTGATTCCATTAAGTCAACCATAAAGATGTGGGAGCCAAAATCATTGAGTCATTTATATAAGCTATTAAAGTTACAGGTGGAAGTTATGTTGAGCTTAGATAAATCACCTAAACCAACACCTAAGGTGATATCATGGGGAAATTTAGGTGGAATAAGTTTCAAGAATAATTAGCCCATTTGCTTTACCAATCCTACTTCCAAGAAAAAGGATGTTACTTGACACTTTTGTATTGATTACAAATAATTAAACTCTCTTACTATTAACAATAAATTTTCAATACTAATTATACATGATTTGCTGGATGAGCTTTCTTGAGCCACTACGTTTTCTAAATTTGATTTGATGACAAGCTACCATTAAATTAAAATGAAGGAAGAGGACATTCTTAAGACTATTTTTAGGACTTATCATAGGCATTATGAGTTCAAAATAATGCCTTTTGATTTAACAAATACTCTTGCAACTTTCTAGACTCTTATTAGTTTCCTTGATGACTTTTATAATGCCATCATGAAAGAACATGTTTTGCATTTGGATCAAGCTCTGCAAGTCCTTAGGAAATTAGAAGTTGTTTGCTAAAAAGTCTAAATGTACTTTTGGTCAATCATAAGCAAAATACCTATGCCACATTATCCATAGCACTAGGGTAACAACTGACCCTAACAAGGTTATAACCATGGTAAAATGGCCAATGCCAACTAACATCAAAGAATTAAGAGAATTCTTGGGCGTTATTAGATACTACAAGAAATTTGTAAGATGTTATAGTCATATTAACAAACCTTTGATAAAATTACTTAATAAGAATAACTTTGATTGGAATGAGACTGCTAGGAATTCTTTTAATCAATTGAAGTATGCAATGATGACTATCCTTATACTAGTTATGCCAAATTTCACAAAACCTTCCATCTTAGAGACTAATGCATATGGTAGTGGCATTAGAAATGTGTTGATGCAAAATAGTAAACCCATTGCCTATTTCATTAAAAAGTTGCATGTTAAACATCAAGGCCTTTCTATATATAAGAAGGAGCTATTAGCTATATTAATCACAATTTCTTAATGGAGACAATAACTAGAGGAGTTAATGAATGCCTTAGTATCCAATGTAATATATTGTCATATATATTATATATCAATTAAAGGCATTATTTATTTTTAGTATTGTTTATATAACAATAAAGTCATCACTACACTTCAAAGATAAAATCTATGAAATAAATATACTTTGCAAATGTAATTATGATGAGATCATAATTATAAGATACTACAACAAAGCATTATTCATAAATATTCTTAGTTAATGCATCATTAAGATTGGACATTGATACAACTATGAGGCTAACATATGTTATATTTCTTTCTTATGAAGAAAGTAGTTCATATAACAAATTAAAGTATGAAGATACTTAAGCAAATATGTGGGTGCTTATTAGTTTAGTAAGTTTACTAAATTGATCTATTATAAGAATTCCTAAATGGAATATTACTTGTTTGTCTAAGGAATGTCTCATTTGATAATTGTGTAAGTGATCTTTAGACCTAAGATTACCATAGTATCTTATATAGGAATAGGTATGCTTTGATCTCACTTATAGGTTGTCCCAATTCAAGATTGCTTATAGGAATTAGGCATATCATGAACTACATAAAGATAGATAAGTAATCAATAAAAAATTGGCCACCCTAAAATAATCATGGGAGGATGTTTTGTTTGTTTCCAATAAGTATCATTCAAGAAATCCTTATGTAAGGTGGAATGGTAATTCATAAATAGTTATAATCTTATTCATAGAATTAATGACTACATGAATGTTTAGGAAGTAATAGAATTTAACAATATGCATTAGACACTAATTCCATACTTTATGTTTAATTAGAATATTAGTATGACGAAAGGATTAAATTACATTAAGAGACTATAAACTGAAGGGATTAGTCAAATCACTTTGATAATTATAACATTTGGGTGGTCATGATACATGACTAGACATCAATCTTGATTTATGAATATGAATTAACTAATTAAAGAATTATTGATAAATTAAAAAGTTTAATTTATCTAATCCCTCAAGATTATAATTCATATTTATTACCAACATATTAGGATCCTAATGGGTCACACACATAAAGATAATTAAATAAATATAAAATAAAAACTAAGTTAGACTTAATTGAAAGGTTTAAGAAACTTATAAGGTCAAATATATTATATTTAAAAATATAAGAGCTAAAGTGCAATTTATTGAAAATTGATACAAGCTATAAGATGGTTGGATATTGCATGCCTAACACATTAATGTTATTGGCCTCCTCTTTTCTCTCTCCCTAAGAGAGTTTTAAGTTAGGAGAATTATTTCTCTTTCCTTAAAAAGGTTTTAGGTTATAAGAGTTATTTTCTCATTGTCAGTTTAGATTACCATTAAATATATTATATTTAACAAACAATCAATCAACTTTTAAAAATTAAAATTTTAAATCATCATTTCAACAACAAATTTATTCAATAAATATATTTGTGATTCATAATAGGAGGGACACCACTTTGTTATTAAGACTGACCATGAAAGCCTCAAGTTCTTACTCTAACAATAGTTGCATACTTACATTTAGCTCAAAGGGGTAACCAAGTTATTTGGGTTGGACTATAGCATCCAATATATATATATAAAGACATTAAAAATAAGGCAACAAATACTTTCTTCAAAAGAAAGGATGTCAAAGCCCTAATAAATTAACTATAGGAATTTACTAATTATTGTGCTATAACAACCCAAATGCCTCAGTACTTAAATGAAGTGATTGATAATTATAAGAAGGATGCTTTAGCCTTTAAGCTTATTCTAGTGCTCACTCTTCCCCTAATAGCTAAAGCCCCATTTTCCCTTCATGATAAGGCATTCAAACATAAAGGCAAGATCTACATTGGATCTATTAGTGATCTCAAGTTGCAAATGCTTAAAAAATCATGTAATTCTACAATTGGGGGACATTCTGGCATCAAGGTCAACAACTTTTTTATTGACTAGGTCTTCAGAAATATGTCTATACTTTCATATAACAATGTGACACTTGTCATTGATATAAAAAGGAGAATGTGAGGAGTCATAATCTTCTACAACCTTTATTAATGACTATTTAAGCCTGAAGGAATATTAGTATGGACTTCATAAAGGATAAGGAAGTGATCTTAAGAGTCACTAATTGATTCAATAAGTATGGTCATTTTATTATTCTATCCCATTCGTCCATTACTATTTCACTGACTAAAGTATTCATGGAAAACATAATGAAGTTGTATAAGGTTCCTCACTTTATTATATTTTATAAAGATAAGTTGTTTATGAGTCTATTTTGGCAAGAATTGTTTAAACTCTTGGTGACTAACCTTCATTTAAGCATTGTATACCATCCTCAATCCAATAGATAGTCTAAGACACTCAACAGATGTGTGGAAACTTATTTGTGTTGTATGTCTTTCTAGATAGCTAGCCAATGGAATAAATGGTTACATTTGGTTGAGTGTTGGTACAATATTACCCCACTTCAATTACTAGAGCTATTTGTTGATCAGCCTAACGTGGCTTCTATTGAAGCTATGTTTTAGGAAAGGCAACACATGTTTGGGCTTCTTAGAGAACAACTCCTTCGAGCTCAATAGAGGATGAAACATTATGTTGATAAGAATAGGTATGACCAATCCTTCTCAATGGGGGACTAGGTCTACTTGAAGTTATAGCCTTATAGGCAAGCCTCGGTTACCATCCTTAATAATTTAAAGCTTGCAATGAAGTATTATGGACCCTTTTTGATTCAAAAGATGGTGGGACATGTGGCTTACAAGCTTTAATTACTTGAAGACTCCAATATTCACCTCATTTTTCATGTGTCATTGTTGAAAAGATTTGAGTCATCAAAGTCAATTGATGTCTCAATTACCTCCAATGGGTTAGGATTGCCTGCCTTTAGCAAAGCCTATTATAGTACTAGATTGACATTTGGTGAAAAGGCAGAACAAAGTTGTTAAGCATGTTTTAATCCAATGGTCTAACTTAGCTCCAAAATATGCCACTTATGAAGATTGGTCTTTTATTTCCTCTCAGTTTCCAACTTTTGAGCCTTGAGTTGCCAAGACGGACTTGTTACGAATCAGAGGAGTCAAAGCCTTGGATTGAGATTCATTTTATTCTTCTTTCTCTTTCTATTTGGTTATATTTTGTTGTAACGATAATAAATAGTTAACGATTCTTAAACTGTGATTTAGTAGCAATCGTCAGATCTATTCAATGGTAGAATTTGTTAGTTGTACATTGCCTTCCGTCTTTAATTGGTAAATGGTGCGTTTTACTACGAAAGAGAGATTAGTCTTGATTTGCCACGTGCATAAAAGTCGTAAGGTTTAGTAAATAGCAACAACAATAACTGAAAATTAATTTTATTCTTTCTCTAGTTTTTCTCTCTCTTTAGGTCTCTCTCAACTTCTTATGTGTTCTCTCTCTATCAGTCTCTCTCTTCTTCTTTTCCTTCTCGAATCTTAATTTATCACTTGAATCTCTGAGACATTACAAAAGCGATTGAGTCCTATGCTTTACTTACCCGATTCAAACATGGCCTATGAACATGTTTTTTCTTTTTTTATTACTGTAGGTAGGAGGAAATGGCTAACAGATACAAAGTGGAGTAAATACTGCTGGAGGTAATTAATTTTCGATTTCTTACCAGGACATTCGTCAAAGCTCGTTTTTTGTTCTTTAAATAAAATACTCACATGTGGGTACTCCGAAATTTGGTTTACAATTAAATCATAAGAGCTGCATAGACTTTCTCCCTTTTTAAACAAATTTCATCATCTGGAATGACCAAAAGGTTGCAAAAGGGGATTGTGCTATTGTCGGAAAAACAAATTGTTATTTTTTCTCGATAGACCCCATTTACTTGCTCCCAAACCTAATCCCATGAATGGTTAGATAAATGTTGACACCCCATGCCAAAAAATACAATGAAAAAATCTCAATCTAATAGAGAACTATGTCCATAAATAATTGCACCGTACCAGATATTAGGCATCCAATTATTTTCTTAAAAATATTTGTCCCCAATTGCAGCAATTAGAAATCATTGTAGATGATAAAATTTATTTGAGATGGGTGAAAGTATAGGCAGTCACTTGTAAATTGATTGTAAGTAAAATTTCAGAGTCCGCATGTCCGTGAGAATTTTATTCAGGGGATGAGAAAAAAATTTTAATATTTGTCTAAGTAAGAAACACGATGATTCAAACTGCAATGAGAGTCCTAACAATGCCTGTTGGTTTTTTGGTCCATTAAGTAATTATCTTCATTGTACCACAAATTTCAGTGTTAATGTACAACCATATTGCAATAAAGATACAGATATTTTTCCTTCTTACATATTCTTCAACTTTCATTTCTGATTAAGAATGATTAGAAACCAATTAAAAGACAAGAAATGAAATGAAAATTGGAAAAAGAAATAACTTTAAAGGACCAAACATGCTCGTGATCGGCTAATGATGCACAGTACTGGAGACGCCATGCCATACCATACCACCTGCTAAGTAAACAGAGTATATTCCAAGAATTCGAGAAATTAAGCATCGATCAACAAACAAGGAAAAAAGGACCTTCGACAATGATCCAACGAAAGACAAGCAAACAAAAAGTAAAAAAATAATAATTTGAAGTAAGCAAATCTCAAATAATGCAAATAATTGGAGATAAAGAGGCAATTCAACAGAATACAATCGAAAAAAAAATTTCAAGAACCAAGCAAAGATCAACGGACAAGTACAAGAACCTAAAACGTCCAGTAACACAGCATCCAAATTAATCAAAGGAGACAAAAAGTTAAAAAAAAAAAAAAACAAACCCAGTAGCGGACCCTCTTGAATGCCGCAAATTACCTCATACTTATTCATGGTTAACTCATCCTTTTTCAATGCAATTATACCAAAAAAAAAAAAAAGAACTTATTTTCTACATTAAGCAACCTAAAGTATCATCAATGATGATAAGTAACAAAAACATGTCACCAATAAATATATCAAGAAGTCCAAAATTTAAATAAATAAATAAATAAAACTTTTCTAATGGATCACTTTGTGTTCCGTATCTTTGTATGGTGAGCATAAGCAAAATCCGAGAAGAACAAGATCTGTTCTAGAAAAGAAATGTTTAACATCAAATCTTTTGTTACGGGGCTGTGACTTATTGCTGGCAAAAAACTTGGTGCATTGTAATCCCAATTTATAAGAAATAATAGATTCCTCTGAGGTAGTGTTATTGTTATAATAAATTAAAAATATATATAAAATCTAGATGCAAATAAAATTAAATTAAATTAAAAAATATAATATCTGAAGTATCTTTAACATTATTTTTAAAAATAATTCTCATCTCCTAAACAATATTTTAATACAATAAATTACAATAATGATCCTCTAAAAATATAATAAATCTTCCTACTAACGTGTATTTTAAATAATAAAATAACAAAAATAATATTAATCCACTTAACTCAACAATTGTCAAGAAGAAAGAGAGCAAGAAGAAATGCTTTTTTTAGGTGTATCTAAATGAAGAAGGTGAAATTTTTTTTAAATTGCTTTTTATTTAATATGTCATAAAAATAAACATTAAAGATAAAAATAATAATTAGTAATTATTGTGATTTTATTACTATAATAATTTAATTTTGCAATAGGTCTTTTTATTAATATGTATTTAAAATAATAAGATAATAAAAATAATATTAATTTGGTTAATTGAATAATTTTCAATAAGAAAAAGGAGAGAGTAAGAATAAATATTGTTTTCATCAGTGTATTTTGATTAAAAAATAAAAAATATATATATATTATTTTTTATTTAATTTCTTATAAAAATAAATATTAAAAATAAAAATAATAGTCAATAGTTATAGTGATTTTATTACTATAATAATTTAGTTTTTAACAAGTAAAAATGACTAGTAAAAAATAATTAATTTGATTGATACTGATTAAAAGGTTTAAAAAAATTCTCAATTTCTTGTATTAAATTTAGATTTTACATTATTTACTTATACACAATGATATGGAAAATTCCAAAAAAAACATGATTTAAGAACCTAATGTACACAAGTAATTAAAGAACAATCAAGAATGTTAAATTAGAGTTTAATAACACAAACTCTAAACCCAACATTTAAAAAAACATGAACTTAGAGTATTTAAGAAGTATATGAATGTCACACTTCATAAAAGAAAGGAATTGAGAGTGATAAGTCAATTTGAATGCCACAAGAAGAAGTACCTCTTGATAAGTTTTTTAATTCTCAAAAAACTAAGGGAGAAAAACTCTTACTTTATATTTCACTCAAAATTAACTGCTCCTTCATAACTTACAAGAAGTGTCTATTTATAAGCTAAAATAACAATTCTAAAAAGGTACAAATTTCTACTTTAAAAAAATTCTTATTTAGGAAGAGTTCCTATCTAGAGACAAATTATAAGACAGACAATAAACTCATAATTAGGAGTGAATGCTATTACTTAATCTTGACCCATTAAGTACTTCAATTATATTAATAAGGTTTAAACTCTTTTTTAAGTTTGAATTCATACCATTTGAAACTTGGTTGACCTAAATGTCCTCAATCAGCCCATTTAGTATCTCCTTCATCTTTTTGGCTCTAACTCGAGTTATTGGGTCTTTTGGAATGTGTAATAGACCTTTTACATGCTTTTAGACCTTCCACCCATCATCTTTAAGGTTCTCATCACACAATATTATTTTTGAGTTCTTTTTATTTACTAAGGTTTAAGACAAATGTTTTATAAATAAGTATAATAAAATTAATATATATATTTTTTAGAATATACTTGTTTTCTACCAAAAGGTATCCAAATGCTCGATAAAGGACAAATATGTGATATGTAATCTTATACATACATATGCAAAAGTTATACTTAGCATTAGGCAATTTCTTACCTTGGGTTTGGTGGCTGATGGGCAATAAAAAGAGGCACCAATCCTTCAAAACTACTACAAAATCATTCTTATGTTCCTTCTTATTTTTTAAGTCCAAAAAGATATACAAGTCAACCTTAGTCTTACTCTTATTGATCCATACTTGAATTAGTGGGGTCAAGTTATTGGATTAGTTGCTTAAACTTCTTTACTCTTATAGGGTAGTTCTCTCCCACATGTATGAGCTGATTGATTTGGCATTTATATTTAAATTAAACATTTAGTAAGAGTTTAATCTATAAATAAGATAGATATGACATCACATGGACAACACGATATACTAGTATCTACAAATTAGAACATGAACACAATTACAATTAGGAGACAACAATCAATATATAGATATGGATTTATATATATATATATATATTTATATTGTCAAAATTAAGAAAAAAACTCAGTCATTCTTAATAATTTTTTAAGCCAACAAAAAAAATTATTTTAACTTTTACTTAATTTAGGAATATTTAGGTATTTGGAATATATTCTAATTTTTTTTGATAAACTTCCATATCAATTGAGATAATAATCATGGTTATAGACTCAAACTAAACACTTATGTGTATAACGCACACATTTCATTTTGATTTTATTTATTTATTCATAAATTATTATAAAATTATTTCATAAATTAATTAATATAAATATTATAGATATTTGACATTAAAAAATCATATTAACAATTGTCTTTTTTCTTTTGCACTTATTTTTTTAACATCATATTAAACATACATATATATTGTGCACATATAAAAGAAATTCATATATCTTATCATCAACATCAGGTATATCCTAAAGTAGAATCTTAACCTCTCACTATTTACTTTCAAGTTTGAAAAATGTATATAAAAATATTACAATTTAATGAAAAATCTACTTAAAATTAACAAATAGCCTAAATACAGTAATCAATGTACCAATTTAACTTACAACAATTACTGTCAAACCTGTACATACAATCAAAACAAAATTGAAATCACGATTACAATAATTACAATAATAAAGAAAGGAAAAAGCTAGAAAGGTTATGCATGTTGTGCATGTATAAATAAAATTTATAAATAATGCCCACAACACTTAGTTATATGTTGAAAGAGAATCTTCATGTCTTGTAAATTTCTTGCAAGTTTGAATGATGGAAGGAAAAAGCAAATAGAATTTAATGAAAAACCTACTTAAAATTAACAAATAGTTAAAACCATTAATCAACATATCAATTTGACTGGAAAACAATAATTAACTGTTAAATTTGTGCATACAATCAAATCATGCAGATTTACAAAAATTCATAAAATAAAAGATAGTAAATTACAAAATTGGGTTAATATATAAATACATCACCACCTTTATGTGTTTTATCACATATAGGACAACCTTTAAAATGTAATAATTTAGTTTTAGTAGAATTATTTTGTAATAAATTTAATATATTATCAATTGAACCTAGAGGAATCTATTAGTATACACACATGATACATTTACATATAAAAAATTGATTATATGATGTGTCACATGTTATTTTATTTATAATTACTAAAAATATAAAAAGAAGTAAATATAAGAAAAAAACAAAAACTATTTAAAAAAGTTCTCTTTTCTCTCTCCTCTTTCGCTCTCCTCTTTCTTTTCTCTTCTCTTCCACTGCTCTCAATCTTATTGTCATACTTTTTTAATTCCTAAGATATGATTTGGCAGTCCACCCTTTAGGTCATAATAATGGTGTCATGGTTTTTAAGTATAAGAGGAAAAGAATCAGTGACTTTGATTTGATAAATTCTTTTGTTAATTCTTTTCTTCCTTTTTTTTTTTTCTTTTGGCTATGATTTTTCCATGTCTTTCTATGGATGTTGTGGCTTTGAAAAAAGATTTAAAGGCACAACCTTTGTGGGTGTATTTGTTT
The DNA here is from genome assembly GCA_020883675.1 of Bruguiera gymnorhiza. NCBI lineage: Eukaryota > Viridiplantae > Streptophyta > Magnoliopsida > Malpighiales > Rhizophoraceae > Bruguiera > Bruguiera gymnorhiza. The sequence goes on along the minus strand of JAIRCJ010000094.1, from coordinate 350,494 downwards.
TACGATTATACCCTAATTTTGGATTAATTTTTATGCATCGTTGGTCTCAAAATTGTGGTATTACTTGGTTTTATCTTTTCAACCTAAGATTTTACTTTTAGTTTTGGTTCTTGATGTGGTTTGAGGAACCATGAGCCTAGAATTTAAGTCATGTGGTTTTGGGATTTTAATGGTTTTTTTTTTTTTGATTGCTTTAAGTTGAGATCTTGGGGTGTTATCATTTCGATGGTTTGAGTACATTCTTGTTTAAATATGAGATTTGACTTGATGGGGATGAATTAGATGATTCCAGTTGTGTTATTGGTCTAAGTTCAAATCTGAATCCTCGTTTAAGGTTTAAAAATAATATTTATAATTGGCTTTGAATTAGATGATAGTAGATTGTTACTTTTAAAAAGTTTATTATATTTAAAAAAATTTACAAAAGTAGTGATTTATTTGTATATTAATTAAAAAAAAAACATCTTGAAAAATCTGTAGCATCTTGATATTTGTAGGGTGGCGGACGGATAAGTATTGGTGGAAGATGAAGTTATGGAAGTAAATTTTAGCTCTTGGGAATTTGAAGAGATTGATATATAAATTAAATCCATATATCATGTCCTCAACACTCGGGTATATGATGAAAAAGAATCTTGATGTCCTGCAAATTTCTTGCAAGTTTGAATGATGGAAAGAGAAAAGCAATAACAATTCAATGGGAACTTACATAAAATTAACAAATAGTCCAAAACTATTAACCAACATATCAATTTGACTGAAATACAACAATTAATTGTCACATCTGTGCATTCAATCAAATCAAAATGAAAATCATATAGATTTACAATAATTTGTAAAATATAAGACAGTAGAAAAGAATGATTAGAAAAAGTTGCAGCATTTTGATATATGTAGGTGTAGGGGACGAATAAATAGTGGTAGAAGATAATGACCCTTTAAAAAGAAGATGAAGTGATGGAAACAAATTTTAACTCTTGGGAATTTGAAGAGATTGACAAAAGAAAGAAATTATGTATATAAGAGCTACATAAATTCTTATAAAATAAGACAACATTATGGAAAATAAGTTTTAGTTATGAGGAATGTGAAGAGATTGGCGAAATCGAAAAAATAAAATAAAATAAAATTATATATATATAGGTTACATAAATTATATGGACATGAGAAGGTAATTTATATAATTCATAACTGAATTTGTTTTTTATGTTCATTTTTATCATTAAATTTTCATTTGTTACATTTAATTAATTAATTTTTATTTTATTTTAATTTAATTATTTTATCATTTTATGAAATTAAAATTATAAAATTCATCTACCAATGAATGTAATTTTATATAATTAATTTTATTACATTTATTTTTATTCAATTAATATGTTTATATATTAAAATTATTTAAATTATTCTAAATTACTCAATACATAAATACAAAATTTATACATTCACTAACTAATGAAAATTTACCCCTTTAAAATTTTAAAAATAAAAAATAAGAAAATTTTTTATTTTTTAAAATTATCATCATTATTGTTATATTGTATAATTTGTAATGATTTAAATAATTTTAACATATTAATATGCTAATTAAACAAAAATAAATATAGTAAATTTAATTATATAAAAATATATTATTGAGTAATGAATTTTATAATTTTTAATTTGATATAAAATAATTAAATTGAAATAAAATTAAAATTAAGTTATTTAATTATGATAAATTAAAATTAAGTGATAAAAATATAAATAAGTGATAAATTTAGTGATCAATTATGTAATCTAGTAAAAAATGAAAGTACAAAATATTATACTTATGGAATTAGCTAGAAATGGAAATGAAATATGCCACGTGGCAAGTATTTATTACGAAAATAGTAAATACTAGACTAGATATCAACTTTGGCGATATATATATTTATAAGATCTACTAAAAATATCTTATAAAAAATCATATAAATTTGATTATAACTAATAATGTTGACCATTAATTTTTACTCTCTTTTAAACTATTTTATGGAACAAAAGAAAACAAAAGAACTCTTGAGAGCACTTTTAATTATCAACTAATGCAAAGTTCAATTATAAAACAAAATATTAGGATAAACTATTTTTATTAGTTTTTGTCTAATCAAAGAAGACCAAATTAATAATTTAAAAAATAAAACATAAATTAAAAATAAGTAATAAACTTTCGTTTCATTTTATAAATATCTATTTAACAATTTTTCAACATAGCTTGCAAAAAAGCTTACCTTATATAACTTTTTAAGCCAAAGATGACCACATTTGAAATCATCTCCTTTGCAAATTCAATAAAAAGTGAAAAAAGAAATTACAGTACCGACTGCAAGGATCTCTTCCCTTTGATACCAGCCCATCTCTATTCACTACTTAAATAATAAATAAAAGCTAGCTTTACCTTGAGAATGTGAATATTTACACTTGTGAAAATTTGGCAAATTGACAACACAATCATGAAATCAGTCCCGGGGGGGGGGAAGGAAGAAAAAACTAAGAGAGTTTATTTGGGACTACTTCGATATTTTGATGCTCTGAAACTCTTTGCTACTATAGAAAGAAAAGACAAAAAGAGAATTAATAAACTCTATATCGAAAAATAACACAAAGAGGCATAGAATTCCTTTCAAAGCTGTCCAATGAAATTCATTGTCTTCTTCAAACTATATATTCTATCAAATATATGCTGCATTCTACAAACTTGTTCCAAAGATTTATTTATGAAAAAACATAGACAATTTCCATTTAAAGCCTTTGTATTGGCCATGGGAAGAGGTAGAAGTAATGTTAATAGCCTTGAATTTGGATTCCCTGGTATTTATCGCCTCCAAAAGAAACTTGAAAGTTTGTTATCGGTCCTCAAATTTAAAAGCATTATATTTTATAGATAGATAATAAGTATATGACTTTTAGATCCTTGAAACCTTTCATAACCTATTTCTTTTGTAACCATAAATGAACTGAACTAATTACTAGAATTTAGAGGGTACCATATTCAAAGAACAAAGCAAGAACTTGCAAGAATCAACTAAAAATGAAAGAGAAGTTAATCATGTAGCACACCAATGAAACATAATTATATTTATTATATAAATTTAGTCTAAAGTTAAAACAGTAATGTTTAAGCAAGTAGTAGAGCTCAGAAAGAAAATCTTATTAAGTAAAATTCATCTAATTAATTAAATATTATTGAAAATTACTCAACATAGAGTTGTGTTTATATGATGGTCTCTAATGAAATTAATATTTTTCCATGAAGAAGTTTTTCTTTTTTCATTAATTTATAATATTTTATATCAACTAAGTATTTTATAAAATTAAGTATATTAAATAAAAGTCAAGCTTTTTATATCTATTTCTCCTTTAATCAACTTTTGGTCTTCTATCTCTTTTAGTTACTTTATTGATTTTCTTTTTAAATAAAAATATTAAAGCATTGTTTAAACTAAACAACTTCAATTTCAATCATTTTTTTTAACTTCTCAAAAGCTCCGTCCCACACTTATTCTTTTTTCTCTTTCTCTTTCACGTAATATATTATGAAAAAGAATTTTATTTCAATATATATATTCAGTGTCCGTTGTGGATAATAGTAATTGTGACAGTGACGCTCAAGATAATGCTTTCTTATATCTATTGGTTGGTCAGGAAGAAGGAAAAAAAATTCCAAGCAATCACTCTTCGAAGTTGAGTTCGGAATTCCACACATGCAAAAATATTTAGTTACCAACCGGAAAAAACTATTAATTTAGAGATATGTGAACCTAATAACTAATCGTTAATCACTTAAAATTAAAATATAACAAATACCCAACTAATCCACCTACGAAAAGAAGCCTACAACCTCCTATGTTTCTCTTTTCCAATTCTTTCAAGGGGGAAGGAAGGTCTCCACTCATTTCATTTGTTGATAAGATATGACCAAATCTTTTTATCATGATTTGATCATATTTTATCTTTGTTTGATTTTCATATATTGTATACAGATGACATGCACATACTCCTATAAATTCAGTAGCTATCTGATGACGATCAGTATATAAAATTGTACTCTCTGTCATTTCTATTCAGTCTGTTAACATGGTATCGGTGCTAAAACTCTTTTCTTAGAAAGAAGAAAAAAAAAAAAACAATGCAGAAAGAAGAAGAGAATAAGAGAGAAAGATTAGTCTAATTTTGTCCTTGGATTCACCCACTGTCCATCCAACGTTCTGTCTTCATCACCGAAGATGTATTTCTGGTGGTTGAAATCTATTTCTAGTGGCCAGAATCCTTCTTTTTTCCTTAGTCGGTGATCTGCCATTTTGGTTGTTCCGATTTTTCTTCGTTTTTCAGTCCATTGTCCAGAAAATCGTCGTCTACCGTCGTCCCAAAAGCTAGCGCCTCCAACCTCGACACATTCTGAGCTGTCACATGCCGTCACAAAGTTGAGTACCCTTGGCACACGCCATTCAGTGTTTCCAGAGAAGACCGCCACGTGCCTTTCACGCCATCTCCACATGACACCACGTCATCACCACGTGTCATCCACATCAGCAATTGGACCGACAGGCCATTGCTAGTTTACTTATAGATACTTGACATGTAGACTGCCACATCATCTGTTGACTGACATGTCATCGTAGTTGCCCAAACTAGTTCATACTTTGACTAGCTTTGGGTCGATTTTCTTCTTATTCAACCTGGTTCCTAATGTTCGTGGCCCTGTTTCCAAGTTATTTTGAGCTCATTTAGCCTTTACAAATTTATTTTTGTACATTTTTCACTATATTTTACATATTTTTAGTATTTTCATTGAGCTCCCTGCTTAATTATGAAAAAGTTCAATATTTTTATCTCTATAACCACCATCTCAAACGGGACAAACTATTTACTCTTGTCTTAAGAGATGTATAGTTTTCAAAGGAAGAATCACAAAATTATTACTTAGTTTTGGAATACTAGTGTTCACATCACTAAACTCTAGTTTGGTTGTCTCAATACTACAAAAGAGGTATAAGATCTATTGGCCTCTCCATATTCATTAATGCTCTAAAGTAATTTATGACCTTTAAAATAAGAGTCAAGTCAGTACATTAATACTTTTCTGTCTAAAATGCGTTTTATATGAGATTAGTTTACTTTTTATCAACTTGTATGAGATTATGTTAGTGATATTATTAATTTCACAAAATATAAAGATAGAATAAGAGGTATGTAGTTTTATATGGCTCTCATTAATGATTATGAGTTTGTGTGAGCATCTCTACTTCATCCAAACCCCTTAATGAGTGTGGTTGTTGAATTACTTTAAGAGGAAATACATTTTGCTACAAAAAGGGCTCATCAACTTATCATATCTTGTAACACAATTTTATTCACTTCTTCTACTACACAATGCAAAGGAAGTTGTTAATACTATCACAAACTAAATCATCATATTTTTGAATGTTGCAAATTATAAGCCAAACACTAGACTAATTCAAACAAACAACATTTTGATCCAAGTTAGCAAACCATTTCCAAAGGTAAGTTTTATAAGGTTATAGCTACCAATGCTCAAGTGAAGGGTTTACCTATTAATCTTAAGCTTTTACTTAGCCAAGTTCATTTTGATACCTTATGAAATATGATGCTCTTTTTTTTGCCCTTTAAGTTGTTTCAGGTAGATGTAAATCATGGTTCTTTGATTCTTGTTGTTGTAAACATATAACCTTTGATCACACACTTTTTCAGTTAAAACATGTGTCTTTGTTTGCCCTAATCATTCATATTATTGATAATTCCTAAATACATGTTAGTCACACTGGATATATTTCTACTTCTCAGTTAAATATGTCTGATACTTTTCTAGTTCCACACCTTACCTTAAAACTTATCTTTATGAGTCAATTATGTGATCTTTGTCTTAATTTACACCTTTTTTCTCATGGCTATCATATGTAAGATCCCTAAATGAGCCAGACAAAAGGAATCAGTCATAAAGTTGGAGGTTTGTTTGAACTTATTTCTTTAAAGCTTCCTTAACAGTCACTTAATTATTTTGTTATTTTAGTTTTTTTCTAAACTTTGACATTCATATCATGGTCATATCTCTCATTCAAAATTAAGTCTTTTAATTTCTAATAGTTTTTAAACCTTTGTTAAATATAATGAAATTGATTATTTATCTTGTCAACTTGCAAGACATCATATTTTATCTTTTAATAACAATGATTCAATCTCTTTTGTACCTTTTGAATTGATTCATTTCAATATTTTAGAATCTTCTCTTATTGTTACTATAAGAGAATCATGATATTTTATAATGTCTTAATGAATACTTATATTATACATGGTTGTATCTTATGAAAAATTGGTCTAAGTTATTTAGTGTATATTCTTAATTTACTAGTATGATTAAAACTTGATTTTCTTAAATCATCAAACTATTTCATATTGATAACATCTGGAATAAAAAGGTCCAAATTTTTTCAGTGTCTCTCATAAAATGACACTATTCTTTAGAGATCTCAACATATTATAGATATTGTCTAGGAACTCCTTATAACTATTTCTTGTCTTGAGTAGTTTTAGAGAAAAGTTGCTCCTTTTGTTGTGTACATCATCAATTGTGTTTTATCCCCAATTATTGAGAACATGTCTCCTTTTGAGTGTCTTTATGGTAACCCTTGTACATATAAATCTCTTCGAGTCTTTAGTAGGATTTGTTTTGTCCTTTTTTATAACCATATGAAAAAACAAAGCTAGAACTTTGTGATTGCTTATGTTGCTTTCTTGGTTATGCTATTAAACATAAGGGATATCAATGTTGGGATCTTGTCTCTGAATGACTTTAAGTTTCCTGTTATGTTATTTTTTAGGAATATAAAATGTTTTTCCCCCTTCTTAAATTCCTAATGAACTCTTTATCATAATTGTTTTCCACTAATCTTTCCATTAACTTATTGTTTGATCATGTGAGTCTTGAATCTCTTGTGCATTTTACTCCTATAGATTTATTTTATTTTGATTGATATAGGTTTAAATAGTGTTCCAACAACAGTTTTTGAAGTATCTTCCTTGCTTGTGGACCTATTGTCCCCTCCTAAATCCCCATATATTTGTCATTTTTCTTAAGTAAGTAAACCATATTTTCATCTTTAAGAATTTGTTATTTACTCCACCATTACCTTTTTATATGAACCTTAAACATATTGCAAAGCCAATACTTCTTTGGTAATAAGCAGTAGTAAAAGAAAACATGAAGCTTTATCTAAAACTCATACTTAAATTTGGTTGATTTACCACTTAACAAATTTGTTATTGGGTGCAAATGGGTTTATAAGATTAAGACTTGATCAAATAAATATGTTAAGTGAAACCAAGCTTTTTAGTGGCTAAAAGCTTTACTTATGAGTATAAGATTGATTATAACGAAACCTTTTGATAAAAACCTTAAAGAGCATAATGAAACATATAAGTAAAATAAGGAATTCAAAGCCCTATAAGGTTTAATTAAAATAAAATCTCAACTCAATGTTTGAAGAAATATGAACTTAAGGTATAAATTTAAACCTAATGTTCAAAAAACATGAACTAAAGGTATAAAAAAAGATATGAATGTCATATTTTAGAAAAGAAGGGATTGAAAGTGAAAAATAAACAATAATCTTGATAAATTCACAAAGTTCAATGAAGAACCAAGAAAGAAAATTCTCTTTTTTTTCTTTTCACTAATGATCTATATATTTTAATAATGAAGTCAAGTCTATTTATATATTGAAATAATAACTTTAATTATAAAAGTAAAGACAATAATATACTTTTAAAATGTAAAAATACTCCTATTTTATTATAAATTCTTATTTTAAACAAACTTCTACTTTATAATAAATTCTTACTTAAGAGTGAATTTTATAACAAACTTTTACTTTATAACAAACTCTTATCTTAGAGTGGATTTTATTACTTAACCTTGACCCATTATACACTCTAATCATATTAATGAAGTCTTGGTTATCTTTCAAACTTGAATTCACACCATTTATTACTTGATTGACCTAAATATCCTTAAACAATCCATTTAGTCCTTATCTTTTTAACTTTGGAACATATTATTGGCCCTTTTTAAATGCTTAATGAGTCCTTAGAAACCCTCTATGTATCAACACCTCTATGAATCTCATCCCTTTTACTTTTATTGCTTTTATTACATTAGTCAAAAGTTTGCTTACATTTTCTACAATTAAAATTTGGAATTTATTTCAAATGGATGTTTAGGATGCAATTTTTAGTGACAATCTTCCAAAGGAAGTTTATATGCAAAAGCCACTAGGATATGATCATCCATTAAACTAATATGTTAATTTCATTGAGCTCTTTATGGTCTTAAATAGGCTTATAAGCATGATTTGTAAAATTCAATAGTATTATGCATTAGTTTGACTTCTTTTCTAGTTCGTATGATACTACTCTATCTATTTGCAAAACTACTAAAGGAATCATTCTCCTTTTACTTTACATTGATGATATGATTATTATAGGAGCTTATTTGCATAGAATTACTAAACTTGAGCAATATCTTAAACATTTATATGAAAGATCTTGATTTGTTCAATTATTTTTTGAGATTAAGAGTTCCTTTTGATAAGAAAGGATATTATTTATCTCCAACTAAATATACCTTGGACTTGCTTACTTATATAGGATAAGTGATCGAAAAATTCTTCAACTCTCATTAAGATTAATGTCAAGTTTACTAACACCAAAAACACACCACTAAAGTTTCCTACATTTTATCTACAATTAGATAACAACCTAGTGTATCTTATTATGACTTGACCAAACATTATATATATAATACATATGGTTAATTAATTCATAATTGCTCCACAATCTAATCATTTTATTGTCATTCTTCATATTGTTCATTATTCAAGGGAATTATCTTCCATAGTCTCCATTTCTTAGCTAATTCATACTTGAGTTGCAAGTATATTTTAATGTTAATTGGATAAAGGTCCTACTAATAAACACTACATGACCATTCTTTCATGTCTTAGCATAATGAAAAACAAATAGTTGTTGCTCACTTTAGTATTAAAGTTGAATATCAGGTCTTTGTAAACATTGTGTCTAAATTACTATGGCTAAGATGACTTTGATGGGACATGAACATCTTGCACTCCTTTGTAACACTTATTTATTATGACAACTATAATGTCATACAAGTTACTTACAATGATGTATTTAATGAGTGGGCCAAGCAAAATGATTGCTATTTTATTTGTTAGCACATTATGCATGATGCCATCCATTTGATGTCTATTACATTTGCTAATTAAATTGCTAATATTTTCTTAGAAATTCATCCATCATAGTAGTTATTTAATTTGATTCACAGACTCAAGTTGATAGTGTTACTATTTTGAGTTTGAAGGAAAGTGTTTGAATCTTATTGATAAGATATGACCAAATCTTTTTTCATGATTTGATCATATCCTTAGCCTTGTTTAATTTTAATATATTGTATATAAATGACATGTACATACTCTTATAAATTCATATAACCATATGATGAACAACATGCATAATTTTACTCTTTATTCTTTTTTATTCATTTTGTTAATGCCTAACCTTATTCCTTTGTTTCATAGATCAATTAGTAATAACTATAAAAGAGTTATAATTAAGCAACAAGAACAAACAAAAAATAAGAAATATTAGTAATGCATTAATTTGAAACAAAAGAAAAATTAATATAAAAGTAATTACGATTAAAGACAATATGAAGGTAGAGATAAAAAAAGCCAATTGTAGACTATAATTTCTTTTTGTGTTTGTATAATAACAGAGATTAAATCTAAATCTAAGAGACTTTATAGGACCTAAGAATATAAGTAGCAAAAACAATTTTGGAGAGAATCTTTTCATGATTAAAAAAAGTAAAGTAGAAAATTTACAACACAATTTAAGTTTATTAAAGAAAAAAAAAACTAAAACATGAAAAAAAGAAGCATCAGACTTGTGAGATCAATATAGTTAGAAAAATTGAAAGCCAAAAATAAGAAGAAAGATGGTTCCCTTGAAAATATAAAGGAAAAGGAAGATTGAAGATGTGAGAGAAGGCTAAAGCAGAAGAATGGACAAATATGAAAGTTAAGAAATTATACTTAAATAGTTAAAAATTTATACTTTTATTTTTGAGGTAAAACCTTTCAATATTGAAAGAAAGTATGAAATTTATGAGAATAAGAAGACTTATAATTATATAGTTAGTAAATTTCTTAATAGATAAAAAAAAAGTAAAAAGGTAAGAAGGAAAGAGGGCTTGAACTTTTATTTCAAAGATTTTTTGTTTTGTTAAGTAAAATTTACAACAATATCTTAATATATTTTCATCATATTGAATATTTGTGTTTTTCTTTTTTAAAAACCATCTTTTAGAAGATATGTTTTATTGCATCGGGTATGTATTTTTTGTATATCTAAGATGTATTTGTATTTAACAAGTGTGGAACACAACATGTCCTTATTTAAGGCATGTCCATGTATCACAATATTTAACTAATTTTGAAATTATAATTGATTAATTAGAAAGTAAAAATTTGTTAAATCAACATAAGTGGTTGCAGTTTTAAGATTTTGAAAGATTTGATCTAATTAAGTTTTAATAGATAGATATAAAAAAATCAATTACAATAGCAATTATACCAAGAAAAATAATATGAAATGAAAATTAGAATTAATTTATGTGCAATTAAAATGATAATAAATATAACTAAATAATAATAGTCAATATTATAAAATATTACTCCTTTTTTTATCTAAAACATATTATATAAGATATTACTGATATTTAATTTGGTTTAATTGCAAATTTAAATTGTTAAATCTATGACCTCCTATAAGTGGCTATTTAGCATTCAATCCATTCTTTAACAATTGATGATTTCAGTTAGGATTGAGTTGGTTAGTCAAATTAAGTGATTTGATAAATATTTCTAACACAAAGTTTGGATATTTTTGAAAAAAAATTTGAGTGATATGCTTTTGTAGGCGTGATGGACTCATCTCATAGCTTAAAACAAAAGGCACAATAATTTTTGAATTGTAAAGAGCTCCTCCGAGTTTGAATTATGTACTAGTTCATGCTCAGAGTCGTTATTAATTTAAGAAGGGAAGCTAATGATTAATTTGTTGATTTTTGAAAAATATCACAAAACATTGGGTACAGATAAAGTAAGGAAAAGGAACCAAGCCAACCAATCAGGACGGAATTGAAGGCAACAGTGAGAGAAAGGGTTTGAAGGAGCTGGCAGACACAGTGACTGACAATCAGCCACGGGTCAGGCGCCCACAAACGCAGACGCTGACACGATAGGACGGAGACCGTCCACATATATACGTTATGCGGATATAAATATAGTAAATTCAGATAAAAATAGAAATATTTTAAATTATATTTTTATATTTAATATAATATAAAAATATTTTATATACACGTAAATTCTCTAAATTTGTGTTCAATGAAATTGTTTCCGTACATAAATACCGAACAAACTTGCATACGACAAGATCTCATGCGGCTCCTCCTATTTTGTTTGGGCTATAAATATTAAATAAAGGCGTGCGCCAACAACTCTTGAACGCACCACCCACAAGATCTTTGGAAAATGGCGTACAAGGGAATCTTGTTGGGCATGGGCAACCCACTTCTCGACATCTCTGCTGTTGTCGACGACGAGTTCTTGAACAAGTGAGTGATTCTGTCCCACGTTTCACTTAGTCAGTTGCCCCCACCTCAATCATTCTTCTCTGTTTTGTTGCTGGAGAAGAATGAAATCTACCCTCCTGTTTTTTTTTTTTGGTCACTATTTCCTTCTTTCTTTCTTTCTCTTTTTCTTTTTGTTACTATAGTTCTGAGTGTGCATGTTCCTTTTGTGGATTTGATTCTAATAACGGATCCACAGCTTTCATTTCAGGATGAAATTTTCCTTTATGTTATATACTTTGGGATTTTATTAGGATTCAATGGCTGTGAAAGTTTAGGAGTGGAAAAATCTAAAATCTTTAATGTTCAAATAAATCTCTTGAAAGTGAAATTTTTTGCCCTTTATAGTTATGTTCTCTTAGATGATCATCATTTTGGTCCCAAGAATGGATTTAACCCTTTTATAGTTTTGTTCTCGTAGACGATAATTCTTTTGTTTGTTTTTCTTTTTATTTTTTGCTTTCGTTCGTAATTCTGATTTTATTTTTTGAACAGATATGACGCTAAATTAAACAATGCTATTCTTGCTGAAAACAAGCATTTGCCCATGTAACTTTACATTTTTCCTCATCACATTCTGTTTGCGTCATTTAGATTTTCTTGGCTTTTGCTATCAATAATATGGATAATTTATGAGTTCATTTCTTAATGGAAAGTGGAATCTCTAATTGCTTAAGTTAACTTAACTCTTTAAATGATGAGCTGAGTAAGGTTACATAAAATGGAGGTCATAGGTTCGAGTAGTAAAATAAGTTTTGTGTAAAAATAAGAGTAAAGGTTATATCCATCTGACCTTTTCCTAGAGACCACAATGTTGGAATATCTAGTTTGGTAATTTTTTGCTGGCATATAGTGTCAATGCCTTGGGCTTTGGCAGCTTTTCACTTTTGCTTCAAGTTTCAAATGTGCACTGATGCCTAAATGAAATTTGATTATTGAAGGTATGAGGAAATGGCTAATAAATACAACGTAGAGTACATTGCTGGAGGGGAGATCATAAGTCATTTTTTACACTAGTGATCACCAGTAACTGAATATTCCCTAATGTCTATTTAGTATCAACTGATAAGTCTTGCTCTTTTATGTTATTTCAGGTGCTACTCAGACTTCAATCAAGCTTCTTCTTATACATGATGCATGTGACTGAATACCTACAATAGCTATGCTTTTACGTACTCATAGCTCTTCCCTATTTGGTCTCCTACTTTTCTTTCAGTGGATGCTCCAATTTGATGCGGAAAACCCCAAAAAGATGTGGCTTAGGGACCCAATGCACACAAGGAATGAAAGAACAATAAGGAAAACTAAATTAGAGTTTAATAGCAGAAACCCTAGACCCAATATTCGAAAGAACACGAACCTAGGGTATTCAAGAAGGATATGAACACCACGCTCTAGAAAAGAAAGGAATTAGGAGTAATAAGTCGATTTGAACGCCATAAGAAGAAGTACCTCTTGATAAGTTCTTTAGTTCTCAAAAGAACCAAAGGAGAAAACCCTTGTTTTCTATTTCACTCAAAATTGTCTGATCTCTAGAGCTTATAAGGGGTGCCTATTTATAAGCTAAGATAGCAATCTTAAAGAGGCATAAATTCCTACTTAGGAGAAATCTTTATTTTGGAGGAATTTCGGACAAATTCCAGCACATACAATAAACTCCTATTTAGGAGTGAATGCTATTACTTAGTCTGACCATTAAGTATTCCAATTATATTAATTAGGCCTGGACTCTCTTTAAAACTTGAATTCGTACCATTTGAAACTTGGTTGGTCTGAATGTCCTGAATAAGCCCATTTAGTGCTTTTTTAATCTTTTTTTTGGCTTTAGCTTATGTTATTGGGCCTTCTGGAATGTGCAATAGACCTCTTGCATCCATTGAAACTCTAGCTCGTGTTATTGGGCCTTTTGGAATGGGTAATGGACCTCTTGCATCCATTGAAACTCTAGCTTGTGTTATTAGGCCTTCTGGAATATGCAATGGATCTTTTGCATCTATTGAAGCCTTCCATCCATCATCTCCACGTTTCTCATCATTCCCCCTCCTTAAAAGGATTCACCCCCAAATCATCACCTACATCAAAAGAGGAAAGGTTAGAAATGTTAAATGTTGCACTCACATTGTACTCACTAGGAAGGTCCAACTTATAAGCATTGTCATTAATTCATGCTACAACTTGGAAGGGATCATCTCCTCTAGGTTACAACTTTGAATGCCTCTGAGCTAGGAATCATTCCTTGTGTATATGAACCCAAACCCAATCACTAGGTTCAAACACCACCTTCTTTTGTCCCTCGTTGACATGGGATACGTATTGCTCAGTTTGTTTTTCAATATGTTGTCGCACCTTCTCATGCAATTTTTTTATCATGTTAGCTTTGTGTTCACCATCGACGCTAGCATACTCATTGACAGTTATATGTCACGGAGTTAGGCTTTGAGTGTGCTAACCCGCACGACACTTAGTCGATCTTGCATGCGAAGATGAGTTAAGTAAGCCTTGGAGAGTTTAAGAGAATCAGCGGAAGCCGTGTGAGAGGTAAGTAAGGACTTAGAATTACTAGAGGAAGAGAGAGCACAAGAGAGCTTTGCAAGTGAGCTTGTATTGAGCATTCAAAGGTGTGTTTACAAATGAGAGGAGTGGCCTATTTATAGTTGCTCCATCTCTTCAATGTGTGGCTACAAATGACTATCTAGAATATTTACAAAAAATGTTCTAGAGAGACATTAAAAAGGGTCCTTTCAAGAAGGTTCTAGGTGAGTGTCTTTGTTGGAAGTCTTTAAATGTGGCACTTTCAGACACTTCAACACTCTTCTAGGACCTTCCATTGCTGGATTTGGGCCGCAAAGGGGGCTGGGCCATGTTGGCAGCCTACAGAGGCTCAATTTGGCCCCTAATTTCTGTCTTCTCACTTGTTGGACAGGCTAGACTTAGTGTCCACGTGACACCCTCCCCCACTTAATCCTATGACGTCCTCGTCGCATTCTCAGCCTTATATTGCCGAATGTGGTCAGCAAACTTTCAAGCTGGTCCTCTCGTTCCCAACTAGCCTCTTGGTCTGGCAAATCTTTCCATTTCACCAAGTATTCGTTGTAGTTGGGAACTCCTCCTTTGAATCACTCAATCAGCAAGGATTTGTCCCACCTCCTTGGTAGGCAATCTTTCCTACACGTTTGACCACAAGAAACAGCCCTTTGTACTTCCTTACCAAACCCTTGTGGACTTTGCGTAGAGAGTTGAATTGGTTGGGCAGCAACTTTACCATCACTATGTCTCCTGTTGCATAATTCTTTAGGCGTCGTTTGGTGTCAGCCCATCTTTTCATTCTCTTGGCCGTTTTGTCAAGGCAAGCCCTTGTTATGTCCGTTTTCTCATGCCATTCTCTCGTAAACTTAAAGGCAGACGGGTTGTTGCCAGTGTAGGGAGAAGCAATTGTACTTGGCGTTAGTGGCTGTTGTTCCATGACAATCTCAAAGGGGCTCTTGTTTGTGGCCTCGCTTCTTTGGAGGTTGTATGAGAATTAAGTAGCGTCGAGTAGCTTGGCCCAATCTTGTTGGTGAGCATTGACGTAATGCCTCAAGTATTGCTCCAGCAAGGCATTGACTCGCTTGGTTTACCCATTGCTTTGAGGATGGAAGCTTGTTGAGAAGTTTAGATCGGTTCCTAGTAACTTAAATAACTCGCGCTAGAATTTGCCCGTAAAGCGGGGGTCTCTGTCACTGATGATGCTCGTTGGGGCTGAGTTTCTTTTGTGTTTGGAAGTAGCTCGTAGCAACATTATTGGTCATGATCACAAACTTGCTTCTAAGGAGATAGTGTCTCCAAGTGCACAAGTAGTGGATGACGGCAGTCATCTCCTTGTCTTGGATGGTGTACCACCTCTTCGTGTCATTAAGTTTGCGACTTTCGTAGGTAATGGGATGCCTATCTTGCATTAGGACTCCCCTAATGGCGTAGTCGGATGCATTGGTGTGGACTTCGAAAGGTTTTTCGTAGTCCGGTAGCACCATAACAGGTTTTTCAAAGATTGCTTGCTTCAATCTCTCAAAGGAAGCTTGGCATGTGATAAGGGGGGTGCCATGCGATAAGGGGCCATGGCAGGAGATTTGACACTGGGTTCCAACTTAATGTGGTGATCCATATCTTATTTTGGTGGAAGCTTCTTCAGCATCTCGGAAGACATGACATCCTTGAACTTGGCAAGGATTGCCTAGATGGGTTACGATAGTGCGGGAGTAGGTGCTGCTACGTCTTCCCCGTTTCTTAGCTCCCTTATGGTAGCCACGTAGCCTGGATGTGACTTGAAACCCCGCTTGAATTTCAAGGTAGAAATCATCGATGGTTAAGACTTCTCTTTGCGTTTCAAGGGAACTACTCGGATCTTATGGGCATCGACAACCATAAGAGAACTTAAGGCAGGAACAGGGAAAGCCAATGCTTCGCAGAAAAATGCAAGACCTAACACCACCTTGAAGTCATCCATGGGAACAACAGTAAAGTCCAACTTACCAGTCTATTCGCCAATTTGGACAACTACTCTGTGTGTTATGCCTTAGATAGGCTTCGCTTCCGAGTTTATTGCTTTGATGGTGCCGTTTCCTTTCGTTAGTTTGAGGCCTAGACATTTGGCCTCTTGCACATCCATGAAGTTATGCGTTGCCCCTGTATCTAGCATCGCATAAGCTGCTGTGCCCTCGAAGGCAATGTCAGCGTACAACAGTCCCTTCTTTTTAGAGACTACTGGGGAGGCACATTTTGAGAGATTACCCAATTGTTGGATACATTCCATGTCAGCTTGGGGCTCTTCGTCGGCCTTTTTTGGGCCAAGTACCACCATCATAGCATTCATTGCTTTACATTTGGGGCAGTTTCTCACCCAGTGTGGTTCGTCACAAATGAAATAGGGACTAGGGGGATTACTTAAGTTGCGCTTACCCGCAGACTTCTTCTTATGCTTGGGATGACCATTTGAGGGTCTCTACTGTCCACCCTAGTTGCGGCCAGAATCCTGCTTCTTCTGCCCGGTTTTCTCTCCCTTACTTTTGCTAGAGCTTGGCTTCTTACTCTTGGAGTGGGCAGAATAGTCAACGAAGGTCTTAGCAGTGGCAATGACAGCATCTAGGGTCTGCACATCACGCCTCTCCAACTTGACTCTTGCCCAATCTTTCAAGCCGTCTTTAAAGTAGAAGAGAAGCTCCCTATCAGACATCTCGATTTCAAGTATAAGGGTACTAAATTCCTTGATGTAGTCAAAAATACTACTTGTCTGGCATAGGCGGCACGACTTTCCCCTCGCTTTGTTGTTTGCATTGTGAGGAACAAAGTACCTACGTACGTTAGCCTTGAATTGCTCCCAACTGTCAATGATGCATAAGCCCTTCTCTCCCTCAGAGTGCTTACGTCTCCACCAGAGTTGAGCAACATCTCTTAGGAAGATTAGGGCATTGCTTACCTTGGCAAGGTCGACAATAACCCTCATGGCCTCGAAGTACTACTTAAGGCTGAACAAAAAGTTCTCCATGACAATGGCATTGCGTGTGCTGTTGTACATGGCAGGCTTCGGGACCTTTAACCCATGCACTGCCGTGGCGCTAGTAGTGGCAGCTATACTAGCGTATGAATTGTTTCAGCACAGAGAATCCATCTCCCTATGGAGGTCGTGAATCTCTCCTTCAACAAACTCGCATAGGTTGGATAGATCTTGATTGAGGGAGCGTAGTTCTCCCTCAAACGAACGGTCAAACTTTTTGATCATGACTTTGGCAGCCCGCATGATCTTTGCATTCTCATGGATCAAGTTATTGACTTAATCATTGAGGTCGCACACAACGGAGTTTATATTGATGACGCTCCGCTCTAAGCCAGCAACATGAGTGTCCATGGTTTCCCTCGTTGGAGCCTTGGACTTGCTACGCTTGGCAAGGGCACACTACTCCTCACGCCCACGAGCTTGTTGCCCCGTTTGTTGCTCCTCCATAGTGGTTGCAACAAATCCTTATTTGCTTGCCATGCTTGTTATCTCAACAAATAACAAACAAACAGGTTGCACCTAAGGTTTGAACCATTGCTTTGATACCACCTGTCACTGAGTTAGGCTTTGAGTGTGCTAACCCGCACGACACTGAAGATGAGCTAAGTAAGCCTTAAAGAGTTTGAGAGAATCAGCGGAAGCCATATGAGAGGAAGAGAGAGCACAAGAGAGCTTTGCAAGTGAGCTTGTATTGAGCATTCAAAGGTATGTTTACAAATGAGAGGAATATTTACAAAGAATGGTCTAGAAAGAGCATTAAAGAGGGTCCTTTCAAGAAGGTTCTAAGTGAGTGTCTTTGCTGGACTTTGCTGGAAGTCTCTAGATGTGGCACTTCCAGACACTTCAACACTCTTCTAGGACCTTCTGTTGTTGGATTTGGGCCGCAAAGGGGGCTGGGCAATGTTGGTAGCCTGCAGAGGCTCAATCTGGCCCTTAATTTCTGTCTTTTCACTTATTGGATGGGCTGGACTTAGTGTCCACGTGATTTATAGGTACCAAATCCAAAGGAGTCAACGGATTAAAATCATATACAATTTTAAATGGAGAGTAGCTAGTAGTAGAATGAACACTCCTATTATATGCAAACTCGACATGTGGTAAACAATCTTTCCATGTTTTCAAATTTGTTCGAATAATAGTACGCAAAAGAGTAGAAAGAGTTCGATTAACTATCTTAGTCTGCCCATCAGTTTGTGGATGACAAGTAATTGAAAATAATAGCTTAGTACGTAACTTACCCTAGAAAGTCTTCTAGAAGTAGCTTAAGAACTTTGTATCTCGGTCTAAAACAATGCTCTATGGCATGCCATGAAAACATACTACTTCTTTAAAGAATAAGTTAGCTACATTGTTCGCATCATCAGTTTTATGACATGGGATGAAGTGTGCCATCTTTGAAAATCTATCAACAACAACAAATACAGAATCCCTGCCTTTTTTTGTTCGTGGCAATCTTAGTACAAAGTTCATAGATAAATCAACCTAGGGATGACTAGGTATAGGTAAAGGGGTATACAAGCCATATGGTAAAACTCTAGATTTAGCTTGTTTGCATATTATGCATTTCTCACATATCCTCTCAACATCTCGTTTCATACATGGCCAAAAGAAATGTTCATTTAGGACATCTAGGGTTTTCCTAACTCTGAAATGACCCATTAGACCACCCTTATGAGCCTCTCTTACAATCAACTCCCTCAAAGAATTCATAGGTATGCATAAACGATTTTCCCTAAATAAGAAACCCTTGTGCCTATAAAACTTCTCAAAGGATGACTTCTCACATGCTCTATATATGTTAGCAAAGTTTGGATCATTCACATATAAATCTTTAATATGTTCAAATCCTAATAAGTTTGCAGTAAGTGTAGAGATAAGGGTATACCTGTGAGATAATGCATCAGCTACCACATTTTCCTTACCTTGTTTATATTTGATGTTGTTGGGAAAGGTCTCAATGAATTCAATCCACTTGGCATGTTTTTTGTTCAACTTTCCTTGTCCCTTTAAGTGCTTCAATGATTCATGGTCAGTATGGATGACAAACTCCTTGGGCCAAAGGTAATGTTGCCATGTCTCCAAAACCCGTACCAATGCATACATCTCTTTATCATAAGTAGGATCATTAAGGCTTGCTCCATTTAGCTTTTCATTGAAGTAAGCAATTAGGGGTCTTTCCTACATCAAAATAGCTCCAATATGGATACCTAAAGCATCACACTCAATCTTGAAAGCTTTTGCAAAGTTAGGTAAAGTAAGTAGGGGTGCAGAACTTAATTTTTCCTTGATGCAATTAAAAGCCTTGTCTTGGTCACTATCCCACCTAAAACTCGTGTTCTTTTTGATAAGCTTAGTTAGTGGTGTGGCAATGGTGTTAAAGTCCCTAACAAAGCATTTATAGAAACTAGTTAGACCATAAAAGCTACGCACATCATTAATTGACTTAGGTGTAGGCCAATCACGAATTGCCTTAACTTTTTCCTTGTCAACCTCGACACCTTTAGAACTCACAACATAGCTAAGAAATGTGATCTGATTAGTACAAAATGAACATTTCTTTAAGTTAGCATACAATTTCTCATAATGTAAAATACTTACAATAGAACGTAAATGATCGAGATACTCTTATAGGGTTTTACTATAGACCAAAATATCATCAAAATACACAACCACAAATTTACCAATGAATAGATGCAAAACATGATTTATTAGTCGCATAAAAGTGCTTGGTGTATTAGTGAGACCAAATGGCATAACAAGCCATTCATACAAGCCGTATTTAGTTTTGAAAGTTGTTTTCCACTCATCTCCCTCTCTCATCCTAATCTGATCATATCCACTTTTCAAATCAATCTTAGAAAAGACACATGAACCATGCAATTCATCCAACATGTCATCTAATCTAGATATGGGGTGACAATACTTTACAAAGATTTTGTTGATTGCTCAACAATCAACACATATCCTTCAAGTCCCATCTTTCTTGGGTATAAGTAGGACAAGAACAGCACATGGACTCATGCTTTCCCTCACATATCCTTTGGAAATAAGCTCTTCAACCAGCCTTTGAAACTCCTTTGTCTCCTTAGGATTACTTTTATATGCTGGCCGGTTAAGGATGGATGCACCTGGGATGAAATCAATTTGATGCTCAATTCTTCTATTAGGTGGTAATCCACTTGGAACATCGTCAGGGAATACATCTTCAAATTTCTGCAATAAAGTAGCAACAACACTAGGCAAAGATGAGTCAAACTTGTTAGTATTAAAATAAACCTCCATGTACAGAAGTACGATCATAGTTTGTTTGGCATAAAATGCTCTTTTGACATCACTCTCTTTTGTATATAAACTTTCTCTTTTCTCCTTTTCTCTTGTGTCATCACGTTTTCTCCTCTATTTTCTCTTTTATCAATCTTTCTTTTCTGTTAACTCTCATTTTTAATCCTTAATTGATCCTCATAAGCTTGTTGAGGTGATAACGGTACAAGAGTGACAGGTTTTTCATTCATTACAAAGGAATATCGATTCTTGAAGCCATCATGCATAACTCACTTGTCAAATTGCCATGGTCTTCCTAATAGAATATGACCCACATGCATAGGTACAACATCACGTAAAACTTCATCACGGTACCTTTCGATAGAAAATGATATGAGCACTTGCTTATTTACCTTGACTTCACCACTTTCATTTAACCATTGAAGTTTATATGGCTTAGGATGCTTCATAGTAGGTAAATCCGGCTTCTCAACCATAGTTGTGCTAGCAACATTAGTGCAACTCCCACCATCAATAATCATACTACATACTTTATCTTTGATGAGACACCTCGTCTGAAAGATGTTATCTCGTTGCAGCTCATTTTCTTCCTTTACTTGCACATTCAATGCTCACCTTATAATGAGAGCTACTCCATTAACTGGATACTCTTCTCCATCACTTTTACCCTTTGATGATGGCAAAGAATCATCATCTAATTCACTTTCAGTTTCAACATCACCATTACTTCTCAAGATCATTGCACGCTTATTTGGACATTAAGATGCAATGTGACTCTTGCCCAAATACTTAAAACATTTAACATCTCTATTTCTACTGGGTTGGGGGTCAGAATTACTTGCCTCCTTACTAGAACCCACATTCTTGTACTTGAATACCTCGGCCTTAGACTTATAATTGGCTATCTCATCCCTTTTACTCCAATTTGGCTTCCAAGATGAGGTAGAACTTGAGTTTTGCCTAAACCATGTGGAACCCTTTCATTTGAGTTACCTTTCAACTTTCATTGCCATGTGCACCATGTCTTCTAATTCCACATAGTGTTGCAATTGAACCACGTTTGTTATGTCCCTATTTAGCCTTTGTAGAAATTAAGCCATGGTTGCTTCTCTATTTTCTTCTACATTCGCCCTAATCATGGTAATCTCCATTTCCTTGTGGTAATCCTCCACACTTTTGATGCCCTGAGTAAGCCTTTGTAGCCTTTGGTATAGCTCCCTATAATAGTGATTAGGGACAAACCTCCTCCTCATGATAGTCTTCATCTCCTCCCATGTATCAATAGGCCATTCATGATTCCTTCTCCTAGTCAAAACAAGTTGATCCCACCAAATAATAGCATAATCAGTAAATTCAACTGTAGCAAGCTTTACCTTTTTCTCCTCAGAATAGTTATGATAGTCAAAAACAAATTCAACCTTCTTCTCCCATTCTAGGTATGCATCAGGATCATTCTTACCTTGGAATGGAGGAATTGCCATTTTAATGCTACCCAAATTATGGTCTTAGGTGCCTTGCCTCCCAAATTCTTTTCAATCCCTTATATTGTTAGCAGTTCTGACCATAGTAATTTGATTGTCAAATTCATCATCTTCTACATCATCTTTAAGGTCATAGGCACGTCTCAACTGCCCTCTTGCTTCAAGAGCCTCATATTCCCCATGTCTCCTTTGCAACTTCACTATAGTATTAGATTGTTCTTCCATCTTCTTCCTTATATCATCAAATCTGGTATTCATACGATTAAATTGTTGTTACATAGCTTTGATCATAAAGGATACATCACCAGCTCCCTCTTAAACTGCACCTTTGTCTTTGGACGTCATAATATTACTTCTATACAAAATAATAAGATACCTCACAAAACACTCCCTTACGTGTTTCACTCAAAAGAAGGTGTTACACTCCCTCGTGTTTACACTCTTTATGGCTTTTTCTTTATATGAACTTTCACTCTTGCCTTTTACCACTCGAATTTCCCCTTTCAGCTCTGTAAAGAACTAAGCAAACTAAATCAAGAGGATTGATTTTGAACAAAATAAGATAAATGATGTAGGATTAAACAAATTGAAGAATAAGGAGTTGAAAAAGGATATCAACACAAACAAATTTAATGAACTAAACACACAAAAATCATAATAGGGTGTTAAACCTATAGGACATACTTGGATGGCATAACAAGAATGTAGATGACAGAATTAGAGTTGAGCAAAGAAGCTATATTATTATTGTAGCCAATATGACCAAGCTGTTAACTTTTATCAATAACTTGAATTGGATGCCTTCTTTCTTTTGTTCCTCCATTTTTCTTGTTTTTTTTTTTCGTTCCTTTTCTTTGTGTTTTTTTTTCTCAACACAAAATAATAGTATAATGCTTAGAGACAGCAATTGGTATTGAAATTTGCATATTTTTGATAGTTATGATCTCAAACAAAGGAGCAAAGTAAGAAGGGTTGTAAAAAGACAAATTAGCACATTTGAATGGTAATAGATAAATTACAAGGTAGCAAACTAAAGAATTAATCAATACAACCTCATTTAGAGCCAGGCTCTGATACCAACTGATATGGAAAACCCTAAAAAGACATAGCTTAGGGACCCAACGCACACAAGGAATCAAAGAACAACCAGGAAAGCTAAATCAAAGTTTAATAGTAGAAACCCTAGACCCAATATTCAAAGGAACACGAACCTAGGGTATTCAAGAAGGATATGGATGCCATACTTCAGAAAAGAAAGGAATTGAGAGTGATAAGTTAATTTCAACGCCACAAGAAGAAGTACCTCTTGATAAGTTCTTTAGTTCCCAAAAGAACCGAAGGAGAAAAACCCTTGCTTTCTATTTCACTCAAAGTTTTCTAATCTCTAGAGCTTACAAGGGGTGCCTATTTATAGGTTAAGATAGCAATCCTAAAGAGGCACAAATTCCTATTTAGGAGAAATCCTTATTTTGGAGGAATTTCAGACAAATTCCAACACATACAATAAACTCCTATTTAGGAGTGAATGCTATTACTTAATCTGACGCATTAAGTATTCCAATTATATTAATTAAGCCTAAACTCTCTTTAAAACTTGAATTTGCACCATTTGAAGTTTGGTTGGCCTGAATGTCTTGAATCAACCCATTTAGTGCTTCTTTAATCTTTTTGGTTCTAACTCGTGTTATTAGGCCTTCTAGAATGTGCAATGGACTCTTGCATCCATTGAAGCTCTAGCTCGTGTTATTGGGCCTTTTGGAATGTGCAATGGACCTTTTGTATCCATTGAAGCTCTATCTTATGTTATTAGGCCTTTTAAAATGTGCAATGAACCTTTTGCATCTATTGAAACCTTCCACCCATCATCTTCACGGTTCTTATCACAATTGCCTGGTGCAACTAGCTACATAGTTTGCATTGGGAAGGACAAGTTTGGAGATGAGATGAAAAATATAAACCAAGCTAGTGTCAATGAAAGCTGCCCTGCATTTTCTATTTCTAGTTCTCGTTCATTTATGTTGATTGGGAGATATAACTAGAATGTACACTCAGGTGCATTATTATGAGGATGAAACTGCTCCAACTATGCTGTCTGTGTTGTTGGTGGTGAGAGGTTAGTTTACCTATTGTCTCAAATTAATGCTTTAGATTTGATAATCTCATGTTTTCTTTTTTTTTATTTGATGGATATTTGACTTGTATAATTGGTCATGTGTTTAATGATTTGGTGTGTAGGTCACTTGTAGCTAATTTGTTGACTACATATTGTTACAAATTTGAACACTTGAAGAGACCAGAAAATTAGGCATTAGGTTTGTTTTTATTCCCTATTTTCTTTATGCTTTTCCCTCATTCCCTTTGCTGAGTGATGAGAATCGTAGAGATGATGGGTAGAAGGTTTCAATGGATGCAGTAGGTCTATTGCACGTTCCAGAAGGCCAATAACACGAGTTAGAGTTTCAATGGATGCAAAAGGTCCATTGCACATTCCAAAAGACCCAATAACATGAGCTAGAACTTCAATTGATGTAAGAGGTCCATTGCACATTTTAAGAAGTCTAATAACATGGGTTAGAGATAGAAAGATGAAAGAAGAACTAAATGAGTTGATTAAGAACATTTAGGCCAACCAAATTTCAACTGGTGTGAATTCAAATTTAAAAGAGAATCCAAACTTTATTAATATCATTGAAGTACTTGAAGAGTTAGGATTAAATAATAGCAGTCACTCCAAATTAGGAATTTATTTTCTAGATAAGAACTTGTCCCTAGATAGGAATTCCTCGTAAATAAGGAATTGTCCTAAATAGGAATTTGTACCTTTTTAGGATTGCTATCTTAACCTATAAATAAGCACCCCTTGTACACATCAGACAATTCATCAGACAACTTTGAGTGAAATAGAAAGCAAGGGTTTGCCTCCCTCAGTTCCTTTGAGAACTAACAAACTTATCAATAGGTATTTCTTTTTGTGGCGTTCCAATCGACTTATTACTCCCAATTTCTTTCTTTTCTAGAGTATGGCGTCCATATCCTTCTTAAATACCCTAAGTTCATGTTCCTTCAAATGTTGGGTCTAGGGTTTGTGTTATTAAACTCTGATTTAACTTTCCTGATTATTCTTTGATTCTTTGTGTGCCTTAGGTCTCTGAGGCACATCTTTTTGGAGTTTTCCGTATTAGATGGTATCGGAGTCTGACTCTAAATCAGGTTGAATCCACCTACTCTTCAATTTTCTACCTTGTGATTTATTTATTTCTAGCTAGTTTGTTTATTAAGTTCATGACCATTCAAATGCACTAATCTGTTTGTTTGCAATCCTTCTTTTTGCTTGTTTGTTTGAAATCAGAACTATAAAAAACGTGCTAATTCCAATTCCAATTGTTATGTCTAAGTATTTTACTGTTGTTTTGTGTTGAGCAAAAGAAAAGAAATAAAAAAAAAGCAACGAAAAAAAAAGGAGAAAAAAAAGGAAGAAGACATCAAATTCAAATTATTGATAAAATTAACAGTTTAGTCATACTAGCCATAATAATAACAAAGTTTTATTGCTCAACTCCAATTCTGCCATCCATTTTCTTGTTTTGTTATCCAAGTTTGTCCTCTAAGTTTAATTACCATTTTCTTGATTTTTGTGAGTTTAGTTAATTTAATTCATTTGCCTTGATATCCATTTTCGTTTTTGATTACTTGTTCTCTAATTTGTTCAATTTTACGCCATTTATCTTATTCTGTTCAAAAATCAATACTCTTGATTTACATTGTTTAGTTCTTTATAAAGATGAAAGGGGAAATCCGAGTGGTAAAAGGTAAGAGTGAAAGTTCATATAAAGAAAAAGCCATAAAGAGTGTAAACACGAGGGAGTGTGACACCTTCTTTTGAGTGATACACGTGAGGGAGTGAGTGTTCTGTGAGGTATCTTATTATTTTGTGTAGAAGTAATATTATGACGTCCAAAGACAAAGGTGCAGCACAAGAGAGAACTAGTGATGTGTCCTTCATAATCAAAGCTATGCAACAACAATTTAAGCACATGAATACCAGATTTGATGATATGAGAAAGCAGATGGAGGAGCAAGGCAATACAACAGTAGAGTTGTAGTAGAGGCATGAGGAATATGAGGCTCTTGAGGCAAGAAGGCAATTGAGACATGCCTATGACTATGAAGATGATGATTCTATGTCATCATTAAAGGGTGAAAGTGATGGAGAGAAGTATTCGGTTAATGAAGTAGCTCTCATAACAAGGCGAGCATTTAATGTGCATGTGAAGGAAGAAAATGAGATGCAACAAGGTAATATCTTTCAGACGAGGTATCTCATCAAAGTTAAGGTATGTAGTATGATTATTAATGGTGGGAGTTGCACTAATGTTGTTAGCACAACTATGGTTGATAAGCTTAATTTACCTACTATGAAGCATCCTAGGCCATATAAGTTTCAATGGATGAATGAGAGTGGTGAAGTCAAGGTAAATAAGCAGGTGCTCGTGTCATTTTCTATCAGAAGGCACCCAGATGAAATTTTATGTGATGTTGTACCTATGCAAGCGGGTCATATTTTATTAGGAAGGCCATGACAGTTTGATAAGCGAGTTATGCATGATGGATTCAAGAATCGATATTCCTTTGTAATGAATGAAAAATTCGTTACTCTTGTACCATTATCACCTCAACAAGCTTATGAAGATCAATTAAGGATTAAAAATGACAGTGAACAGAAAAGAGAGATTGAAAAAAGAGAAAAGAGAGGAGGAGAAAATGTGAGAACACCAGAGAAAGAGAAGAACACAAAAAGTTTCTTTGCAAAAGAAAGTGATGTCAAAAGAGCAATTTTTGCCAAATAACCTATGATCATACTTTTGTTCAAAAAGGCTAATTTTAACACTAACAAGTTTGAGCCATTCTTGCCTAATGTTGTTATTACTCTATTGCAAGAGTTTGAAGATGTATTTCCTGATAATGACCAAAGTGGATTGCCACCCAAGAGAGGAATTAAGCATCAAATTGATTTCATCCTTAGTGCATCCATTGCAAACCAACCAATATATAAGTGTAATCCTGAGATGACAAAGGAGATTCAAAGGTAGGTTGAGTAACTTATTTCAAAAGGGTATGTAAGGGAAAGCATAAGAGGAGTTTGAAGATGTATTCCCTGACAATGACCCAAGTGGATTGCCACCCAAGAGAGGAATTGAGCATCAAATTGATTTCATCCCTAGTGCATCCATCCTAAACCAACCAACATATAAGTGTAATCTTGAGTAGACAAAGGAGCTTTAAAGGCAGGTTGAGTAACTTATTTCAAAAGGGTATGTAAGGGAAAACATAAGTCCTTGTGCAGTTCCTATCCTACTTGTACAAGGAAAGTTGAACAAAAGAGATGCCAAGTGGATCAAATTCATTCAGACCTTTCCCAACGTCATTAAGTCTAAACAAGGTGATGATTCAAGGATGAATCCTTTCGAGGAAAGGGGGAATGATGAGAACTGTAGAGATAATGGGTGGAAGGCTTCAATGGATGCAGGAGATCTGTTGCATGTTCCAGAAGGCCCAATAACATGAGCTAGAGCTTTAATGGATGCAAGAGTTCCATTGCACATTTCAGAAGGCCCAATAACATGAATTAGAGTTTCAATTGATGTAAGAGGTCCATTGCACATTCCAAGAGGCTTAATAACACGGGCTAGAGCCAGAAAGATGAAAGAAGAACTAAATGGGTTGATTAAGGACATTCAGGCCAACCAAACTTCAACTAGTGCAAATTCAAACCTAAAAGAGAGTCCAAACCTTATTAATATCATTGAAGTACTTAAAGAGTTAAGGTTAAGTAATAACAGTCACTTCAAATTAGGAGTTTATTTTTTGTGTAAGAATTTGTCCCTAGATAGGAATTCCTCCTAAATAAGGAATTGTGCTAAGTAGGAATTTGTGCCTTTTTAGGATTACTATTTTAGCCTATAAATAGACACCCCTTATAACATCAGACAAATAAGACAACTTTGAGTGAAATAGAAAATAAGAGTTTATCTCCCTTGATTCTTTTGAAAACTAATGAACTTATCAAGAGATATTTTTTCTTGTGGCATTCCAATCGACTTATCACTCCCAATCTCTTTATTTTCTAGAGTGTAGCGTTTATATTCTTCTTAAATACTTTAAGTTCGTGTTCCTTCGAATGTTAGGTCTAGGGTTTGTGTTATTAAACTCTGATTTAGTTTTCCTGATTGTTCTTTGATTCTTTGTGTGCGTTAGGTCCTTAAGGCACATTTTTTTGGGGTTTTCCACATCACTAAGTGACTGTCATGTATTTTCTAGGCCTCATGTTTGAAATAATTCACCCTTTTAACTGTTGAAATGGCAAAATATATTTATAGTGTTGTGTTTTTCCTTGCCATGTCTCTTAAGTCAATTCAAATTGTTGCTAAACATGCTGCTGCAAATAAGAAGGTAAAGCTTGCATGATAGATCATCTTATCCTTTGTAACTTTTGTGTTTTGGAACTCTTAGAGATGTCACCAATGCATTTTCAGGTCTTCTTAATGAATCTATTTGCTCCTTTCATTTTTGAATTCTTTAAGGATGTGCAAGAGAAAGCTCTACCGTAAGCTTTATCTTTTCTTCGTTGTTTATAATGTTAGTTATTGGTCAATTGCTTATAATGTAGGACAAACAAAAATAGTAAATAACAACATGGGAATTCACTTAAAAATAAGAACAAATACAAGAATATGCCCAAAAATAAACTTAATACTTAATATAAATTTTACTGAATAAGAATAACAAGCAACCATTTTATAGAGATAACTATGGAATTAAATAAGAAATAATAAAATGGTAAGGAAATAAGATAATATTAATGTTAATATTAGAACATCTAGCCTAGTGGTAACAAAAGTTGAGTCAACTCAAATAATTTGACTTTTGTGATATGCATGCATTTAATTATAACTTTAAAATGCATAATATTTTTGCTCATTATTTAAATCAGATTTTTCTTTTTTGTTCCTCAATATGTTATAACACATTGTCTCTTCAACTTACAAATATAATATTTTTACTTAATATTTGAATTCAAAATTTTCTTTTTCTAAGTTTTATAAGTTATAACACATTATTTCTCCTAAAAAATTTGCCTTAATATTTAATTCATTTTATTTATATAAAATAAATAAGTCATTCTTGTTAAAAGTTATTCCCTATTCTTTATTAATAAGAAGAAATTTGTTATATTAGGCTAATAATAAAGAGAAAATGCTCATCAATAAAGGTGACAAAAATTGACTTAACTTAATTTAATTTGCGTAAAATTTGACTTAGTTTGATTTGCATTGATTGAAAGTTGATGACGCCTGACTGGAGTAGACTCGAAATTGAAATAATCTGAAACTCTAATAACTCATTTCTGAAATGACCTAAAAGCTATATAACCCAAGAATCAAAGCACCTGAAACGTATGAACTTAAGACTAGAATGAACTAAAATAACTCGACATAAAATGGACTCTAATTGTTTGTTTGCCACCTCTAATCTACTCTAATGAAAGAATTTAAATAATTAGTATAAATATAAGATACCAATGATTACTTAAATGATAGAAATTCTCTTTTCTTATTCATCATCATTATTTCCCACTGACCTCAAATTTTGAGTTGTTGGAGAATGAGAAACGATTAGTTCTGTGCTGGAGAAAATTTTTTGTTAAAAATTGACTTTAATGGGAACAAAGTGAATTTCACAAACTCTACATTGAAAGTGAAAGTTAAACACTGAAACTTTGAAAGAATAACAAAATCGGCATTTTCAACAATCTCTGCAACATTATTGCTCACATTTGACTTGATAGATTTATCATCAACCAAATTAGCTTTCACATGCAAAGGCATGTCTATCGTTGTCTCATGAACAATTTGATCAACTACTTCTAATGAAGTAACTTAATTTAATGGTTATGATTGTGATAAGTTCAGCACATCTTTAGGAGGACATTGAGGATCATTGGGCTGCAACTCTATAGTTTGAGTAGAAATATACTCATTAGCATAATGGGAAGACACATTGGGTTGCATAGATTCTCAATTTTTTTGTATGTCCTCTAGTGTAATACCTGAATGTTTCAAGATTAAGTTCATTTTACTGTTCATCTCTGCAACCTAATCTCTGTTTGTATTGCCATTTAAAACCCTAGAAACAATACATGATTGACACTCGTTGCTTGTCTTTTTTTTATTTGAAGTAAAACTCAACTAAACCTGAAACCTAAAGCGAACACAAATTTTTTTGACTTTTTTTTTCTAATTTTCTTTATACCAAACTGAAAATAATTTTTCTAAATTATTGAAAAAGGAAAAAGTAGTAAAGCAAACCAACATTGTTCATGGTTCTGTGAACAGAAGACTTGTGACTGTTATGAGCTCTTTGATGTATTGGTGAGGCGCGTCATTGCCATGAACAGGTTGAATGGAGGGAGGTGAGTCCAACGTGATGCATGTCCTGCTTGGTGATGGAACCTGGTGGAGGTGTGATGGCTCACAAGCAAAGTAGGAACTTTTAGGTGCCAAACAGCTACTTTGGAGACTGGGAAGCTGGAAATCTGTAGATCAGAGACTGTTGCTCCTTTTATACCCGTTACTACTTCTGGACGTGTCTTGCTCGTCAAAAATGACTAGCGGAATGGTGGAGCTAGCAGTGGCGTGTGGCAAGACACAGGATTTTGGCAGATTTCCAGTCTGTTCAAGCAAGATTTTGACACGTGATGCCTGAAAACACGTAGATTGGCAATGGAGGTTCCAGAAAGATGACTCATTGCGATGGTGACTGTGTTTGGGGAGGTGATGTATGTGATGACATCAACAATGGCGCTGCGAAGAACAGAGGATGGCAGCAGCAGAAAGAATTTGAGGGTTTTTGTGTGATTTTGGAGGCTTTTTGTGATGTTTTTGGATCAAAATTGGTCTCTGATATCAAAACAAATACAAGACAAATAAGAAACTAAAGAATGTGGGAATCTACTTGAAAATAAGAACAAGTGTAAAAATTCATCCAAAAAAAACTTAATACTAGATATAAATTTCAATATTCATAACAAAATAGACTCAATAAGAATAATAATAAGTTATTTTTATAAAAAGAATTTAGGGACTAAATAAAAAATAATAAAATTATAAAGTAAATAAGATAATATTTTTACTAAATAAGAAAATATTCTTAAATATCTAAATAAAAGTTTCTCTGTTCAATAAAAAAATATTTTTGAATATTTAAATAATAAAAATTATTATTATTTAGTAATATCAATGATTTCCTAAATAATAAAGATTATTCTTTATTCTTCATGAGCATATCTGCCTTTTGTACTTAGTCACATGGACTATATCTTTGGGAATGAAACTGAAGCCAGAGCTTTCTCAAAGGTTCATGGTTGGGACGTAATGGCTTTTTGGTGTTTCTTTTGATCGCTTGGAGAATACTATACTAGTCCAACCTTCGGAAATTATCAAAATGTACTATGTTTATCAGACTGATAATGTTGAGGAGACTGCGATAAAGATTTCTCAGTGGCCCAAGGCATCGGGGACATGACGTAAGAGGATCACTGTTATCACCCACGGTGCAGATCCTGTCATAGTTGCTGGAGATGGGAAGGTGAAGTTATTCCCCATTATTTTGTTGCCCAAGGACAAGCTGGTTGATACCAATGGAGCAGGTACGAGTTACCTTATTCTGTTTAGCTGATCTTTTCACAGTTGAAATGCTAACATAATCTTTGAATGCCCCTGGCTGGAATTTCATGCCATACGAAGTCGGATCCTTTTTTCTCACAAAGTACTTGTTTTTCTGTCTTGATTTTTTGAGAATAAGTTGCACATGATAGTGTCTCCATGATACATTTACTGGTGCTGCTTTCTGGGAATTATCTGATACTGTCATCCCCTGAAGCAACTAGGTCACATTACTTGTTCTTGGAGATTGAAAACATGTTATCCTTGGCTCGTGTAAATTGCTGAATTTCACGTCTTGTGGAGCATATAAAAATCATTATGTAAAAGAGTTTGGTTAAGTTTGAAAATATTTTTCGAAGGTTTTCGTAAAACATGTAACTCATTTTATATGTCTTTTGTGATGGTAGAAGGTGTCTGAGAGGTTGGAGGTGACTATTCTTAGGGATTTGTATAGATTGAATGAGGTATATTTGTATGGTAGTTTGCGGTTTGGAAGGAAGTACTTGGAATGTTTGAGGTTGAGAATTTTGGAGATTTTGTAGGTAGGTTTATGGTAGATGGGAGGTTGGAAACATATCCTAGGTCAATTATAGAGGAAATGGATTTTTTATTAGTAGATTTAAAACTTGTAGATCTATTATTAAAAGTTAGGACAACTTTTTTGTCTTGAAATTGGTTTATTTTGGAAATTTCTGTGTTTGTTTTCAAGTTGTTTTAGTTGAGGTTTTGCTGCTCCTTCAAGGATCTAATCATCAGGAAGAGTAATATTTTTATTGGATAGATCTAGAGGTAATAGTATTTGAATGAGATAGGTCAGTTTATAAGTGATGAGTTTCTCCTTTTTTGGATTAAAATTTGTGTTTTGATTCAAATGCAGAAATCACTGTTTTGCAATGAATTTTGTAAGCCAACGCAATTGAAATGGAGTCCTTCAAAATATTTTAATTATGGGTTTTGATTGTAAAATTATATTTTGTAAGATATTTTTATTAGAGAAGGACACATTAAGGTTTGAATAACAATTAAAACAAATAAGTTTAGAATAAAGATTAGACTCTATTGAAGAAAGAAGAGAATCTTAGAAGTTTGTAAGAACAAATAAGTTTAGAATAGAGATTAGACTCTATTAAAGAAAGAAGATAATCTTAGAAGTTTGTAAGTCTAGTATTCCTAAGAACTGTTTGAATGGAGGTGTTTAAACCTTTTTTTGTAAAGGGTTTTATGCCTATTTGTACTAGGTCAATATGAATATATTTGTAATACTTGTCTTTGTAGTTTTGTAAAGAGTTTTGAGAAAGAAAATGAATAGTTTCAAAATGTTTTCCAAATTGTATATCTTTTTCCTTGATTTTAATAGTAAAATTGTTTTTGAAAATTTTATAAATTTGATTCTTTTGGACTTTTGAACTTTTCTAATTA
Organism: Bruguiera gymnorhiza; assembly: GCA_020883675.1. Classification (NCBI taxonomy): domain Eukaryota; kingdom Viridiplantae; phylum Streptophyta; class Magnoliopsida; order Malpighiales; family Rhizophoraceae; genus Bruguiera; species Bruguiera gymnorhiza. Next base: position 317,308 of record JAIRCJ010000094.1, on the reverse strand, counting down.
TCAATACCTCTATTAAAATCTTCAAGAGTAATCTTCTTGGTGTTGGCTATTTTTTAAAATTCAGAGTAATATGAGATAGAAGTGTTGGAATAGGAAGTAGTTCAATAGAATATTAGGTTTATATTTATGAATTGGAGTTTTACATACACTTAGGAATTGAAGTTTTGCATAGACTCAAGAATTGAGATTTTGCCATAGTAATCTTCCTACAATTCACTAGCTCTTAATGGTCACATAAAGTCCTAGCAACTTACATGACTAATGGATCACAAATGAACAACGAGCTTTAGGCATAACACACTCGGAAGGAATAATGATCTTGACACTATAATGCAGAAGTATACTTTATACCACAATGCATAAATGTACTTTACACTTCAATGCAAAAATATAAATTTATAAACATGCAAAATGTACCTTATGTTCCAATGCAATAAAAACAATTTAGATTAGCTCTCGTATCACTTTGTTTAATGAAATTTAAAAGTTTTATTGACATAAAACTTTGAATACAAGAGGAGGATAAGGATACAAGAGGTAAAGAGAGAATTTGTAATTTAGAGAGTTTTAAAGCCAAAAGGATGCCTTCAAATGTTGTCTGAACTTCCTTATATATCTGAGGGGCTAGTGGTTGGGTAGACGCTTGAAAACCTTCTTTTTGTAAAGGGGAATATCCTTTTGTAAAAGCTAACATTTTCTTTTGGAAAAACAACTTCCTTTCTGTAAAGAAAGAATCTTTTATTGCAAAACAACCTTTATTTTTGCAAAGATACTTTAATTTTTGTAAAAGATATTCTTTTTTTGTAAAGTTGTTTCCTCCTTTTGTAAAACTAACAAATTAAATGTTTGTCTCTTCCTTTTCCACCAAAAGTTGTTTTGTTTTTTTGTAATAGTTGGCAATCACGAGTTTTATCTTGAATCTGTCAACTTTATTTTTTATTGGTCTTTGCATACTTTGATTTTGATAGTATAATGGAATAGTCTTACTCAATGTTTTGTACACTTTGTGAGGACAAGGAGTCATTACTATGGTTTAAGTCCTTTTTGGAAGAATTTTTGGATTGCAATAATTGTTGCATTATGCGAAAATATTCTTTTTTTATTTAGGCTGCTGCCAAGAGAGCTACAACATGGGTTTTTTAGGCCAAGAATGTCATATTCAGGGCCTTGGTTTGTGTTGTTCCCACAGCCTTGTATGGGTTGTAATTGTTGTCAACTAGGGTTAAGTGTGCAAGAAAGTAAAGCCACATGGAAGGGCAAGAAAGTAAAGCCACATGGAAGGGCAAGAAAGTAAAGCTACATTGAAGGGCAAGAAAGTAAATCTGCTGTGTAAGGGCAAGAACGTAAATCCACCATGTAAGCCCTATTAGGGTTTCATGGAAGAGAGTATATAAAGGCCTTGGAAGACAAAACTAGGGCAGAGGGCCAACACAATTGAATAAACAGCAACCCTACAGCAACCGGCCAAAAGGAAGAGAGAGCAGAACGGCAAGAGATCAGAAACAACACCACCAGGAGAGCAAACCAGAAACGTCACCACCAGGAGAGCAAACCAGAACGTGCAACCTCCTGCAAGCAAACCAGAAACACGTTCTGCAAGCAAACCAGAAACACGTCCTGCAAGCAAACCAGAAACACATCCTGCAGGCAAACCAGAAACGCCTCCTGCAAGCAAACCAGAAACACATCCTGCAACCAAACCAGAAATGCACAACCAGCAAGAGGAGAAATAAGAAACAGACCACCCGGAAGAGAAGACAGCAGACCTGGTATCCATGAGACCACCCGGAAGAGAAGACAGCAGACTAGAAGCGTGAGGCAGGGCAAGAGACGTGAACCAGAAAAACCAGTAGTGTAAGGCAGGCAGACGTGAAACAGCAGACCAGGAGCGTGAGACCAGAACGTGCAACGGCGTGACTGATCAGAAGCGTGGGGCAGGCCGTGAGACGTGAAACGGCAGACCAGAAGCTTGAGTGCAAGCTGTGAAACCGTGAGACGGTGAAAGCAGGAGCTGTGTGAGACAACCTAGAGAAGGAATTTGGCGAAGCATCGGAAAGAACTCAACGTATTTCTAGATTTCTTCAAGAGAGGTTAGAGAGCGTTGCGGTGAACTTCTAAGCGGCAGTGGAGCAGCCTTTCAATTCAACAGAGGCAAGACAAGCTAGAAGAAGAGTAGACACAGTAAGTGACACTCTTTGTATTGTACTTGCTTAGTAATTGCAATAGTGAAAGGAGCAGAAGATTAAGACATCCATTGTAACTATAATTCTCAAGTATAGTGGATAGTCTCGGTAAGGGAGAGTCCCTACCACCGTGGATGTACGCCACGTTGACGGAACCACGTAAATCTCGTGTGTCCTTATTTTGCTTTACATTCTGTGTTTTGAATTAAGTTGTGAACGCAGCTAAAGTATCAGCCAACCCATAACCTAACGAAGACCTAAACAAGAACATCCGAATTGTCTATTAGGCAAGGTGTCTGAAAGGTGACTTTGGGGACTATTGTGATTAGTAGGTAGCAATAGATCTACCTTAGTCGAATCTGAGAAAGAGTTCGCTTTTAAGAAGAGATTGAAGTTGTTCACTTTCCTGCGAATTGTGAATTGTGGTGATACTGATTCACCCCCCCTCTCAGTATCACAAACTAGTAGATCCTAGGGTGAAGTTGGGAACTTCAGTTTGAACCTAACAAAACTTTTTTGCATGACCATACTTGAAGTAATAGAGTCAACCAAATTCAAACACTTTTATTTGGACAAACCCACAATGACCTTACTTAACCTATCATATTTTACAAATTATCCCTCCTTACGAATGGAAAATAGAACTTTCAAAATACATAACCTTCTCTATTTCTTTTAAAACTAGAAATAGTTATTCTTAAACCTTTTCATACTGAATTTACCACCAAGTTGGGTATAATACCATCCCCATTTAGGGATGTGTACCTCACCAAAACACTTTATTTGATGAAATTTAAAGTTTAATTAATATAAAACTTTGAATACAAGAGGAGAATAGGGATAAAAGAGGTAGAGAGAGAATTGGGAATTTATAGAGTTTTAAAGCCAAAAGGATGCCTCTAAATGCCGTTTGAGCTTCCTTATATAGTTGAGGAGCTAAGGGTTAGGGTAGACACTTGAAAACCTCCTTTTTGTAAAAAGGAATCTCCTTTTGTAAAACTGACATATTCTTTTGGAAAAGTCCTTTTGTAAAACTGACATATTCTTTTGGAAAAGTAGCTTCCTTTTTCTAAAGAGAGAATCTCTTTTTGCAAAATAACCTTTATTTTTGCAAAATGGTTTAACTTTTATAAAAGATATTCTCTTTTTGTAAAGCTATTTTCTCCTTTTGTAAAGCTATTTTCTCCTTTTGTAAAGTCGATAGATAAAGTGTTTGTCTCTTCCTTTTCCATCGAAGTAGTAGTTTTACAATAACTAACAATCATGAGCTCTGTCTTAAAACTATCAACTTTACTTTTGTAAAAGTCTTTGGTAGTCTGAATATATTCTAAATTGTTTAGGAAATCTAGTAGGTCATCGTTAAGGAGCTCTTCTTGACGATTCCTATAATATTGGACTAGTTCTCCATGTCGAGTATTGATGTTCAAATCTACTCGATACCTATAATACCATTCCATCAAAATTTTTTGTATAGAATCTTTTACAGCCAATGTAAGTATTTGTTCTTGATACCTAATATGCCATTTGTTGGCTAGTGTTTTGGACTTTCAATTTTGGATATGTTGGACAAATAGAATTGGACAATTCCAAACACCTTGTCTTGGAAGATTAGGCTTGTAACAAGATTCTCCTTACATGACAATTAAATGTCTTGCCAGTTTAATCCCATTAATGTATTTTGGAGGCAAATATTCTATTTGTTGAAGGACATAACGATTGCTACTAGCCATCAGTTGTAAACCAAGGGAGACTATTTTTCTACCCATTTGGTCAAATTGATCTAGATAATTGAAGAGAATGCTTAGAAGCATTACATGGTCCATGAGTAATTAGGGAGTCATTTCCATATTTTTGAATTTGTAGGATTTATAGAACTCCAAATCAATGTTGGGTTTGTAGATTGAGAAATCAAATAAGCAAGAACATGTTATTTTGTTTTTGAAGGAATCTCCATACATGTTTGGAGTTGTAGCTAACAACTTAGTCCTTCTCCCGAGGGAAAATAGTTGGTTTCACAATATGTAGTAATACCTTGAAACTGCTATAAAAAGGTTGCAACTATTACGAGGAATTTTTGGTTAGTAATGAAGGTTTTTTTCAAGTTGTTATTGTCTCTTTTGGTTAAGAAGAAAGGTTATGTTTTCATAGTTTTAAAAAAGATGATAAAATGTATCAAAGAAGAAGAAGAATTGGTTGTAGCTTATTTCATTTATCTCAATAGGAGATAAATGATGGGTTTCACTCTTGGATGTGCTCATTAGCTTTGAATATTGCAAAGCTAACTCACCTTTTTTGTACTCATGTTTCACTCAGGCTCACTGGTTCAAATGTCATTGTCTCCTTGAGTGATATGAGTCGATTGATGAGGTTGTGTACATCATCAAAGTAGTTTTGTAATTTTGAAGAAAAATTGTTCTCACCTTCTTGTTTCAAATGGAAACTAGAAGTGTTGTTGATGAGGTTTTGAAAATATCTCTAGCAGTTATAGGGTTTTGAAATCTGCCCATAACTATTGGGTTTTGTGTAGTAGGCATTCCAGTCAATGTTTGATGAATCGGAATGTCTACGCAAAATTTGGGTCCTATGTATTTTCTACCTGCAACCAATGTTTTTTGTAAATCATGATATCTTTTATAATGGACATCAAGATGCAAGAAAATATATTCTTGAACTTTTAAAAATTTAGTAACGATTCCCGGTAATGCATCCTTGAAAATACAATAATACTTGTAATTGGAGTTTTGATATTTTGTAAAGAAATATTTTGCTGAAGTATTTATAACATGTAGAAAATCAGAAGTTTTTACTCTTGATACCCAAAAATTATTAAGAAGGCATTGTTGATCAAATTCTAATTTTTTATATTGAGAATGCATAAATGAGAGATTAGCTTCTGGTGAAAAGGTTTTTACTTAGAATCCCTTAATATCTATAAAGCTTTTCATAATCTTGCAAAGTAAGTCAAACTTTGTCAAAAATAATAAAATTTTTGGATAAAAAGAATTTTGTAACTAGTTATTATGAAGAAAAGACTTTTTTAGAGCCAAGAAAACCTTTTGTAATGCTCTTAATGGATTGAAGAGTTTTTTCTTGTTTTGAGTAAAACAAAATCTATATATCCGGATAAAGGTGGTTTTGGGCACATATGAGACCATAATTTATGATTAATTATGTAGTTAATCTGAGATTGGGATACTTGGGGTTTATATTCTAGTTGGGATGATTTTTGTATTGAAATGGGGTAAGCATGAATGATTACATTCGTGCTATTGGGTAAGAAAGGTATTATACTAAGCTTGTTGGTAATCTCAGTATAAAAGTATTTTGAAAAGGTTTGGGCTTGAAAATGTTCTTTGTTTGAATTATCAGAAGAAGGGTTAGAACTGAAACTAATATTAGAAATAAATAATAGTTTGGAAATATGGATCTTAGAAAATTTTTTCCATAGTATGTTATCAATTTGTGGTTGTGAAAGTTGTAAAGATAGTTGAGATGATTTGTTTAGAGGAAAAGATTTGGGAATATAGGTTTCAAAGGGTTTTATCCATGATATGTGGTTAGTTTGAGTTTTAAGAACTTGTAATGGTAGTTTAATCTTGATGGTGGTTTAGATTTCATGCTTTTAGAGATCCTTTTTTTGAAAGGATAATATGAGTAAGATTAGAAACTTGTAATAACATTTTGAAAGAGGCTTTTGTAGGATTTTGTTTTTTAAGATCTAGATCTAGAGTTGTGAGTTCAAAAAAGGGTTTTGGCCATAAGATATGGTTTATTTAGGGTTTTACTATCTATAAAGGTAAAAAAAGATTTTTAGAGGACTCTGGTTATGAGAATTTTGTTTGGGGTTTGTTTCCTGAAGTGTTCACTTGCTTTTTGGAAGAAGAGGATGAAAGTGGTTTTAAGGTAGCAAGTTTTGTTTTGATTGCTTGAATAAGGGGATCAATGGGTTTTTAGGGGTTTTCTATCTTAGAGGGTTTACAAGGTTTAAGAATAGGTTGTTTGATGTTTGTAGATTCAGGTTTTGTGATGGTCTTCTAGATAGTAGATTGCTGAATCTGGTTTTCTATACGGTTTAGTTGAATACCAATAGTATGAAGATGAGCATTTGAGAAATTGTTTTGCTAGGCAATCATTTAAAAAGTCTTTTTGAGGAATTAGTTCCTTGGGGGATGTTGTAAGGTGCAAGATGTATAGTATTTTGTTGATGGGTGATTTTGGTTTGTTTGAGAGGAGGGTATTCAAACTCTATGACTTGGTTATCATGGGTTGTCCATTGTGTAGACTTACTATAAGAAGTTACTAGGTTAACAGAGGTTTTGGAAGAAGTGTTTTTTGAAGAGGAATGAAATTTTTTTAATGGGTATTGTATGTTATTTTGAAATGCATACAATTTAAACCAATAAAAAAAAAATAATGAGTTTTGGAAGTAGAAATGAAATCATAAATTTTTTTTTGAATTTCATGCCTTTTTTTAAGAAAGTTTTGGAAAAACTAAATTCTTTTTTCAGTGTTTTGTGGAGAATAAAAATCATTATGCACAAGAGTTTTGTTAGGTTCAAAAACATTTTCTAAAGGTTTTTGTAAAACATGTAATTCATTTTGTATGTTTTTTGTGATGGCAGAAGGTGTTAGAGAGGTCAAAGGTGATTGTTCTTAGGGATTTGTATAAATCAGATGAGATATGTTTGTATGATAGTTTGTGGTTTGGAAAGAAGTACTTGGAATGTCTGAGGTTAAGAATTGTTTTGATATGTTTTGATATTTCAATGGTATAGATTGTTTTGATATGTTATTCTCTTTTCTTATGAAATTGTTTGGGTTATTCTAATTTAATGTTTGAATGATTGCTTGTTTAATTAATTTGGTTCAACACGTTAAATTGATTAAATAGATATCTATTGCTAGAAATAGGAATTGTGATTTGTTTTTACTCTCTTATTAATTAATAAGTAGAAAATAACAATAAGGGATTATGGAGAATTTTTCATTTTATTATTATGAATAACTCAATGCAATTTAAACAATCAAAGTTTATGTGATTGTTACTTGTATTAGTCTATTTTCCTAGTTTTAAAGTCTTCTAGTATATTAATCTAGAGAGTTTATTTTAGGGGTATAATGGTTAAAGTTTAAGTAAAGAGTTTGTTTTTCTTATTGAATATTTAAGGGAAATATGGGCAACATAACTTTTGTTATCTCAATTGATAGTTTTATTAGAATCGAAACAACATTGTAGGTAATCAAAATCATTGAATGTTATAGTTGCAAAATGAACATGGAACTAAACTCTTAGTATTTGATCTTTCTATAATTTATTTTGTTTGATTAGTTTGCTTATTTTATTTATTATAAAATTAGAATTCAACTTTTCCCCCAATTACATTAATGTCTTTGATTTTTAGTTAATCAATAATGAATTGATTACATTCCTTATGGGATTGACTCTTTCTCATACTATTTACCATTGAATAATTAAGATTGAGGTATTAATTTTTGGTGCCTTATAAATAACTACTAGTTTCCCATTTCTTACACTCCACAAAATTTCAAGAAGAGCCCATAGTGAGAGAATCTCATTCTCTCTAAGATAGTTAGCAAATTTGATTAAAATGTATTATATGTTAATCCAATTGAGGTAATCAAGTGCTTTTCCTAGTTTTTTTCTCAATTTTAATCCTGAATTCTTTAGGCTTTTAGAAATTTTAGATTTGTATTTCGTTAAATACCTATAACCATATTGATAAGGTCTAATTTATTATGTATTTCATCTAATTTTACTCTTGAAATTTATCTTATTGTTTTATTTAAGTTCAGTTATATGTAGAATTTTGCATATTTTTATTTTCTTTTGTAACAGAGGAGCCCAGTGGATGTTTGAAGTCAATTTAGGCCATAAAAGAATCATTAAGAGGAGCCTAGGTCTAATTTAGATATTTACTTGAAGAGGAATCCTATCACAATTAGAAAATTAAAGTTAATTATGATTATTAAGTTAATTATGATTATTTCTTGTTATTGATTAAGCACCTTTTTGTATTTTGGGCATAAATTTTGCTCCAAAAGTCTAACTTGAGTGATTATTGTAGGAAAAGAAAGCCTAGACATAGGGCTAGCCCAAGATTCCATCATTTTAGCTACCATAATCGTGTACTCCATTACCTTTTTTTCATTTAAAGTAGTCATTATCTATGCCACTAAAGATGCTTTTTGACCAATAGCTACATAAATACATATTACATTTTTCCCTCGTTGATTGAAATTTGTATTTATGGCTTTTGCAATTTTATTAATTTATCTGTCCTTAAGAATTTTTTTATGGAAGAAGCATAGGTTCTTTCTTTGATCTTTTTAAGATTTCTTCTATTTCATGAGTGTTATATCAAGGGAAGGTTTGGTAATTGGATATTATTTGTATCATTGATTTGAGCAATCATAAATAATTGGTTATGAAAATGGAAATATATAAATCTAATTTTTTCCTAAATGATGAAGAGATAACAAAAAATTTTTTGAGTCTTCAATTAATACCAAATCTGATTTGATATCTATATAGGAGAAAATTTAGTCACAAGTTATAAATCATACAATTTTTTAGAGATTTTCTTGAGATAGAAATCCAAAACAAGAAGAGGAGTTGTCACACTATAAAAGATGCATGAGATCAATACAAAGATAAAGAGGAAGGGACAAAAAGAAAGAGAGAATAAGCAAGTTAAGAATGGAGAAGAAGGAGAAGGGGAAGAAGCAGAAAAGAGTAATCCCTAAGCTTTGGAGGAAGAAGGGCAATAGCTTCAACTTTGTGTTTCTATCTTCAAGACTACGTTTTGCTTGATTTTTATTACTTACCTTTTGACATATTATTGTTAGATTTCTTCTTTAAACTTCATGGATTTGTTGAATTTCATTATGACTAATTAAATTGTTTTAAGTTAGGGTTTAGATGTAATTTGATCTTTATTTTATGTGATCAATTATTCTTTTAATTCAAGATTTATTTGTTATTTGCATGATGAGTTTATCTTGTTGCACTTAATGCTTCAAAAGTTTGGCCAACTTTTGCTTGATCATATGATCCATGCATGACATTAAGAAAGAATTGTATGAATTAGACCAATAACAATATGAACCATGTGTTGGACTATGAGATCAAGAAATGTTAGCATCACATATATTAATTAAGGATGAGACTTTCACAAAACTTAATGTTCACTTGCTTGTTGAAAATTACATTTAGATATGACTAATTTAATAGGCAAGGGAAGGATTAACTTGACTTGAGAAAACTAGTTTATTAATTATGAAAAATATATCATTATATGCAATAACTATTAACAAACCTTAAGTCTTTTTTGGTCTTGAATTAAATTAATTTACCAATTGCATAACTTGTATTAAATGAAATCTAAACCTTAGTGTTTTGACATCTATAGTTTCTTTACTCTTATATATTTATATAATTTTTAAGTAGTTTAATTAGTTAATTCAACTTAGATTAAGTTAGAATTGTCTTGGTAGTGTAGAATAATCTTTATAGGAATGATACTTTACTCATCCTATATTGCATGATCCACTTTCCTAAAAGTTATGCATAATTCACATATTAAATTTTTGGCACAATTGTCGAGGACTAATCATCTACATATTATGGCTTCTAATCTAACATTACATTGAATTTTTAATTTGTTTTGTTCATCATTTGTTTTATTTTTCATAGTTTTTATTTTGTTTATTTTCACAACTTGGTTATTCCATTTATTCTTGGTTTACTTGGTTTTAATTTTTGGTTTATAGGTTTGTTAGTGCATAACCCATACTAATGGTGGAGAACTTACTACTTTGGATCTTCAGATAAAAAGGACCATCAAAAAATCTTTGAAGCAAAAAGAGAGGAACTTAAGGCACAATAAAAGGAGGCATAATATAATCGAAGAGCCCTTTATTCATATGCTACACCAACCTTAGAAGGGTTGGCATCAAGCATCATTAGACCAACAATTCAAGCTAATACCTTTGAGATCAAACCAACCATCATCTACATGATTCAAACAAGTGTTCAATTTAGTTGTTTGTCTAATGAGGATCCCAATTTTGATATTTCTAACTTTATTGAAATTTGTGATATTTCTTAGTATAATGGTGTGAGTAATGATACCAATAAACTTAGTTTATGTCCTTTATCATTGTGTGACAAAGCCAAGTGTTGGCTTGTCTCTCTTCTTACAGGATCTATTATTACTTGGGATGCTACAGTACAAAAATTTTAGGTAAAATTTTCACTTTTTTTAAACTAAGACGAGGAATGATAAAACTACTTTTTGCCTAATTTGATAATGAGTCATGGGAAAGATTTAAGGATTTTCTCATTAAGTGTCCTCACCCTAGTTTACCAATATGGCTTCAAGTTTAAAATTTCTACAATGGGTTATACCCTCTTAATCATTCTATAATTGTAGTTGCAAGAGGCACCATTCTAAGAAAGTCACTAAAAGAAGCCTATAATCTTTTAAAGGATATGACTTCATATAACTACTAATGGAATAATGAAAGGACTATTAAATAGGGAGTTGATTTGTATAATGTTGATCTTTTTACTACTTTGTCCATACAATTGCCTCTTTGAATAAAAAGTTGGATAGCTTAGGAGCATCAATATTGAGTATTTCATTTAGTGTGGCATGTGAATTATGTGGTTGAATCAATTATGCAAGTGTAAAATGTTTGGTAAGAAATTCTTTTTCTTTTGTTGGTTCTTCTTCTGAGCATGTTAATTTTTTTTCTCATAATGGTAGGTCCAACTTCAGTCCTTACTCAAATGCTTACAATTAAAGATATTTTAAACTTAAATCTTGACAAAGCAATAATCAAACTAAAGCAACTACAAGGAGAGGAAGCCAATTTTAAAGGATTTGATTACTAAATTAATAATATCAAAACTAGGTTACAAAGTCAAGAGGCATTTGTTAGGAATTTTCATGCTGAAGTAGGATAACTTGCTAGATTGGTTTCAAAAAGAACTCATGAAGGTTTACCTAGTGCACCAAAAAGAATCCAAAAAAGTAAGTGAAAGTTATCACTTTAAGAAGTGGTGAGGAGCTTAGAGGAGTAGAAAATTGAGAAGAGAATGAAGAAGCTTACCTAGCAGAGAAGACACCATAAATCTGTGAGTTTTAGAGCGAGGAAAAAAGTAGAACAAAGCCATAAAGGAAGGAAAAGATGATGATGGTGATAAGAAAAACCTAAAAAGTTTTTTCATAACTCCAGTGTTAAACCTTACAAGCCTAAAATTCCTTTTTCTCAAACATTCTTACAAATTGACTTGGATAAGCAATTTGCTACATTTTTAGAGATGTTTAAAAAGTTGCATACTAACATTTCTCTTATTAATACTATTTTGTAGATGCCAAGTTATGCAAAATTCTTGAAGGATATCCTAAAAAACAAAAGAAAATTAGAGGAAAATTTTGATAAATAATGTTCGACAATTCTTGAAAATATGCTACCACCTAAATTGAATGATCCAGTGAGTTATTCCATGCCTTCTACTATTGGTGATGTTAATTTTGATAAAGCCTTGTGTGATTTTGGAGTAAGTATTAATTTGATACCTTTTAACATTTTAAGAAGCTTAAATTAAAATAACCTTCATTTACCATTATTTCCTTTAATTCTTAGAAGACCATTTTTTGCTATTGTGAAAGCTCTCATCAATGTGCAACAAGAAAAACTTAATCTTATCAATGTGCTTAAAAAGATTCTTAATTTTGTTATAGCTCTCTTGCAATTCTCTATAAGGTTATGAATACCATTGTCGTAAGAATTAAAGATATTCCAACAAAATATACATATAAAGGGACTATTACATTTTTTTTAACAAATAGGTCAAAATCTAATGTTTTGGTTCCTAACATAATGTCTTAGGATCAGGTTAAAGTACCTAAAAAGTGGATGTTAAAAAAATTGTTGAACCTGTTAAGTAGGTTAATAGACAAATGGAAGGAATAATTAAATTTAAAGATGGGAATGTCAAATTTTGATTTGGTTCATCAAAATTTGATTTGGTTCATTTAGAAGTATGAGATTAAATCTCAACAAGGGAAGAGAAAAGGTTAAACCTAAATTCTCTACCTCCTTAGTGTTAATCATTGAGCTAAAAGGTATTAGAAGAACATGAAAATAGATTAGTTAATCTCAGTATAGGGTTGACTTTTCTCCCTTAACTTTTACTTTTGTGGTTAATGAACCACAAGAAACTTTTCCTAAACTTTTCTAACCTAGAGAAATGTATGGTCCTTGAAAAAGCATGTCAAAAATATTTTGCAAGAAAAGGAAAAAAGGTTATTAACATTCACTTGCCTGCACTTAACCTTAAGTGTTAAGATAGAAGACCATGTGGTTATCTCACCATAATAGAGCAAGAAAATTATATTAATCTTTATCTTTAATTTATAAGAAATCAGCTTAACAAAGTTAAAGGAAAAATTGAAGAAGTAGTTAAGTGAACTCTAAGGCCTTTAATTAAACTAGAAATTGAAAAAAAGGTTTTAGTTATACTCATGTCATCAAAAGAAATAAATTACAACTTGTTAAGTAAAAATCACGAAAAAACATAATTAGTCAATGAATAATCAAAAATTTAAAAAACTTTGAATTAAAAGAAAAAGATACTTTTGTATTAGGAAAAAAGAAATAGATCACAAAAGAAGAATTAGAGTTTGAGGATTATGTGGATAAAATTTAGGAAATATTCTCATTAGAATAAAATTCAGTTTGAAAAAATCCATTACCTTCTTATAAGAAGGAAAGCATGGAAATTAACAAAATGACTTTTAATAAAGTCCTAACAAAATTATATTACCCTAGACCAATATTGGTTGGCCTCTTATTAAAGGAAGAATCTGAGTATAATTATGTACAATATGATGGAAGTAGCATCATAAAATAAAATTTAGATGGAATATTAGAAAATTAGATTCTCATTCTACTTTATTATATGATGATGTTTACCATTACTATAAAATCTAAAGGAGGTAATTCTAACCTCAAATAGTAAGATTCATGGTAAATAGTTTTACTAAATAATTTAAAAGGTAGTGAGATTTTTATTTATCAAAAAAAAAAAAACTAAATCCCAAATATTTAATACTATAAAAATAGAGCAAGGGATGCAGCTGACTAATAGTATTAATACACTGATTTAGACAATTGCTAACTATTTTATCAGTATTAGTAAACAAAACATATAAGTAACTCATTAATTGAGATTTCTGAATTTATGTCACTTTAAGTGGTATAAAGATGTGTTCTTTTTAAAAATTTTTTTTACCAAATAAGACAATTAGAGTATTTTCTAGAAAGAAAAATTTTTATATAAGTTAACTACCTTATTTGCTAAAAAGGTAAAAAAATAGGTTAAAATCCTATCACGGAGGACTTATTGATTACTTTAGTTTTACATACGAAGAATTAGTTGTAGAAGGGGTTAAATTATGTAATCAGATAAAATTGTATAGAAAATTACAAAATGAAAAGATACAGAGTAAAAAGGCCCTAAGAGATTTCTGTGAATAGATTGGTTATATCCATCAATGAAGTATCTTAAAAAATTCAGAAGGAAGGGTTATAAACCCATACCTTAAAAGAAATCCTTTCATGAAAAAAAACAAAAAAAGTCTAGTTCATAGAAAAAGAAAATGGTGTCTATTAAAAACGTAGAAAAATAGAAAATTATTTTAATAAATGCAAAATGAAATAAAAAATTTAAGAATTATTTATATATGAAGACCTTAAAAGGTCACTAATCCATATCTTTTTATCAAAATATGAATCAGACTTAGATGTAAATCTTCTTAAAGAAGAAGAAAACTCTACCTTTGAAGATTTTGGTAATAGTTGTAATGGTTAATGCAACTATCATTAAGTTTTATGCAAAAGTAATGACTTATTAATCCTTATAAAAAAAGATAATTTGATTTTGGATCTTATTAATAAGATTACTAATCCAAAAGAGAAAAGAGAATACTTGGAGAAATATGTTCATATATCTTGAAAAGAGAGTAAAGTTAAAAAACCAAAAGAGGATTATAATTTAAAAATTGTTATTTAAAGAATTAAAAGTAATTATTCTAGTTTCAAAACTAGAGTAATGGCAATAAAACCTTTGATTGGAGGAGTTTAAAATTGAGATTAGTCAATTAAAAACTGAAATAAAAGAATAAAAAGAATGAGTTTTAGTTTTGGAATCTGTGTCTAATAGCATAAATGAACTTCCAAACATTCCAGATACTTCTTTAAAAGAAGACTTAGTACTCTTCAATATGTTAATCTCGTTGATAGGGTAATTAGTTATAAGTGGCATACTCAAATTATAATAATAGTTAATAAAAAGTATTTCTTTTCAACTATTATCTTAATTGATTCAGACGCGAACATGGATTATATCAATGAGGAAATAGTTGTTTCAAAATACTTTTCAAAAACAATAGAAGTGTTAAACATTACTAAGAAAAGCAAGCTTGTTATTAAGTATAAGCTATCACAGGTTGTTATATGAAACGAAGGAATTTATATTGAAATTTCATTCGTACTAGTTAAAAACTTGTCATAGAATGTTATTTTGAGAAATTCTTTCTTGCACATGTTATATCCTATTAAGATAATCAGTAATTAGGGATTTTCTCAGAAATAGATGGAAAACATATTAGTTTTAAATTTACATCTACCCCTTAATACAAAGAGATAGATATGCTTCAAAAATTAATAAAGAGAAATGAGAGATTTATTTAATCTTTTCAAAGTGAGGTAAAAAATAAATATGTATAAGAAAAGATAAATACTCTTGTTATATAAGTTAAAAAATAGGAATTACCAAAAAAAGCTAGAAAATATAGTTTGTGTAGAAGTTCCTACTACTTTTTGGGATGGGATGAAACATGTGGTAGAATTGCTATATCAAGTGGCTTTTAATTAAAGTCAAATAGCTACTAAATCCAAGCCTATTGTTATAAGACCAAGACATTTAGAGATTTCTAAGAAAGAAATAAATGATCTCTTAGAGAAAGGGCTTATTAGAAAAATTAATAGCCCTTGGAGTTGCCTAACATTTTATGTGAAAAATGTTGTAAAATTAGAGCAAGGAGTTTTAGGATTATATCAAAGCATGGGAAAAGGCTTTATTATATGAAAATAGGTAAAGGAAATTTAGTCAGTTCATTTAAATACATCTTCTGAATGATCTAAAAAGATTTCCAAATTGGTTTAAAAGAGAGTTTTTTTAAGTGGTGGTTCCATCATCTAACCTTACCACACAAAGTGAGGACTATTTATAAACAATTTTGTGAAGTAAATGAAGAGGTTAAAGATCCATTATTAATGTTTATAGGTTGGTATCATATCCCTTGAATCATTGAATGGGATTACACAATTATGGCCATAGATGTTGATATTAGACATGTTCTATGTTTAGCAAGATGGATCAATATCCAATGGTGAGAGAAATTTGACTTTTTTTTATGACAGAGTCTATACAGGAAAAGAGTCATTTGCATATATATACTTAAGGTTCCATCACCAAAGCCCACTCCTACTAGTCCCAAAGAGATCTTAAAGACTTTAGCGGAGTTTGTATCAAAAGAGAGGTTATTAGAAATTATAGTTGCTCTACTTAAACTAGATCAAGACACCTAAGCTAACCAAATTGAAAGCAGTCAAAGGCACATTAATGATGATATTGGCTTACTTGGGTGTCATAATCTAGTTGGAGCAGAGCAGTCATCATTTCTAATAACCTCTCTTTTGATATAGACTCCATTAAAGTCTTTATATCTCTTTGGGACTAGTAGAAGTGGGCTTTAGTGGTGGAGTCTTAATTCCATTTATGCAAATGACTCATTTTATTGTATAGACTCCATCATAAAAAAAGTTAAATTTCTCTCACTATCAAATATTAATCCATCTTTCCAACCATGCCTCTCTTTTGATATAGACTCCATTAAAGTCTTATATGTCTTTGGGACTAGTAGAAGTGGGCTTTAGTGGTGGAGTCTTAATTCCATTTATGCAAATGACTCATTTTATTGTATAGACTCCATCATAAAAAAAGTTAAATTTCTTTCACTATCAAATATTAATCCATCTTTCCAACCGTGAAACATGTTTAACGTCAACATCTAGGGCACTAACTTATTTGGTCATAATTGTTTAGTCCCATTTAATGATCCAAGGGACATGATACCAGACTACAAACATTAATAATGGATCTTTAGCCTCTTCATTTACTTCACAAAATTATTCATGAACAACTCACTTTGTGTGGTAGAAACATATGATGTAACCTCCCTATAAAAAGAAAATAAGGCTTTAAAGTAATTTGGAAATCTTTTTAGATCATTTGGAAGATGTATTTATATGAACCAACTAAATTTCCTTTGCCTATTTTCATATAATAAAGCCTTTTCCCAAGCTTTGATATGATCAAAGTAATTATAGGTTTTAATCTTCCACCATTCTTTGAATTCTTTATAGAGCATACCTTTTTAGTAGATTTAGTCTATAATGCAATTTACTTTGTAATGTGAACACATATCTTGAATTTGGATAAAAAAATCTTCTTTATCTTGAATTTGCCATAAGTTCAATCTTTGAAGTCATACCTAGATCTAGATTTAGATCCTCTTTTTATAGGTTCAATAATCATAGAACTTGTTTCATACAATATCTATTGATAATAGAAGCAATCTAATGTAGCCAAAGGCTAGACGATTAAGTCAAAAATAAAAAAAGGATTGGGAGAGTGACTTGTAAAAATTTGAGCAAAAATTTCAATTCTACATGTTGTTAGGAACATGGCTATATCTCTTAATCGATAGGTTGGAATGGAGTGATTCTAATTGCAAACAAACAAGGACTTGTGGATCTATAACTCTCATGTTTTGAGTTTTTGCAAATAAGCACTACAGAGTTACCAATTTAGGGGAAGAAGTGAACAAAATAGAATTGGTCAAAATGTGAAAATGAGAAGGGATTTCAATGGTTGCTCTTCTAAGCTTCCAATGAAATTGGTTGGGCATCAATTCTTCTAGGTTGATGGCTATAACTCTTTTAGGATGTTGATGGCTATAACTCTTTTAGGATGTTGATGGCTATAACTCTTTTAGGATGTAGACTTTGAAAAGCTTTGACTCTTTAAGGATGAAGTGAAAACTCTTCTAGGATTTCATAGGTATGAACTCTTTAAGGTTCAAAAGAATGCCCAAGGCAATTTCATTCATTCAATTAAGTCCAGGAACTATAAGCTAATAAAGAAAGATTATCAAACAGAATATTTTCAATGTAAAGGAAATGACAAAGTCAACAATGAGAATCATGTTAGTTATGGACTTGTTGAGAAGACTGATAAGCATGAATGGGAGCTGATCTTCTTGGCTAAGTGAATGCTGTGGAACTTGCCACAAGGACTTGTTGGTGAGAGACATAGTGATGTGGGCTACATCACAATCCTTCAATTTATAATGATGATACATATCATCTTTAAGATAAAAATGAGTACCTTATTAGGTATAAGGTGAGTATAATTATTTTCAATAGCACATAAAAAATCTATGTGCTTTGAAATTAAAGAATATGTAATGGATTTATCCAAACCTTGCTTATAAGTATCATTATAAAGTTCATCAACTTATTTTACTTTTGCATCTATAGTTGGTGAGTTAACTAACTTTATTAGAGACTAAGGCTCTTGTATAAGAGGCCTTTTACTCATATCTTAGTTCCTTGCAAAAATTCATGAGTTAGGAAATCTAGAAAAGAATTATAATTTCCTTTAATAAACTCAATATCAAAATCAAATACAAAAAAGTATTCTTTGCCATATGGCAAAGACTTGTTTAGATGTAATATTTTTAACATCTTTAGTAAAGACATCTTTTATTGCCTTACAAGGGGTAGTTATGAAATGAGGTAATCTAGTAGTTAGAAATAGATATTATTTTTCCTATCTATGGTAGTATTTGCATTAATCCTATTCAAGTAGAACCTAAGAAATGTGGGATAACAATATTAAAGAACGAGTATGATAAATTGATTCCTACCAAGACAATAACATGATGGAAAGTATGCATATACTATCAGAAGCTTAGGGAAGGTACTAGAAAAGACCATTTCCCTCTTCCCTTTATTAACCAATGATTTAAAGACTTGTAGAATATGAGTATTATTGTTTCTAGATGGTTAATCAAGTTATAACATATTCCTCTTGCACCTAAGGATAAAAAACATATATATTTACTTATCCTTATGGTACTTTCATTTAAAAGGATGCCTTTTGGGTTATGCAATGCTTTTGTTACTTTTTAAATATGTATGATGTATTTATTTTCTACTCTTCTTATGAAGAATCCTTGAGAATTGAGATGTAGTAGTCAAGCTATTTACTATAAAGAAGCACTTATTGGGAGGCAATGTATCATTGTTTAATTTATGTTTATTTTCTTACAATGTTTATTAGAGAAGGAGGTTCACTTTTGATCTCCATGTTTTTATTTTTCTTTTTGAGCTTTAAAATATTAATGGATGCATGAAAGTAAGATTTTTACAACAATTTCTTTTTACATAGGCATGCATTACAACAATTTCTTTTTACATGGGCATGCACAAATTCTTTTTGATTTATTATATGATGCATAGTTAATTCAAGAGAATGATATTTTTCTCAAATGATTATAGATTTGATATGTAGCAATACCTTATAGAAAGAAATTAAGAATGATTAATTGTTATGATTAGTGAAGTGTATGTTCTCCAAAGATGTTAGTGTAAATTTTCTTATTATCATAATTATTCATATGATGATTATCTTGTAATTATCCCTCAAAACTAGTCTTAAACAAGGTTTAAGTAAAAAGGGTAAAGTTGGTTGAATTGAAGAAAAAATTTCATAATTTACTATTATTATATATCTACTCCAATGCATATACTTGCTTAGTAATTAGGGATTAGGCAATGACACTCATATCAACTTTCACATCCAATGGTGACATGAAATATAAATATGCAAAGCACTCTAAGTTTATGACTTATTAGGGAACTAGGTGCTTTCATCACAAATATTAGTATTTATGTCAAAAGACAAGTGATAATTTAGGGAAGAATAATTTATGGATGTAGTAAAAAATGTGCCAAAAAACAATAAAAAATATAAAAAGGAAAAAAAAATGAAAAAGAGGAAAAAAGTGAGAAAGTCCTTATTTGCTATTTTTATTGTAGTAGTTGAAAGAGATAATTGCAAGCTATGATTATTGCATGATTCAATTGTATTGATAACAAATTTGCATAAATTTATTTTAAGGTATGCAGGGATATGAGAATATTAGTTATGATATTATTAACTTATTTACTATTGGTGGGTTTAAAATTAAGAGTCAAGTTTGAATTGTGTCAAATCTTGTTTTAACTAAGAAAAACTATTTCAAAGTAGACATTTTAATGGAATTCGATATAATTATAACCATAAAATGTTTGTTTGTCACTGCTTTTTTGTTTTCTCTCTATTTCTTTTGTTAAAGGACATGTAAGAACTTAAGTTTATGGGTATTTGATAGGGTCTAATTTGGAATATATTTTTATATAATTTTACTCTTGAATTTATGTTCTTGTTCTTGCTCTTGCTTAAGTTTGATTTTATGCAAAATTTTACATATTTTTACTTTCTTTTGTAAGAGATGGGAAAGTAAATATTTGGAATCAATTTGGGCAATATAAAGGAAGAATTATTGATGAAG
This sequence comes from Bruguiera gymnorhiza, assembly GCA_020883675.1. Lineage (NCBI taxonomy): Eukaryota > Viridiplantae > Streptophyta > Magnoliopsida > Malpighiales > Rhizophoraceae > Bruguiera > Bruguiera gymnorhiza. Next base: position 297,351 of record JAIRCJ010000094.1, on the reverse strand, counting down.
GAGAAAAAAGGAAAATAAGAGAATCATTAATAGGAGTTTTGGTCTTGTTTGGAAATTTACTTGGAAAGGAATCTTACATCAATTAGAAAACCAATGCTAAATAAGATTCTGCCTCATTACTTATTAACCTTTGTTTTATATTTTAAGCATGGCTTTAGCTCCAAAAATCCAAATTGGGTGATTCTTATAGCAAAGGAAAGTTAAGACATAGGGCTACAATTTTTAAGCTAGTGCCAAATATGATTCAATTTCTATATAGGAGAATATTTAGTCAAAAGTTATTTTAGAGATTTACTTAGAGACAAGAATTTAAAAGGAGAAAAAGAGTTGTCACATTGTGAGAGGGGCACAAAATCAATAGAAAAATAAATAGAAAAGGGAAAAAAAAAAAGAAGAAGAAGAAGAAAGAAGAAGCAAGCCAAGAAGGAAAAAGAAGAAAAAAGAAAGGAAAAGAGCAATTTGCAAGCTTTGTAAGAAGAAGACCAATAGCTTTGACTTTGTCTTTCTATCTTCAACACTAAGTTTTGCTCAATTTTATTACTTATCCTTTAATATATTCTTGTTGGATTTCTTCTTTAAACTTAATGGATTTGTTATATTTCATTATGATTAATTAAATTGTTTTAAGTTAGAGTTTAGATATAGTTTAATACTTAGTTTATGCGATTGATTATTCTTTTAATTTAAGAACTATTTATTATTTGCATGATGAGTTTATCTTGTTGCACTTAATGCTTTAAAAGTTTGGTCACCTTTTGCTTGATCCTTGTGATCCATGCATGAACATGCAAAAGAATTTTATGAGTTAAACTAATAGTAATGTAAACCATGTATTAAACTATGAGACTTAGAGATAATTAGCATCACATTTTGTAACTTAGGAAGAAAAGAGAATTATGAGCTCCCCCTTCTTACATTAGAGATTTTCACAAAGCTTAATACTTGCTTGTTTAACATTAAATATATCTATGATTAATTTGATAGTGATGTAGCTGAAGGCTCAGCAATTAAGTAAAAAATTAAAAAAATGATCAAAAGAGTGACTTGTAGAAATTCGAGCAGCAATTTTAGTTTTATGTGTCATTAGGAAAATGGCCATATCTCTCAATTGATAGGTTGGAATAGAGTGATTCCAATTGCAAACAAACAAGGATTTATAGATCTACAACTTTCGTGTTTGAGTTTTTTTAGATGAGTGTTGTAGAGTTATCAATTTAGGGGAAGAAGTGAACAAAACATAATTGGTCAGAATGTGAAAACGAGAAGGGACTTCAATGGTTGCTCTTCTAGGCTTCCAATGAAGTTGGTGGGGCATCAATTCTTCTTGGCTATAACTATTCAAGGATGTAGATTTTGAAAAGATTTGACTCTTCAAGGATTGATTGAAAACTCTTCTAAATTTTCATGGGTATGAACTCTTTGAGGTTCAAAAGAATGCCTAAGGCAACTGCATTCATCCAATCAAGTCTATTTTCTACATAATATTGATTGCCTTTTAAAGGAAAACAAAAAATAATGAAAAGACTCAAATCAAGCCTAGGAACTAAGAGCCAATAAAGAAAGATTATCAAAAATAGAATATTTTAATGTACGAGAAATGGAAAAGTCAAGAAAGAGAATCTTGTTGGTTATAAACTTGTCAAGAAGACTGATGAGCTTGAATGTAAGCTGATCTTCTTAGCTGAGGGAACGTTGTTGAACTTGCTGATGGGGGCTTGTTGGTGAGAGACATGGTGATGCAAGCTAGATCATTCCCCCTTTTTTAGAAGAATTCGTCTGTAAATTTGAATCATCATTATCAAAAGAATCACCCACATAAGGTGTTAAATGACACACATTGAATACATCATGTATCTTCATATGAGAAAGGAGCTTTAGTTGATACACATTAAGATTAATGCACTTAAGAACTTTAAGTAGTCCAAGCTGTAAGAACTTTAATGCACCATGAGAATCTTGCTGGAATCAGCATGTACAAATTGTTCATTTTCTGCTATAACTTCAACATATTTTGACTCTTTTTTTGTGTGGCTCCTCCTCATCATCATTAAACCCATTATCTAGTAAGAAAGCTTTGCTAGCTGGTTGATTTTTATTGAATTAACAATTGCTAGTAAGATGACCAATCTCCCCACAAGAATAACAACACATACCATCTGTACTTGGTTGCTTTGAAAGATTGGGTTGAGTAAGGAGCTTACTATTAGGTTGTGCCAAAATTTCAACAACTTTGGCAATGCCAATGGTACTCCTTGTTGCTCAATATGGCAAAGTAAAGGTTTATGGCCTCCTAGAGCAAGAATGCTCCACTTTGAGTGCCCATTGATGTGCATCTCCCAAATCCCAAATGTCGAGGACTTCTAAGGCATCTTGGATATGAAGTTAAAGACCATTCAAATACTTGCTCACAAACACCTCTTTTAAATCTTGAATATTGTTGCGAATCACCAATTCATTGAACTCATTGGTGTGTTGGTCTACTGATCATATACCTTGCCTCAAATTTATGTACCTTTGGTAGAGCTCTCTCTTGTATCCTCTGGTAAGGAAATACTTTCAAATTTGTCATCCATCTTTCGCCATGAAGCAATTGGAGCCTTACCAACAGATTGGCAAGTTTGTTTCTCTCATCACCACCAAGCTATAGGCTTGCCTAAGAATTGCATAGCAATGATACCAATGCAACGATCATTTGGGACTTTTCTATACTCAAACACTTCATTTACAAGGATCAACCAATCAACAATTTCATCAGCAAAATAAATACCTAAAAATTTCAAATGTACCTCTTGATTTCCTTTCCCAATCTAGTTCATGAAATTCTTGTGCACAACGATAAGCATTCCTCCTTTAGAGAAAAGGCTGAACACTTTCTGAAGAAGAGGAATCGCTATTGGATTCTTCAGCTCTAGAATAGGATAGAGAGTTGTTTGTTTCAATGCTTAGACATTGAGTCTCTTAGGTCAAGGCACTGATTTGTTCTTGCATATATTGTTGTAAATTCTCAGCAAGTGTGTGCACTTCATTTAATGGAATAGCTTTGCGACTTCGATTTCTAACTTGTCTTGGAGGCATTTTCCTCTCCTCCAATGCTTTGATACCAAATGATGTAGCCAAAGGCTTAATGATTAAGTTAAAAATTAAAAAAAGGTTTGGAGAGTGACTTGTAGAAATTCAAGCAACAATTTTAGTTCTACAAGTCTTCAAGACAATGTTCATATCTCTTAACTGATAGGTTAGAATGGAGTGATTCCAATTGCAAATGAACAAGGACTTATAGATATACAACTTTCATGTTTTGAGTTTTTGCAAATGAGCATTGTAGCATTATTGATTTAAGGGAAGAAGTAAACAAAACAAAACTAATCAGAACGTGAAAATGAGAAGGGACTTCAATGGTTGCTCTTCTAGGCTTCCAATGAAGTTAGTGGGGCATCAATTCTTCTAGATTGATGGCTACAACTCTTTAAGGATATAGAATTTGAAGAGCTCTGACTTTTCAAGGATGGAGTGAAAACTCTTCTATGTTTTTATAGGTATGTGAAGAATTTAGAGAAAAGAATTGTGATAACTTTTAATGTTTTTGTACTAAGATTACAAAGCTATTTATAGGGCTTCTACGAATACTAATTAAGAAAAAAATAAAACATATTTGTAAAATATAGTTATAATCCCACAAATCAAGGGATACTAATAAATCATAATCCCACAAATTAAGGGATACTGATAAATCATTTCCTAACTAATCATTTATAGTTATTTCCTAATAATTAGGACCAAAAAATCAGGATTAAATATTCCCAATAATCAGATCCTAAAAATCAAGATAATTCAACACTCCCCCTCAAGCTGAGGAATAGATGTCTTCTATTCCTAGCTTGGAGATTATTTCATGAAAGATCCCGCCATTAAGTCCTTTGGTTAGCACATCAGCTAGTTGATCTCTGGAAGATATGTAGGACATGCAGATCAACCCCTCTTTTATCTTTTCCTTGATGAAATGCCTGTCAATATCAATATGTTTCGTCCTATCATGCTATACGGGATTATGAGCGATATTAATTGCTGATTTATTGTCACAATACAGCTTCATAAGACCCTCCCACTTGATTTTCAAGTCTTCTAAGATGATTTTAAGCCATAATAGCTCACATATTCCTTGGGCCATTACTCGAAATTCTGATTCAGCACTTGATCTGGCAACTACATTATGTTTTTTACTCTGCCAAGTCACTAAATTTCCACCAAGAAAAGTGCAATAACTAGATGTTGACCTTCTATCCACCATGGATCTTGCATAGTCAACATCGGTATAAGCTTGCAGCACTAGTTTTTGATTTCTTCTGAATAGGACTCTTTTTCCGGGACTTCCTTTTAAATAATGGAGCACTCGATTGACAGCTTGTAAGTGTGATTCTCTTGGGTCATGCATAAATTGACTAATCACACTTACTGAATAGGCAATATCAGGCCTAGTATGAGCCAAATAGATGAGTTTCCTAACTAATTTTTGATACATTTCTCGATCTACAGCAGGTTCTTCCTTTGCATCCCCAAGCTTTTTATTAGGCTCAATAGGTGTAGCTATTAGTTTACAACCAAGTTTTCCAATTTCTTTCAAGAGATCAGTCACATACTTCTGTTGTGAGACAAAAATTCCTTGTCTAGAGTAAGAAACTTCAATGCCAAGAAAGTATTTGAGTCTTCCTAGCTCTTTTATTTCAAACTCTTTAATCAAACATTGTTTTAGCTGTTATTTCTCCTCATCATCATCCCCTGTGACAATAATATCATCAACGTACATTAGAAGTGCTATCACTCTCCCTCTTGTCGAATGCTTAATAAAGAGGGTATGATCACCTTGGCTTTGTTTGTAGCCTGAAGCTTTCATAACTCTGGAAAATCTCCCAAACTAGGCTCTAGGTGATTGCTTGAGCCCATATAGTGTTTTCCGTAATCTACATGCTTTATTTGTTGTCTTTTCTCCTTCAAATCCCAGTGGAATACTCATGTAAATCTCCTCTTCTAGGTCTCCATGTAAGAATGCATTCTTCACATCATACTATTGAAGTTGCCAATTAAAATGAGATGCCAAGGAGAGTAAATCCTCATAGTGTTCATCTTGCCACCGGAGCAAATGTCTCCTAATAATCTACTCCATAAGTCTGAGTATAACCCTTTGCCACCAATTGTGCTTTATATCTTTCAAGAGAACCATCAGCTTTATATTTCAAGGTAAAAACCCATTTGCAGCCCACAAGATTCTTTCCCTTAGGTTTTTCGACAATCTCCCAAGTCTGGTTTTTTTCTAGTGCGTTCATTTCTTCTCTCATTACATTTCTCCATTCTTCTTTAGACAATGCCTCAGGTAAAGTACTTGGAATAGAAAAGGTGTTTAGACTTACAATGAAATTTTTATGAGATGGTGATAGGTGGTCAAGTGACACATAGTGAGATAGTGGATATAGGGGTTGCTTTGTGCACTCTCTAGTACCTTTTCTAACAGCAATGGGAAGATGTGAGTCATTTTCTGGCATATCAATTGATGGTTTATGCAAAGGAGAGTTGGAACTTATCGGAAATTCATTTGCAAAACCCAGATGGGAATCTTGAACTTGTGTTTGGTCTGGAATTGCTGTATTTCTTGAGTATACCTGAGGAAATCTCATAGAGTCATAAATATGGGGAGATATAGGAGTGGACTCTTGTTCCAGAATAGGCTCAATTGTAGAGAGTGAGTCCGGGATTGAAGTAGCACGAACTAATTCATCATAAACTGATTTATGAGGGGCCTGTTGATCAGAGTTAGAGGCTGATTGGTCAAAAGTTGATTGATCAAGGATTGGTTGAACAGAAGTGGGAGCCTTGATTGGAAGATTATTAGGAGGTAAGTCAAGATTAAGGTCATCAAAGTCTTTATCTTCAATTAATGACTTCTCCCCTTGAAGATAAGACTGTGGAAAGTAAGGTTTATTTTCTACAAATGTAACATCGACTGATATATAGGTCTTTTGAGAGGGAGGATGATAACATTTATACCCCTTTTGTGTAGAGGAGTAACCAAGAAAGACACATTTAACTGCTCTAGGATCTAGTTTTTCCCTTCGCTAATTATGAACATGTATAAATGAGGTGTAACAGAAGATTCTAGGTATGAGATTATTTGTTGTCCTGAAATGGGGATAAAAGCTAGAAAGAACTGCCATAGGAGTTTTGAATTCTAATACTCTTGATGGCAATTTATTAATCATGTATGTAGATGTAAGGACAGTGTCCCCCCAATAAGACTTAGGGACATTTCCATGAAACAATAATGCTCGAGTAGTGTTGAGCAAATGACCATTTTTTCTTTCAGCCACCCCATTTTGCTGTGGTGTGTTTACACAAGATGACTAATGGATGATCCCTTCCTTTTGGAAGTATCTTGACAAAGTCTGATTAAAGTAGTCTCTAGCATTATCTAATCTAAAGCGCTTAATTTTAACTCCAAATTGATTTTGAACCATAGAATTAAAATTAGGAATAATACTACTTACATTAGATTTGTGTTTGAGTAAAAATATCCATGTGACCTTAGTGCAATCATCGATTAAAGAAACGAACCATCGAGCCCCTGAGATATTTGGAATTGTGGAGGGTCTCCAAATGTCACTGTGAATCAAATCAAAAGTATGAGAACTTCTTTTGTTGTTTATAGGAAAAGATACACGGGTGTGCTTAGCAAATTCACAAGTATTACATTGGAATTAACTCATATCTAATCCTTTAAACAAAGAAGGAAACATGATATTTAAGACACGGAAAGATGGATGCCCAAAACGAAAATGGTAAAGCCAAATGACATCCTTATTTGAAGTACTAAGAAATGATAAGGGTGAATTGTTCATGACTTTCTTTGAAATACTTGGCATCTCAAGATAATACAACCCATTCCTTTCCTTAGCAAGTCCAATCTTCCTCTCCGAATCCTGTTCCTGAAAAACACAATAGGTAGGGTAAAACATTGAATAACATTTGAGGTTGTTGGTGAGCCTTTGTATGGAGACTAAGTTGGCTGATAGTTTCGGCACATGGAGAACATCTTTTAGAGTGAGAATAAGTGTAATATAGATATCACCAACTCCTGCAACAGTAGCCATAGAGCCATCTGCCACTACTATTTTCCTATTCCTTGGACATGAAGTGTAGGTAGTAAAAAAATGTGCACTGTGAGTCATGTGATCAGTGGCACCTGAGTCTATTATCCAAGTTTCACTTGAGAGGTTTTCTGAGGCATTAAGACTAAAAGAGAATAGAGACTTACCTGAGAGTGCTAAGGAACATGCACTAGAGGGTTTATCAAGAGACCCTAAAAGCCCTTTAATTCTTTCAATTTCCTCATTGCTGAAGGATTCTTTCACCTGTCCTTCACTGTGACTGATTTGCTGGCTGGTGTGTTCAATTAAATGAGCCTGGGGCCTTGGCTGTCCTCCTTTGTTTCCCCACTCTCGGCTTGAGGTTGCTGGTTTTCCATTCAACTTCCAGCAACGTTCCTTTGTATGCCTTGGCTTCTTACAGTGGGTACACCATAAACTGTCTCGATTATCCCTCCATGTAGGCCACGAAGTATCCACCTTTCCTCTTTCTTGTGTTGACACATTGTGAGTTACTAATGCTGAGCCTTCCATAGCGTGAGGCTCTAACATTACTCCCCTTCGACTTTCTTCTGCCCGAATTAGAGAGATTGTCTCTTCCAAAGAAGGGATTTTTTCCTTCCCAAGTATTTGAATCCTAACTTGGTCAAATTCAGAATTAAGACCTGCCAGGAAATCATATACTTGATCCTTTTCAATGAAGGTTTTTAGAGTTGCAGCATCATCCACACACTTCATCTCAAATACTCGATAGTGATCGAGTTCTTGCCATAGATTTTGAAGGGAATTGGCATATTCCGTCACTGTTTTGCTCCCTTGTTTTGTTGCATTTGCCTTTACCTTGATTTCATATACTTGTGCTGCATCTTGAGCCTTTGAATAAGTCCTACGAATAGATTCCCAAATCTCCTTCGTAGTTTTGAGAAACATGCATGTATCACTTATGGTTGGATCCATTGAATCCCAAAGCTATGACATGATCATTGAATCTGCCTCATCCCATGCGTTGAATGTGGGATCTTCTGGTGTTGGACTTGTTCTGAGAAGATGACTGAGTCTTCCTTTACCCTTTAAATAGGTCTTGACGAATTGAGACCATTTAAGATAATTCTTTTCATTCAGCCTATAAGTTACTCTCACATTTTGTAGATCTCCGGTCATATAGTTGGTGTTGGGCTCCTCATTTTGACCCAAAGTATTTCCAATCAATATTGTCTCAGACATGGATAATTCCAGGTACAAAGAAAGTACTTGGAAAGGAAGGACCAAAAAAAAACAGAAACAATAAAGGCTGCAAGTGAATTAGGTTTTAGGGCAAGAATTGGGACAAGTTTAGAAGCGAGAGAGGGAAAAATATAGCTAAAGAGATCATAATAATAATAGTTGCGATCGGATTGTTAAGGACAAAGACAAACCCAGCAATGAAAGTTGTGATTGGAAGATTATCGCATCAATGAAGGATGCATTGCAACACTATCCCAGAAGAATGAACCTGGCTCTAATACCATGAAGAATTTAGAGAAAAGAATTGTGATAACTCTTAATGTTTTTGTACTAAGATTACAAAGCTATTTATAGGGCTTCTATGAATACTAATTAAGAAAAAAATAAAACAGATTTATAAAATATAGTTATAATCCCACAAATCAAGGGATACTGATAAATCATAATCCCACAAATTAAGGGATACTGATAAATCATTTTCTAACTAATCATTTATAGTTTTTTCCTAATAATTAGGACCAAAAAAGCAGGATTAAATATTCCCAATAATCAGATCCTAAAAATCAAGATAATTCAACAGTATGAAGTCTTTGAGGTTCAAAAGAATGTCCAAGGCAATTTCATTCATCCAATTAAGTTTGTTTTCTACATAATATTGATTGTCTTTTAAAGCATAACAAAAAATAATGAAAACTCTCAAATCAAGCTTAGGAACTAGAAACTAATAAAGAAAGATTATCAAAATAGAATATTTTCAATTTTTCTCACAACTTAAATCAATCCTAGGAACTATAAGCTAATAAAGAAAGATTATCAAAACCAAATATTTTCAATGTATAGGAAATGAAAAAGTCAACAATGAAAATCTTGTTGGTTATGGACTTGTCAAGAAGACTGATGAGCTTGAATGTGAGCTAATCTTCTTGACTAAGCGAATGTTATAGAACTTGCTGATGAGGGCATGTTGCTAAGAGATGCGGTGATGTAGGTTGCTTTAGAAGGGTAAGAAAATGATTAGCATGATTTGAGAAAGCTAGTTAATTAATTATGGTCCACTATCACATGCAATAACTATTAACAAACCTTAAATCTTCTTAGGTCTTTCTAAATCTTAGTGCTTTAACATCTATTGTTTCTTTACTCTTATAAATTTATTTAATTTTTAAGTAGTTTGGCTCACTTAGTTAAATGGTTAATTCAACTTAGATTAGGTTAGAATAACCTTGGTAGTGTAGAATAGTCTCTATGGAAATGATACTCTATCCATCCTACATTGCATAATCAATTAGGTATACTTGCCTAAAATTATACCTAAAAGTAGCGCTTAAATCACATATCATATGTCTAATATGATTATCAGTAGTAATTTGAGAGACCTCTTTTACCATAAATAGTTATTACGCCACATACATCTAATCCTTTTAATTAGGAAATTATTATTATCAATTATGTCATTTAATATTTATCTTCTATTCTTTTCGAATTAGTAGGCATAATTATTTATGAATTTAAGTCTATATATATGTAATGTCCTAAGTTTTTTTCATTCAAGCAATCATATATCAAAATTTTTAATTTATTAGAGGTTGATTGCCTCAAAGTGATCATTTGATACTAATCTCTTTGATGAGATCAATTTTTATCCTTTATCTTCACAATTTTCTTATTTTTAATCCTTAGTTTCTCATCATCTACTCTTAACAATTCATTTGTGCATTCTCTCTTTTTGATAAATGGTGATCTATTCATCTTAGTCAATAAACAAGATTTAAGTATTCCATGTAATTCATAATCAAGTACTAAATAAAAATTTATATGCAACTTGGTGATTCTTATTTCATTTATTTGACTTAATTAATAGTATCATATAAAGGACAATGACTATCTAATTTAAGTATCTTGTCATATACCTTAGGAACAAGCTTTTCTTTGAAAGTTTACTTCTCTTAGTTCCTAAAAGGAAACTTTTCTGGGTTTCATTTCTTTTAGAATGACAAAAGAACTTTGCAGATTCTTTTCTTATGATATATACCATTATTGTTATCTTTTTAATGTCTATAAACTAAACCACATTTTCATTAAGCCTATATGTTCTAGCTTTTCTCTTTCACCCTTAAAGTGAATCCATAAGAAGAACACAAGATATCCTTCCTTAAGATATCCTTATTTAGTCATAAGTATATTCAATAGCTTGATTAATAAATGCATCCATTTCATATGTAAGTTCATTTCAAACCGATAATAACTCTAAGGTAGAGACCATGAGATCAAGTTAACATTTAACTCATGGTCTATGAAAAAACCTAATTAGCTTAGTTTCTTAAATTAATCAATCACCTTAGAAACACTTATTGTTTATTGAAGATCCTTTTGTCATCTCATAATGAAATAATACCTTTTAAGATTCTCGTATCTCTTAGTCTTATTATGCACATCATTCAACACCTTGAGATGTGAAATCATGGTATTGGTATCATAATCTTATGTTGCCATCCAAGTTCATGAGACATACTAATTAGCATCACTCATGCCATTAGATCATTATTATCCTTATCATGTTGATAAGTCTCCTAAGTTTTATTTTAATCTCCTCACTAGGGATTGATGATGTTAGAGTATTGAGGATAACTAGACAATCATGCTTTATCTTATTTAAAAAAATAATAATAAGTTCATATACCAATCTAAGAAATTTAATCTAGTAAGCTTTATAACCTCCAATATGGTATTAAGGAAGAAGTTATTACTCCTTTTGCTCTAATAACGAAATTATGTAAAAAGAGAGTATTAAAATTATACATACCAAAACAGATTGAGTCTTTAATGTTTTATTTTGATTACTCTTATTATTTTACTCAAATCAATAGCTCTCTTTATTAACTCAAAAAATTCCATTAAAGATCTAGTGGATTAAGATTTCATATAATTTATTTAAGCTAAGCCAACAAATCAAATAAAATAAATTAGGTAAATAACATAACTTATCAATCACATTTCATGTGACTTTTAAATTAATTAGACAACAAATCTTTATCTAAAAATATGACATATGTTTTACCTAACCATTACCTCTAAATTTATGTGATCATAAGGTAACCCATCAAAATCACATATATTTAGTTAAATAGGACTCATCAATTATAATATCAAATATATTTGAATTAAGGAGAACACGAGGTCACCCAACAAACCATTCCTCAAACAAAACTTTGTTTTTATACTATAACAATGGAATGCAAGTGATCATGTTCATAACATGTACTTAATATTATGATAAAGATTTTGTTATTTAATATTAGTCTCATGTATTGACATCACAATTGTAATAAATACATATCATACAACCTTAGCATGCTATTCTAATATAAATGATTATGGACTCTATTAACTTAACTTATTTAAGTCATAGAAGGAAGTCAAATGCTCAAATCATAGAGATTATAACATAGTCCTCCAAAGTCTTCTTCCTTGCAACCTCCTTTTAATGTCTCCTTTAACACATTCATCTTGATCCCTATAATTACATATACTCATTCTATTCAAATCCTAAATTCTTTAATACATAATTATTATATAATTTAAGAGAAACCTCGAGTTAGATTTGAGGGAACTTAAATGAGAAAAGAAATTAGAACTAGAGAATAAGGAAAAGGTAGGGAACACAATCACTGTACTCCTAAAATATATCTATCCATTTATAAAAAAAAAATACAATCACATTGATCTATGAATCCATAATCATCCATTATGACCTAATAATATGTGTATAAAAAGTAAACACATGTCTAATTCTAGTTATTAATTTTATATTGACTTTAAAATAATATTCTTAGCTATTAGAAATATCAAATTAAATTAATTTGATGTTACTCATTCATAATATGACTTAAATTAAGAGTTTTGTTTCAAACAAAATTCTTAATTTGATTAGAAAAGTTTTTTTTCTATTTAAAGAAATATTGACTAAACTTTATAATGCCCAAAAATGTTCTAAATGTTTGGATTGAACATCAAACAGATGAATTCCCAAATGGGTATTCTAGCCAACTATGTCAAAAGAGCTTAGAATATGCATTTTGTTGGTATCTTAAGGATACCATAGCTCCTCACAATTCAAAAATTTTGATCAGTCAAAATTAATTTTCAGATAGTTAATGTTTTGTTTATATTTGTCTAGTCAAGTAAGGATTTAAACTTTCAATTATTTTTCCTATTACAAATAGATCTTTGGATCAAATTAGATGTCATAATTAAGTTAGTATTCTTATTCTAAATATCTATGTTAATCCAATTAGATTTAGTTATTTAATTAGACTTATTGTTCCAAGTAAAAGTCTTAATTACATTAGAAAACAATTTTTTAATCAAATGGCAATTTTAACTAGATATACTTCTTTCATCATAATCTAATTAAAATTTTTTTAATCCTAGTTAAATATTAGTTATAATCTAGAAAGTGATTTTCTAAATTATAGTTAAATTAAAGTTCCTTTCAATTCAATAATTTAATCACATTAAGTGATTAATTTTTAAAAATTTTAAAAATTAGTATTCCAATCAAATTAGATAATAATTGAGATTTACTTGACACCGAGCTAATACACGAGAATATTTTTTGATATTGTGATGTGTGTTCGTAACATGCGTGTCATTAATAGCATGTTCTCAACATTTGTGGGCACTTTCCAGGCCATGAGCTGTGCGGCCATGAGCTGTGCGGCCATCAACCTATACCTTTATTGCCTTCAGGGGCACGAGCTGGCGGCCACATGAGTTGCCATTAAAAGGCAATGCCACACTTGCAGCAAGGCAGCCACCATATTTGGCTTTCTTAAAGCCAAGCTTATGCCACGGTTAATTTTAATTACCCTTGCACACCAACAAATATTTTTTTTCTTTTTCGTTTTTTTTTTCACTTGGCTTTCTCAAAGCCATAATATTCATAGGTAAATTCTTCTTTCTCGCGGGCTGGGCAGAAAACCTCTTTTTTTTTTAACCGAAATTAAAATTGAGTATTTAATCATATATTTATAATAATACTAAATAAACATATAAATCCATTAAATTGATAATCAATAACAATTAAACATACAAGTAAATTATATTTAACAAATGAATCTAAGATCTAATACAATTACAGAAATCATAGAGATGTTGGTCATATAAATATGCAGCAAAAATAGAGATGACTGTAATTCTTAAAAATAGATCGAGTATTTATCAAATATAATTATAATCTATTTTAATTAAAAAAATTATTACCCAAATATTTTTTAATTCTTCTCTTTTAGGCATAATTGATGTGTTATCACAAACCATCACAATCCAAATGTCAAGCTTTTAACCATAATCCATATAGATAACAAGGAAATAATTCTTATAATCTAAAATCTTTTTAAGGAGAAAGTGAGAAGGGAAACTAGTAACCTTAATATACTAGACATGTAGTAACTTGCCATATAGTGGAGCATGTAACGAGATTTTGACTTGTGAACATTATTAAGAAGATTTGAGTCAATTTTTAGTAAATTTCACTTTAATATCTCTATTTTTAAATATTATATATATCTCGAAATTTTTTTAAACTTTTCAATGAAATATAATTTAATCTCCAATTTATATTTTCATAATTGTCCTCATCTTTATAATCTATTATAATCCTAACATGTAGATAATGAATATAAATTATAATTTAAAAGAATTAGATAAATTAAACTTCTTTACTTTATTATTAATTTTCTAATTAATCAATTTATATTTATAAATTAAAATTGGCGTTTAGCCATATATCATGATCATTCAAATGTCAAGACTATCAACATAGTTTAACTAATCCTTTCAATGCACAGTATCTTAGTAAAATTCAATCCTTTCATCATACTAATATTTCAATTAAATATAAATTATGTAATTAATATCTAGTTTATATTATCCAATTATATTAGTTCTCAAATACATATATAGTCATTGATTTTATGAATGATATCATAACTTTTTTTAAATTATTATTCCACCTTATACAATGATTCCTTGAATATTCATTGGAAACAAACAAAGTATTTTCCTACAATTCCTTCAAGGTGATGAATTTTTTATTAATCACTCAACTTCTTCCATATAATTCATGATATACCAAACATTCATCTCCTTAAGTGATTCTTGATTAAGACATCTCATAGGTGTGATCAAAGCATGCCAATTTTGATGTGAGATACTTTTGTAATCTTTAATCTAAGGATCATTTATATGACCTCTATATGATAAATTCCTCATACACATAAATAATATGCCATTTGAGAGTTCTTATAGTGGGCCAATTTATCAAACTTGTTCAACTAACGAACACCCGCATATTTGTTTAAGTATTTCCATACTTTAGTTATCAACTACATTCTTCATAAAAAAGTAACATATTACATATCAATCCAACAACCCTATCAATGTTTCATTTTAATAACGTATCAATCAAAAATATTTAAAAATAATATTTTGATATAATAGATATTTAAAAATTATGATCTCTAAACAATTACTCTTAAAAATATATTTATTTCATCATCTTCATCTTTAGAATTTATCGATAACTATATCACATACATATACAATACTAAAAGTAAAAAAAATCTTCAATTGATTAATTATATACATAAAACATCAAATATGTATTCATAATAGTAACTAATACATTGATTATCAAGACATACCCTAATAGAATGGTGTAAAGAGGGCTATCTATGAGTTTGTTAAATAAAATGTTTAGTGTTTTTCTTATAACCTTGTTCATACAATTGTCTTTGATTGTATGTTGGGCTTTGAAAGCATATTTCACCATTTTCTCTCATCATCGTATCAACAATCCCGCAGCTGAAGAAGGGGATTTTGTCTTTGCAAGGTAAGTGCGTTTTGCTAGCTTTTAAATTTTTAGTCCATTTTTTTTCCCTCTTATTCCCTTTCCCTTATCTTTCTTGCCCATACTCATATTGACATTAATATTGCTACACTAAGGAAGGGAATTTTGACATAATATAAACGAGTACGTTGTTTTCAATGCTTTCTATGGAAATTCATGGTTTGTTCTTGGACTGGAAAGATCATTTACAATTGAGTATGTGATTAAGGTATCCAGCCAAGTTCAAGATGGCTTTTTCATTTTTTTATTTTTTTTATTTGCATGTTTTGGACATCAAAATGAACCATACAGTGGAGACATGCTGGCATTTTGAATTGGTCAAATTATTCGTTCTAAATTTTCTTTACTTATAAGTGAATACGAGTAATAGCCAAATATTGTTTGACGGGCCCATTTCAATGTTCAATTCTTGGGATAGGGAGACATGGAAAGATCAGGTAAATTACTTCAAGTGCTTTATGAATATGGCATAATTACGGATCACTATCCATATTTCTAAAATGAACAAAAAATAGTCTCAAGTATTTGTGTTGTAACAAAAAAAAATATGTATACTGTATTAAATTGCCGTTAACCAAAATTACTTATATTAACAAAAATGCTGCTGAAATTGATATAAAAGGTCTAAAATGCCCTGTTATAATCACACTTCATATGCCTCGTGTGCAGAGCCTCCCTTGCTGATCAATCCCGATGTAAAGATCAATCAAGTTTGTAAGATTGCCTATTTCTGATGGTATTGGAGTAGAAAACGAATTTTTTGATATGTCTAGAGAGGTTAAAGAGTGTAAATTGTTTAAGAGACTTATTGACATGGGATATGTTACAAAGACTATTCTCTATTGTTTTACAAATTATGTTATGATTTTTATTTTGTAATTTATTTAGTTATTTTGCAGTATTTTACTCTAATTAGGAATTTTAATTAAATTATTTAAAAAGTAGTAAACTATTTAGGATTTTTTTTTTTTTGCTTTTATGTGTTTTCTTATTTAATTGGATTATTTTCCTAATTAATTGTTAAGTATTTTCACATTTAAGTTATAACATTTTTCTATTTAGTTAGATGACTCTTTCATATTTTAAACTCTAAGATGAAATAGCTAATTGGTGGAATGATACTTAACATTATCAATTGAAATCTAGTAAGCCAAAAATTAGATGTTGGTATGAGAAATTTATTAGTGGTTGAATTTTATGATGATGAAAAATTTGACAAAATTTTAGAATGAGTTGAAAAATAATTGAATTCTTATTTTTCTTATACCGTAAATATTAGTTAAGCAACAATTATTGATCAGAAGTTGATATGTCAAAAAGAAGAAGAAACATTGATTGCCGATAATGTTATGGTCAAGCAAATTGATTTCTTTTATGCTAGTAAAGATTATAATCATGAACACTAAATGATCACTTTATCGATAGTAAGTTCTATCAACTCATAAGATAAGTCCATAACCCACAACTCTTTGAATTTTGTTCATTTTATTGGGATTGAGATTTTAGTCTTAAGTGAATGACAATTATTGATAGAAAGAAGATTTATTTGGAAAGAAGCAAGTGTAAGTGAAGAAAATTGAAGACCTTGGTTAGTCAAAATATTTGTTCTCGTGGCATGGAAGACATTAGTTTGTCATTGTTAACTTTAATGTGAGTTTATTTCAAATAGAGAGGTCTAATTTAGGACACATCATTAAGACTATTCTCCACTACCTTGCAAATTATGTTATAATTCTTATTTCATAATTTTTTATTTATTTTATAGTATTTTAGTTTAATTAAAAATTTTAGCTAAATTATTTAGGAAGTAGTAAACTATCCAAGAATTATTTTTTGTTTCTAACTATTTTCCTATATAGTTAAATTATTTTACTAGGTAATAATTAAGTGTTTTCACAATTTAAGTTAGAGCATTCTCCTCGTTAGCTTATGATTTTACCTATAAATACATGTGTAAGACTTAAAGGCTAAAACCATCCATGATCTTGATATTTAGTAAATTATCAATAAAAATATTCTTTTGAGAGTTGTTATCTATTATCTATCATATTTTAGAAACCTTTTTAAAGGTTTAATCGAGGGTTGGATTTTGTTATACATTTTTCATGCTTCTGCTTCACATCATTTATCATGAGAAAGCCTAAAAAGAGGCTACTACACATGTCCAAAAATTGCAACTAAGTCAACTACGAACTCGGTATTACACCCAAGAGCCCATTGCTAGAGAGAGTGTGTAATAACCATAGCTAACTTTCCAAGCTTTGGCGAGATTCTTATGGTCAAAGAATTGGGAGCGAGTTGTAGTATACTCAAACTAGTCAAGTCACCAATGTGATCTGGAATCTCACTTGACAACTGATTATCAAAAAGAAAAAGTTGTTCTTAACGTTTGAAAAAAGATTTTAAGTTTAAAAATTTGAAAAACCTTATTCTAATCCTTCTAATTTCTATACCATCTTTTTCCCTTAGCAATCTGCACCACCTCCACCTATTCTCTATCTCTTTGTCCACCATCAAGTACCCATTTGAATATGATGGGCATGTGACTTGAAGAGGATGAAGGGTTGAACAATAGCAGTAGCTTTTATCGCCAATGGCAATGAATTTCAATGTAATAGAGATTGTGTTTGGTATGAATTCTTGTGTTGGCATTTTTGCTAGAAATTGAAATTTCACTTTTGGTCTTTCTACATTTGCAAGAATAAGACCCTATAAAACATTAAAGCCAATTCGTAATCTCAGCCTGAACAATAAATTTGAGGTGGAATGGGACAACCCTAATAAAGAGACTCAAGAAAGAGCTTTACGAAGAGAGGAAATAGGGTTATGTCATTTATTTTATCTATATATGTGTGTTTGTGTACATACACACACACACACACACAGATATATATATATATATATATATATATAGACACACATAAATTGAAGCCAATTTACAATCAAGCCTAAGCAATAAATTTGAGGTGGGTTAGGACAATGCTAGTAAAGAGATGCAAGAGAGAGTTTCACAAAGAGAGAAAAATGGAGATTGGGTTCTATCTTTCGTACACACACACACATACACCTTTCCTATTATGTGAAGCCCTTGCCTAAGAAATCCCAACCTAGGCCATCCAAAAAAACAAAAAACCTTCAAACCAAAATCCAGTCCCAAACAAAGGACATCACATACTGTAGGTGTGGAATGAAAAGCCACATTTTCGAATATTGTAGATTCAACTATAGATTACAAGAACTATAATTAAAAGAAGAAACTATTACAAAAATAAAAGCTCTTCTCCTGTAAAACTCCAATTCTAAGTCTAGTTCTCCTAAACTCTTAGACGATAAACAACCCCTTCAATTAGATGAACTTCAAACCAGCTCATCAGGTATCAATTCAGAAACAATGCAAATTACTATGCTTAATAAAGATCAAGAATTTCTTCCTCATATTATCAAGCATATTTTTTACCCTACTCTACAAAAGGAATATTTAGATAATTTTCTCAAAACCCTTGAGGATAAGACGCAAGATAACTTTTCAAGTCTACATTCGGACAATAAAACCACTTAGGACCTCACCACAGTATTAGCCAAAAGGACTTCAAAAAAACTTGTTCCTACAATTCAAGATTTACAAACAAAAATCAAAACCATCAAAATGGAGCTTAGAGAACTTAAACAAAAACAACAGAAAGATGCAAGTCTTGTAACTTCTTGCAAAACATTTAGAAACAAAAAGAACTAATAGTGAAGATTTGGAACTACAAAAGGTAGAAAACTTAGAAAAGGTCCCAATAGATTTTCTTTTTGCTCTTAAATATGTTACTTCACAAAAATATTTGATCAAAATCACTCTAATTTTTTCAAATGATTTCAAAATTGATACTATAGCCTTATTTGATATAGGAGTAGATTTAAACTGTATGAAATAAAGAATAATATCACAAAAATTTTAAAAAACAACAAATGAAAAACTTTATGCTGCCAACAACTAAAAAATGACTATCACTAACAAAACAATTGCTTTTGTTTGAAACCCAAATTTTAAAATAAAAACTACCTTTGTATTAGTTGAAAATATTTATCATATTGTCATATTAGGGATACCATTCATTAATTTGATTCCTCCTTACATTGCCGATTACATGACATTTCCTTCAAAAATAGGACAAAAAAACTTATATTCCCTTGTTAGAGAAATTGAAAACAAGAAATCTTAATCTCATAAAAACTCGCTCTATTTATGAGAATAAGATTAGCACGTTGATTCTAGCCAAACAACAATACCTTTTCCACTTACAAAATAATGTTTCCATACAAAGAATTAAGTAGTGCTTACAAGACCCTTTGGTAAAAGAGAAAATTTCTCTCTTCCAAAACCGTCTTCAAATTGAGCTTTGTTTAGATTTACCAAGTGCCTTTGGGAATAGAAAATAGAACATGGTTGACCTACCTTATGAACCCAACTTCAAAGAAAAACAAATTCTTACAAAAGCTTGACCCATCCAAGTGAATGTAGATTTGGAACAACATTGCAAGCACAAAATCCAAGACCTAGAATCCAAAAAACTAATTACCGAATCCAAGTCTCCTTGGTCTTACGCAGCATTCTATGTGAATAAACAACCAAAAATAGAACAAGAAACACCTACACTAGTCATAAATTACAAACACTTGAACAAAACCTTAAAATGGATTAAGTATCCTATTCTCAATAAAAAAGATTTATTAAAAAAACTACAATCGACATTTATTTTTTCCAAATTTGACGTGAAATTAGGATTTTGGCAAATCCAAATTGACCCAAAAGAATACAAGACTACCTTTACTATTCCATTTGGTTAATACAAATGAAATGTCATGCTTTTTTGTTGGAAAAATGCCCTCTTAGAATTCCAAAGAATTAAAAGTGACATTTTTCAATCTTATTTAGAATTTTGTCTTGTTTATCTTGATAATGTACTTATTTTCCTCAATTTCATTGAATAACATTTCAAATATTTTCAAACATTTTTCTTTTTTACAAAATAAAATGGCTTGGTAGTCTCATAGTCTAAGATTTCTCTTTTCCAAATTTGTGTTAGATTTCTTGGTCATTACAAAACCCAAGGAACTATCACTTTTATTAAGAGAGCCTTGACTTTTGCAAACAAATTTCCCTATAAATTCTTGATAAATCCTAGCTCCAACATTTTCTTGGAAGTTTAAATTATATTCTAGACTTCTAAAAATTTATTGTATTGCAAAACCATTGCATGATCTATTAAAGAAAAATGCTCTTCCTTAGACACTCTATCATACTACTATTGTTCAATAGATTAAAACCTGGGTATGGGAAATCCCTTATCTCTATCTTGTAGACCTAACAACTCCTGAAATTGTTGAAGCCAATGCCTTTGATTTAGCTTAGGGAAGTATTCTAAAGCAACTTAGAAAAGGTAAAGAAGAGATAGTTCAATTCACTTTCGCACATTGGAATGATTGCCAAAAAAATCATTCTACCATGAAATCCTTTTCCATTTTCATGTGCATTACAAAATTTTAAAGTGATTTATTAAATCAAAAATTTCTTCTTTGCATTGATTACAAATCTGTAAAAGAAGTTTTACAAAAGAATGTTCAAAATATTACATCAAAACACATTTTTGCTCGATGACAAGCCATCCCATTTTTTATTTTGATATTAAATTTATTAGAGGAGATACAAATTCCATACCTAATTTCCTAACTTGAGAATTTCTCCAAAATAGGCCCTAAATGCCTTAAAAAGCCAAAGCCAAAGAAAAGGCTCCTTGACAAAACCTAGAGGAAGAAAAATCCATTGTTATCTTTGAACCTACAAAACCCACCAACTTAGTCCATCCTATTAAGTCTTGGATTGACATGGTTATTGAGGATGAAGAAACCCAATCCTCACAAAAACAACTACAAATCCAACAGTGGGTAGAATTTCTATCTAATTCACTCAAATTATTTCTGATGTTACAAATTCTTTCTCAGCCCCAAGAAGGTAAATCTCTCAAGCCTAGATTTCAAAAACAAGAGATAGGATCTTCCTCAAAATACTTATCCCAAAAAGATTTACAAAAATAAACATCTTGAAATATTTCAAAAATTGTTTTATCACAAAAACACAACAAAAAAGGCTTCAACATATTTTCTCAAGCCCATTTTCAAAATATTTTTACAATGGAAATGGGCTTCTATGATGAAAACTCCCCCCATGGCAATCTAAAAAATCTTTCCCCTAGGAAGGTATTTCAAATCTTGGGATCTTACCAAGCCCTGGCCTTATTTCATGGAAGTTTTAGAAATAACCAAGTTTTCAAAATTCAAACACTTCTATCTAGACTAAAATCACTCTAAACCCACCCATTTTACTTGCCATGTACAAAAAATTATTCATCCTAAGACTGGGGACAAGATCTCAAAACTAAAATCTTTTTCCACCAACCTCAAAACCAAACACTTCCTATTCTTTTCCTATTAGAGTTACCAATAGGTATGGTTCAATACTTCTCCAAAATCATAAGAGTAGCTATTTTTAGTTATTCTACTTCGATATAAAAATTGACTTCTCAAAAATCTCCAACTAGTTTAAATAATAGTGGAATTAGTTTGGATCTTCACCAGATATACTTATCCCAAAGGTCCAAGAAAGTTATGACTTGTTTAAATAGCAATATGAACCTACAAATGAAGAAAGGAGATTTTCTCTGTTTTTTTTCCTTTCCTCAACAAAATTCTTTTTACCTTGGGTTTTAGCTTGGTTTTTTGAATACCAAAACGAAGATAATATTTTTTTTCTTGCTAAAAGATTCAAGTTACAATGGTGGGATTCCTTCTGAGTTTTTGACAAAATCTCAAAATTTGTTGTGATGAAATGGCTTAAGGCCTAACAAAATATATAGATAGAGATCATGGCTTTGTAACGAACTTTGAAATTAAAGTAGTTGGAATAAATCCTTTCAATATGTAGTAATTGTGATTTTTTATTTGTAAAACTATGCTTTGCAAAATATTCCTGTTACTAAAAGAAACAATAAGGTTTGAATAACAACTAAAGGAGATTGGTCCATTACATAGACTAGATTCTACTAAACTAATTTGTAAAGAGAAAAAGACAAGCAAGATTCCTAAGGCTAATATGAGTTGTAAAGAGAAAAAGAAAAGCAAGATTCCTAAGGCTAATATGAGTTGTAAAGAGAAAAAGACAAGTAACTTTCGATAAACAAGATGTTATGGGTCAGCTTTAATAAACCTACTTTAGCAAAAGTAAAGGACAAAGGAAAATAATAGAGCATTCCACTTTGAAAAAATAGATTACTCCCATTATGGTTGTCACAATTTTTAATGTATAAATAGACCTCTCATTGGCAAAAAGAGGTGGAGTCCAATTTGCCTTTTTCTCTCTTTTGTAATATCTCTCTTTCCTCCTTCACTCTTTGTAACATAAGCTTGTAATGACTTTCAAAGTTCAATGAAAACTTTATTTTTGTAAGTATTCTCTTCTTTCTTTTATTATCTTATTTTATATCAATATGTTTAAATTAATTTCCATATATTTGAATGTGAAAAATCCCAAAAAGACATGATTTACAGACCTAATGTACATAAGGAATCAAAGAATATCTAGAAAAGCTAAATCAGACTTTAATAACACAAACTCTAAAGCCAACATTCAAAGGAACACGAACCTAAGGTATTTAAGAAAGATATGAATGCCATACTCTAGAAAATAAGGCAATTGGGAATGATAAGTTTAGTTGAATGTCACAAGAAGAGATACTTCTTAATAAGTTCTTTGGTTCTCCAAAGAATTGTAGGAGAAAATCCTCATATTTTATTTCTCTCAAATTGTCTAATTTTCCATAGCTTACAAGGAGGTTTCAATTTATAGGTTAAGATAACAATCCAAACTTTATCATTTTTCTGTTGGTGTAAATGGTTGAATGAAGGTGGAAAAGTTAGGTAAATAAGCAAGTGCTCGTGTTGTTTTCTATAGGAAGGTAAATTTAGCTTTTCAACCATAATTGTGCTAGACACATTAGTGCAATGCCCACCATCAATAGTTGATAAGTTCCTTAGTTCTCAAAAGAATCAAAGGAAAAAATCCTCACCTTTTATTTCACTTAAATAGTCTGATTTTCTAGAATTTACAAAGAGGTGTCAATTTATAGGCCAAGATAACAATCTAAACTTTATCATTGAAATAAAAAATTCAAGAATTATTTATTGATGAGGACCTTAAGAGGTCATTGATGCATATCTTCTTGTTAGAAGATGAATTCGAAGAATCCACCTCTATAGAAGAGTTTAATAATAGTTATGATGAACAATGCAATTATTATCAAGTTTTGTGTAAAAGTAATGACTTATTAGTCCTTATAAGAGAAGAAAATATAATTCTAGATCTTATTAATAAAATCACAAATCCAAAAGAGAAAAGGGAGTAATTGGAAAAATGTCTCCATTTGTTTTGAAATGAAAATAAGGTTAAAAATCCAGTAGAAGATTACAGTTTAAAAGCTATTATTTAAAAAATTAAAAATAATCATTCTAGTAATTCCAATTCAAAAGCTATAACAACAATAAAACCTTCTATTGCAGAGGAAGAGTAACAATATTACAATTGGTATCTAAACAAGAAAATGATCCTTTTGATCCTTTGGATATTCTAGAAACTTCCTAAAAGGAAGAATTAAGTACTCTTTAATATGTTAATCTAATTGATTGAGTTATTACTCATAAATGGCATACTTAAATCATAGCAGTGGTCAATAAAGAATATGTCTTTTTTACGGTAGTTTTAATTGATTTAAGCACTAAAATAAATTGTATTAATAAGGGAATAATTCTTTCAAAATGCTTTTCGAAAGTAATGGAAGTGTTAAACACTACAAGTAAAAGTAAATTTATTACTAAATACAAGTTATCTCAGGTTGCTATTTGCAAAGAAGGGATCTGTATTGAGATTCCATTTATATTGGTTAAGAACCTATCTCAAGATGTAATATTAGGAAATCCTTTTTCTGGATAAGTTGTATCTTATTAAGGAAATAAATGATAAAGGGATTTTCTTAAAAATAAATGGAAAACTTATTAGTTTTAAATTCATATCTACTCCTTAGTTTAGGGAGATATATTTGCTTTAGAAATTAATAAGAAGAAAAGAGAAATTTATTTAATCTCTTTAGAGTGAGGTAAAGGGTAAACACCTTGAAGAAAAGATTAGCTCTCCTATTATTCATAATAAAATACAATAGATACAAATAAAGTTTGAAACTTTAGTTTGTGTAGAAATTCCCACTACTTTTTGGGATAGAAAAAGGCATGTGGTAAGACTACCTTATGAAGTGACTTTTAATGAAAGTCTGATTCCTACTAAGGCTTGAGCCATAGCCATGGGACCAAGACATTTGGAAACCTGTAAAAAGGAGATAAATGATCTCTTGCAAAAGGGGCTTATTAGAAAAAGCAATAGCTCATGGAGTTGTTTGGCATTTTATTTTGAGAATGCTACTAAGGTAGAATGAGGAGTTCTAAAACTAGTTATTAATTATAAGCCTTTAAATAAGGCATTAAGATGGATTAGGTATCCAATACCTAATAAAAAGGATTTATTAAGTAGGCTTTATAAAACTTAAATATTTTCAAAATTCGGCATGAAATTGGGATTTTGGCAAATCCAGATTCATGAAGAAGATATATATAAGACGACATTTACAGTTCCATTTGGACATTACCAATGGAGTGTGATGCCTTTTGGGTTAAAGAATGCACCCTTTGAGCTTTATAAAATTATTAATGAAATATTTAATACTTATACAACATTCATTATTGTTTATATTAATGACATGTTAGTATTTTTTAACACTATTGAACAACATTTTAAGCATTTGAACCTTTTCTTAAAAGTCATTGAAAGTTAGGTCTTGTTGTATCTACAAGAAAGATGAAGTTATTTCAAACCAAAGTTAGATTCCTTGGTCACTTGATAAAAAATGGCACAATTATTCCTATTGATCAAGTAATTGAATTTGCTTCTAAATTCCCTAATGAAATTAGGGAAAAGCAACAATTGCAAAGGTTTTTAGGATGTCTAAATTATATTTCAGACTTTAACAAAGAATTAGCTTATGATGCTAAGCTTTTATTTGAAAGGTTAAAAAAGAATCCTCTTAAATGGAAGGATGAACATAGAAAAGTAGTTAAGAAAATAAAATTAAAATCTAAAGAGTTGCCTTGTTTAGCCCTTTCACATCCTGATGCATTCAAAATAGTTGAAATTGATGCATCAAATAAAGGTTATGGAGGAATCCTTAAGCAATTTGCTTCACTTCTGGTGTTTGGAAAGGAGCAAGAGTTAATCACTCTACTATTAAAAAAGAAATTCTAATTATTGTGCTATGCATTAAAAAATTTGAAAGTGATTTAATAAATCAAAAGTTTCTTTTAAGAATTGACCATAAAGCCACAAAAGATGTCCATAGCAAAGATGTTAAAAATCTTACTTTTAAGCAAATTTTTGCAAGATGGCAAGGAATACTCTCTATATTTGATTTTGAGATTAAGTTTATTAAGGGAAACTCTAATGCATTACCAGATTTCCTAACTTGTCACTTTTTGCAGGGAATTAATTGATGAATAAAAGGCCACTTATGCAAGGACCCCAATGATGAGAACCTTAAAGATGGTGGGTGGAAGGCTTCAAAGGATGTAAGAGGTCCATTGCACATTCTAGAAGACCCAATAAGATAAGCTAAAGCCAAAAAGATGAAAGAAGCACTAAATGGGCTGATTGAGGACATTCAGACCAACCCAACTACAAAATGGTGTGAATTCAAACTTGAAAGAGAGTCAAGGCTTTATTAATATGATTGGAGTACTTAATGGGTCATAACTAAGTAATAGCATTCACTCCTAAATAGTCATTCATCCTAAATAAGTGATTGTATAAAAGTGAGTTTTCTGTGTAAAAATTTGTCCTCGATAGGAATTCCTTTTAAATAAGGATTTGTCCCAAATAGGAATTTATGTCTCTTTAGGATTGTTATCTTAGTTTATAAATAGGCACCTCTTTATAAGCTCTAGAACATCAGACAACTTTGAGAGAAACAAAAAGCAAAAGCTTTCTCCTTTGGTTCTTTTGAGAACTAAGGAACTTATCAAGAAGTACCTCTTCTTGTGGCATTCAACTCAACTTATCACTCCCAATTCCTTTTTTTTTTTTGGAATGTGGCATTCATATCGTTTTTAAATACCCTAGGTTTGTGTTCCTTTGAATGTTAGGTCTAAGGTTTGTGTTATTATAGTTTGATTTAGCTTTCTTAGATATTCGTTGGTCCCCAAGCCACATCTTTTGGGTTTTTCACATCAATTGGTATTAGAGCCAGGTTCTAAATTAGGTTAGGTCAACTAATTCTTCAATTTGCTACCTTGTGATTTATTTATTTCTGTTTAATTTGCCTATTTAGCGCATTACCATTCAAATTCACTAATTTTTCCATTTGTAACCCTTCTCACATTGCTTGTTTGAGATCATAACTATCAAAAAATGTGCTAATTTCAATTCCAATTACGATCTCTACATATTCCACTGTTGTTTTGTGTAAGCCAAAACAAAAAAAAAAAAGGAACAATAGAAAAAAAAAGAGGAACAAAAGAATAAAAAGACATCAAATTAAGTTCTGTACCCTAACTTGCTTTATCTAACTTTGCAAAAACTTTCTAGATTAAGTGTGATGCTTCAAGTATTGCCATTAGAGCTGTTTTGATGCAGGAAAGGTGCCCAATTGCCTACTTTAGTGAAAAGCTATGTGGAGCAAGTCTTAATTATCCTACTTATGATAAAGAGATGTATGCGTTGGTATAGGCTTTAGAGATATGGCAACATTACCTTTGGCCCAAGGGATAAGGAAAGTTAAACAAAAGACATGCCAAGTGGATTGAATTCGTTAAGACCTTTCCCTACATCATCAAATATAAATAAGGTAAGGAAAATGTGGTAGTTCATGCATTATCTCGTAGGTATGCCCTTATCTTTACACTTACTACAAAATTATTAAGATTTGAATATATTAAATATTTATATATGGAAGATCCTAACTTTGCTAATGTGTATAAAGCATGTAAGAAGTCAACCTTTGAGAAGTTTTATAGGCATGAGGGTTTCTTATTTAGAGAAAATTGTTTATGTGTGCCTATGTGCTCTTTGAAGGAGTTGGCTGTGAGAGAAGCTCATACAAGTGGTCTAATGGGTCATTTTGGAGTTAGGAAAACCTTAGATGTCCTAATTGAACATTTCTTTTGGCCACACATAAAATGAGATGTTGAGAGGGTATGTGAGAAATGCATAACATTTGAATAGGCTAAATTTAAAGTTTTACCTCATGGCTTGTACACCCCTTCACTTATACCTAGCCATCCCTAGGTTGACTTATCTATGGAGTTTATACTAGGGTTATCACAATATAAAAGGGGTAGGGATTTTGTATTTGTTGTTGTTGATAGATTTTCAAAGATGACACACTTCATCTCATGCCATAAAACTGATGATGTAAGCAATGTGGCTTACTTATCCCTTAAAGAAGTAATGTGTTTGCATGGCATGTTGTAGAGCATTGTTTCAAATTGGGATATGAAGTTCTTAAGCTACTTCTAGAGGATTTTATGGGGTAAGTTAGGTACTAAGCTATTACTTTTAACTACTTGTCATCCACAAACTGATGAACAAATTGAGGTAGTTAATCAAACTCTTTCTACTCTTTTGCATGCTATTATTCAAATGAATTTAAAATGTGGGAAGATTGTTAATAGTATGTCGAGTATGCATATAATAGTAGTGTTCATTTTGCTACTAGTTACTCGCTATTTGAAATTATATATGGTTTTAATCCACTGACTCCTTTGGATTTAATGCCTATACCTATCGATGAATATGCTATCTTAGATGGTGAACGCAAGGTTAACATGGTGAAGAAATTGCATGAGAAGGTGTGGTAACATATTGAAAAATGGACTAAGCAATATGCATCCCATGTCAACAAAGGGCGAAAGAAGGTGGTGTTTAAACCTGGTGATTAGGTTTAGGTGTATATACGCAAGGAACAATTCCCAGCTTAAAGGCATTCAAAGCTATAACCTAGAAGAGATGGTCCATTTTAGGTTATAGCATGAATTGATGAGAGTACTTATAAGTTAGATCTCCTTAATGAGTATAATGTGAGTGCAATATTTAATGTTTTTGATCTTTCCCCTTTTGATGTAGTTGATAATTTAAGGATGAATCCTTTTGAGGAGAAGGGGAATGATGAGAACCTTAGAGATGATGGGTGGAAGACTTTGAAGGATGCAAGAGGTCCATTGCATATTCTAGAAGGCCTAATAACACAAGCTAGAGCCAAAAAAGATGAAAGAAGTACTAAATGGCTTGATTAAGGACATTCAGGCTAACCCAGTTGCAAATGGTGCAAATTCAAGCTTGGAAGAGAGTCAAGGTCTTATTAATATGATTGGAGTACTTAAGAGGCTAGAACTAAGTAATACCATTCACTCCTAAATAATAGTTTATCCTAAATAAGTGATTGTATAAAAGTGAGTTTTCTTTGTAAGAATTTATCCTAGATAGGAATTCCTCCTAAATAGGAATTTATGCCTCTTCAGGATTGCTATCTTAGTCTATAAATAGGAACCTCCTTGTAAACTCTAGAACATCAGACAACTTTGAGAGAAATAAAAAGCAAAGGCTTTCTCATTTGGTTCTTTTGAGAACTAAAAAACTTATGAAAAAGTACCTCTTATTGTGGCATTTAACTCAATTTATCACTCTTAATTCCTTTCTTTTTTGGAGTGTGGCGTTCATATCCTTCTTAAATACCCTAAGTTCGTGTTCCATTGAATGTTGGGTCTAAGGTTTGTGTTATTACTATCTGATTTAATTTTCTTAGATATTCTTTAATTCTTTGTGTGCATTGGGTCCCTAAGCCACTTTTTTTGGGGTTTTTTGCATCATCTAATCCCCAACAAAGTTGGCTAATTCACTAACTAAAGGAGTGGATACAAGAAAAGAAGTTGATAAACTTCAAAATGATGCTTATGAGGGTGCCTTGGATAAATCCATCACATATCCTTTGATCCCAAAACATATAGATTTTCTATATATTAGAGAAAATAATTATGCTCAGCTTAGACCTAATGAGGTTGCAAAATTTTATCTTAAAGATGATATGTTTCCACAAAATAATGTGAAAGATTGCTTGTATTATTAAGAGACACTTCATTAAACAAGCTTGGTGGTTATGGAACCTATTGAAAGAGGATTACGAAGCTGTTCGGGCTATGGCTTTGGAGATTAGGCTTATGCAAAATTTAAGGTAAAGAAAATTCTTTATCCAAAAGATTGGCAAGCTGATCTCTTTAATTGCCGTGAATTAAAAAAATGGTGGAAGGTTAAGACCTTCAATTATTTTTATTATATTGAGGCATGTGAAAAAGTTTTAATATACGAAAATAGACAAAGAAATTTCAACTAATTCACTCAGAAACATCTTTCGAATAATGTAAAGAAATTTCCTAATTGGTTCAGAACTTGGTTTTTCAAATGGGGTTTACATCATCTGACTTTACCTCATAAGGTAAGAACTATTTATGAACAATTTTATAAAGCTAATGAAAAGGTTAAAGACCTATTACTAATGTTTGCTGCATGGTATCATGTCCCATGAATTATTAAATGAGATTATGTAGTTATGGCCAAACAAATGAATGCTTTAGATGTGGACATTAAACATGTTCCATGGCTGGCTAGAAGGATTAGTATCTGTTGGTGGGAAAAGTTTGATTTTTTCAGTGATGAAGTCTACATTGCAAAAGGAGTTGTCTGTATTAATGGATCCAAGGCTCCACCATTAAAGCTAACTCCTAAAGAGATACTAAAGACTTTAATAGAGTTTGTGTCAAAAGAGAGGTTATTGGAAATGATGGCCAACTTGCTCCACTCACCTAAAGACTCACAAATAGATCAAGCTGAAAGTAGCCAAAGACAGCTTAATCATGAAGATATGATGCAAGATTCCCATAATCTATATTCATAAAAAGGCAATTGTTGGTGGAAGACTACTTTAATAAAGGTGGACCAAGATAGCTTTAATAAAGTAAAAGCATCGGTTGAAATGTGAAGGAAGCAATAAAAGAGCATTTACTAAAAAGAAGATTCCTTCTACAACAATGGGTCTAGTTAGTGTTGATTGTTACCTTTTCTATATATATAAATAAGAGAGGCTAAGCATAGGGACAGTCAAGCTTGGTTTAGACCAAATTAGAATTCTCTCTTCCTCTCTCTAGCTTGTAAAATTTTCTTTCGTTAAGTTTAATGATGTTTAATATTAAATGAAAGCTCTATTCATGTAAGTTTCATATCACTTCTTTATATAATATTGTGCATATTTCAGGTGTATGTTAGCAAGTTTGTTTATTTTATTTGTTTGTTCATTTTTGTTCATTTGAGCTATGCTTGTGTGCTGCTTGTAAAGGGTGTCATAGCCAAACCTAAGGGGTGAGGTATCTGGCTATCATTTAGGTTATCCTAAGAGATATGTTAGTAGTCTAACATGTTAGATTAGTTATTAAGTATAAGCCTTTAAATAAGGCATTAAGATGGATTAGAGCCAAAACTACTTCTTGGTTGTAAAATTTTAGCATTTATGGAGGGCACCTCTTCATAAGGAGAGGCTATCATTTCTTTGTCATCAACTCTAATATTTAAATTAAGTGCACCTCATTAGGCTTGAGTTGAGCATAATTATTTTCTATAGTACATAGAAAATCTATATGCTTTGGGATCAAAGGATATGTGATGGATTTATCCAATGCACGCTTATAAGCGTCGTATAAGGTTCAACGGTTGAATGAGAGTGGTTATTAGCTTAGGGTCATAATGATTTTTTCTTGTTATCACAAAAGCTTATTTGCTCATACTAATAGAAGTATAAATTTCTTCATGTTGGTATGAACAGGGGAACTATACCAATCTTAGGTCATATAAGCTTCAATGGTTAAATGAGAGTGGTAAAGTTAGGATAAATAATCAAGTGCTTGTGTCATTTTCTATAGGAAGGTAAATTCAGCTTTTCAACCATAATTGTGCTAGCCATATTAGTGCAACTCCCACCATCAATAATCATACTACATACCTTATCTTTGATGAGTCACCTCATATGAAATATCTTATCTCATTGCACTTTATTTTCTTCTTTCACTTACATATGCAATACTCACCATGTGATGAGAGCTACTCCATTAATGAAATACTCCACTCCATCACTTTCACACTCTGATGATGACATAAAATCATCATTTAACTATAACTTTTAACATCACCGTTACCTCTTAAGATCATTGCATGCTTATTTAGACATTGAGATGCAATGTGAATACTTCCTAAACACTTAAAACATTTAACATCTCTATTTCTACATAATTGGGGATTAGAATTACCTACCTCCTTGCTAGAACCCACATTCTTGCTCTTGGATAGCTTAGCTTTGGACTTGTAATCAGCCTTCTCATCCCTTTTACTCCAATTTGGCTTCCAAGATGAGGTAGAACCCAAATTCTGCCCAAACCATGTGGGACCCTTTTGGTTGCCTTTCTATCTTCCTCAACATTCGCCTTAACCATGGCAATTTCCATTTCCTTGTGATAGTCCACATACTTTTGGTGCCCTGAGTAAGCCCTTGCAGCCCTTGGTACAAATCCTTGTAATAGTAATTAGGGACGAACCACCTCCTCATAATAGCCTTCATTTCCTCCCATATATCAATAGTTCACTCATGATTCCTTCTCTTAGTCAAAATAAGTTGATACCACCAAATAATAGCATAATCAATAAATTCAATGGCAGCAAACTTTACCTTCTTCTCCCATTATAAGTACGCATCAGGATCATTCTTACCTTGGAACAAAGGAATTGTCATTTTGATGCTACCCAAATCATAATCATAAGTGTCTTACCTCCTAAAATCTCTTTGATCCCTTCTATTATTGGCAGTTTTAACCCCGATAGCTCAATCTTCAAATTTATCATCTTTAACATCATCTTCATTGTCATAGGCTCATCTTAATTGCCTTTTTACATTAGAAACCTTATGGTCCCCATGCCTCTTTTGCAACTTTGTCATTGTATTATCTTACTCCTCCACCCTTTCCCTTATATCACCAAATTTATTATTCATGCACTCAAATTGTTGTTGCATAGCTTTGATCAAGAAGGATACATCACTAACTCCCTTCTAAGCTGCACCTTTGTCTATGGAAGTCATAGTATTACATTGTACAAAATGATTAGGATACCTCACAAAACACTCCCTCACGTGTTTCACTCAAAAGAAAATGTGTCACATGCCTTTGTGTTTACACTTTTTACAACTTTTTTTTTTTTAAATATGAACTTGCACTCTTGCCTTTTACTACTCAAATTTCCCCTTTTAGCTCTTTAAAGAACTAAATAAGCTAAACCAAGAGGATTGTTGTAGAACATAATAAGGTGAATAGGGTAGAATTGAACTAATTGGAGAACAAGGAGTTAAATTCAAGGCAAATGAATTTAATGAACTAGACTGATATAAAACAAGATATGGAGTTAAACCTAAAGGACAAACTTGGATGATATAACAAGAAAATAAATGGTAGAATTAGAGTTGAGAAAGAAAACTATATTATTATTGCAACTAATATAATCAAACTGTTTAAATTTTATTAATAACTTGAATTTGATGCCTTTTCTTTTCGTTCCTCTTTTTTTTTTTTTGGCTCAACTTAAAACAACAGTGGAATACTTAAAGATGGTAAATGGAATTGAAAATAGCATGTTTTGATAGTTATGATCTCAAACATATAAGCAAAGTAAGAAGGATTGCAAATAGGCAAATTAGTACATTTAAATGGTAATGCAATTAATAGACAAACTAAATAAAAATAAATAAATCACAAGGCAGCAAATTGAAGAATTAATTAATCTAACCTAATTTGGAGCCAAGTTTTGATACCAATGGATGTGAAAAACCCCAAAAAAATGTGGCTTAGGGACCTAACACATGCAAGGAATCAAAGAATATCCAGGAAAGTTGAATCAGACTTTAATAACACAAACCCCAGACCCAACATCCAAAGAACTTGAATCTAAGGTATTTAAGAATGATATGGATGCCACATTCCAAAAAAGAAAGGAATTAGGAGTGATAAGTTGAGTTGAACACCACAAAAAGAGGTATTTTTTGATAAGTTCTTTTGTTCTTAAAAGAATTAAAGGAGAAAACTCTCACTTTTTATTTCTCTCAAATTGTTTGATTTTCCAGAGCTTCCAAGGAGGTGCCTATTTGTAGGCTAAGATAGCATTCCTAAAAAGACATAAATTGCTATTTAGGATAAATTCTTATTTAGGACAAACTTTTATCTAGGACAAATTCTTGTAAAGAAAACTTCCAATTTTATAACAATCACTTATTTAGGGTAAACTACTCTCACTTTTTATTTCTCTCATATTGTCTGATTTTCCAAAGCTTCCAAGGAGGTGCCTATTTGTAGGCTAAGATAGCATTCTTAAAAAGACATAAATTCTTATTTAGGATAAATTCTTATTTAGGACAAACTTTTATCTAGGACAAATTCTTGTAAAGAAAACTTCCAATTTTATAACAATCACTTATTTAAGGTAAACTCCTATTTAAGAGTGAATGCTATTACTTAGCCTGGACCCATTAAATACTCAAATCATATTAATAAGGCCTTCACTCTCTTTCAAACTTGAATTTGAACCATTTGTAACTTGTTTGGCTTGAATGTCCTTAATCAACCCATTTGGTGATTCTTTCATTTTTTTTTGGTTATAGCTTGTGTTATTAGACCTTCTAGAATGTGCAATGGACCTCTTGCATCCTTTGAAACCTTTTATGCTTCATTTACAAGCTTCTCATGATATCCTTATGTATATATATATATAGATATCTATATATTTATCTGTGTGCATGATCTTATGCTGCCAAGATAGGAATGGTATCATAGCCATAAACTTAGAGGAATGTTGATCTTTGAAATAGTTTAAAGGGTTTAGGGTTGTCTATGTCTCAATATTGAAACCCCAAGTCACGCTGCCTTTGTACCTAGATTTGCCGTGTATGGACAGGGTTATAGAAATTAATTTAAACACATTGATATAAAAGAAGACAATAAAGAAAAGAGCAAAATACTTATAGAAATAAAATTTTCATTGAACACCAAAAGTCATTACAAGCTTATGTTACAAAGAAGGGAGGAGCAAAGAGAGATATTACAAAGGAGAGAAAGAAGCAAATTGGAATTTACCTCTCTTCACCTATGAGAGGTCTATTTATACATAGAAAAAGGAGACAACCATAATGGGAGGAATTTACTTTTTCAAAATGGAATGCTTCATTTCCTAACAAAGCTTTAGCTTTCATTGTAACAACTTATTCAAGAAAAATGATCTTGAAAATAACTTTTATTCCCATAACAAACATTATATTCATTACAAGGCTTTAGCTTTCATTGTAACAACTCATTCAAGCAAAATGATCTTGAAAATAACTTTTATTCCTAGAACCAACATTATATTCATTGCAATAAGTGTGTTCATACCCCTTTTGCACTTAGAATCCATTAAATTCCCTTAAGCAAAGGTGTCCTTGATCATTATTTGCTTTTCTCCAAGTAAAATTAGACACTTTGACTTTTTTTTATGATGGAGCCTATATAAGACAAGGAGTCATTGTGTAAATGGATAAAAGGCTCCACTACCAAAGCCCATTCCCATCAATCCCAAAAAGATATTGAAAACATAGATGAAGTTTGTGTCAAAAGAAATGTTATTAGAAATGATGATTGCTCTGCTCTAACTAGATGAAGACACCAAAGTTGACCAAGTTAAGAGCAACTAGAAGTACCTTAATGATGATATTATGCAAAATTCCTACAACCCATATAAGTTATAAAGAGAAAAAAAACAAGCAACTTTCAGTAAACAAGATGTTATGGGTTAGCTTTAATAAAACTAGTTTAGCAAAAGTAGAGGACAAAGGAAAATAATGGAACATTCCACTTTGAAAAAGTAGATTCCTCCCATTATAGTTATTACCTTTTTCTATGTATAAATAGACCTCTCATTGGCGAAAAGAGGTAGAGTTGCTTCTTTCTCTTATTTCTTAGTTCCTTGCAAAAATTCACGAGTTAGGAAATCTAACGAGAATTGGAATTTTCTTTAATAAACTTAATATTGAAATCAAACACAAAAAATATTCCTTGCCATCAAGCAAAGATTTGTTTAGAGACAAAAATTTTAACATCTTTAGTAAGGACATCTTTTGCTGCCTTACAATCAATTCTCAAAAGGAATTTCAAATTTAACAAATCAATTTCAAAATTTTGAATACAGAGCATGATAGCTAAGATTTCTGTTTTAATAATAGGCTAATTAACTCTAGTTTCTTTCTATACTCTTAAAATGAATCAAACGAGCTATTCTTTTAAATTAATATTTTGCTTAAGGATTCCTCCATAACCATTATCTAATATATTAGTTTAACTATTTTAAAAGTATCAAGATGAGGAAGAGTTAAACATGACAGTTCTTTTATTTTAAATTTTACCTTTTTAACTGCCTTAGTATGTTCATCCATCCACTCAGGGGGATTTTTTTTTGTAATCTTTTAGATAAAGGCTTAACATCATAAGCTAATTCTTTATAAAATTCTAAAATATAATTCAAACATCCTAAAACCTTTGTAATTTTTGTTTTTCTCTAATTTCATTAGGAAATTTAAAGGCAAATTCGATTGCTTGGTCTATAGGAATAGTAGTACCATTTTCAATGAAGTGACTGAGAAATTTGACCTTGGTTTGGAATAACTTCATCTTTCTCACTGATATGGCTAATTCAACTTTTTCAATAACCTTTCAAATAGGTTTAAATGCTTAAAATTTTTTTCTATTGTGTTAAAATGCTAACACATTATCAATATAAACAATAGTAAATGTTGCATAAGTATTAAATATTTCATTCATAATTTTTTGAAATTCAAAGAGTGCATTTTTTAACTCAAAAGGCCTAACATTCCATTCATAATGTCCAAATGGTATTGTAAATGTTGTTTTACATTTATCTTTTTCATGAATTTGGATTTGCCAGTAACCAGATTTCATATAAAATTTTGAAAATACTTGGGTTTTATAAAGTCTATTAAGCAAATATTTCATATTAGGTATATGATACCCAATCCATCTCAATGACTTATTGAAAAGTTTGTAGTTAATAACTAATCTTGGAACTCCTTGTTCCAATTCTATAACATTTTCAACATAAAATTCTAGGTAACTCCATGGGTTGTTACTTTTTCTAATAAACCCTTTCTTTAAAAGATCATTTATTTTCTTTTTATAGATTTCTAAATACCTTGGCCCTATAGTAATGGGTCAGGTCTTAATAAGAATTTGACTTTTTTTAAAAGTTGCTTCATATGATAATTCTACCACATGTTTTTTCTTAGTCTAAAAAGTTGTAAGAATTTCTATGCAAACTATTGTTTCTAACCTTTTTTGTATTTTTGTATTTCTTATGTATTGACTTGAATTACAAGAGTATCAATTTTCTCATGTAAATGTTTATTCTTTACTTCATTTAAAAGAGATCGAATAAATCTTTCTTTTCTTTTTATTATCTTTTGAAGTAAATCTATTTTTTTGTATTTATGAGTAAAGGTAAACTTAAAGCTAATAAGTGTTCTGTCTATTTCTAAGAAAATTCCTTTATCACTAATCTCATTAATAAGACATAGTATGTGCAAAAAGAGATTTCCTAAAATAATGTCTTATGACAAGTTTTTAACTAATAAGAATGAAATTTCAATACAAATTCCCTCGTTACATATAGTAGCTTAAGATAATTTATACTTAATAACAAGTTTGCTTTTATCAGTAGTGTTTAACACTTTTGTTGTTTTTGAATTTTGAAAAGCATTTCAAAAGGACTATTGCTTCATTAATACAATTCATATTAGCACCCGAATCTACTAAGGTTATAGAAAAAAGATATACACTTTATTAACTATTACAATAATATGAGTATGCCACTTATAGGTAATTAACTTTATCAATTAAATTGACGTATTAGAGGATACTTAATTCTTCTTTTAAAGAAGTACTTGGAGTATTAGGAGGATCTTTGTCCTTTCAATTATCGATTCTAGTACTAATACCCTTTTTTAATCCTTTTATCTTAATTTTTAATTGATTAATTTCAACTTTAAGTTCTCCAATAAAAGGTTTTATTGCTACTTTTCTTGTTTTTGAACTTGAAAGGAAGTATAAAGATGATGCATGGAAGAATTCAAAAGATGCAAGAAGTTCATTGCACATTCCAGAAGGTCCAATAACATGAGCTAAAGCCAAAAATATGAAAAAAAGCATTAAATGGGCTGAGGACATTTAGGTCAACCAAGTTATAAATAGGGCAAATTCAAGCTCGAAAGAGAGTCAAGGCCTTATTAATATGATTGGAGTACTTAATGGGCCAAGACTAAGTAATAGCATTTACTCTTAAATAGGAGTTTATCCTAAATAAGTGATTGTTATAAAAGTGAGTTTTTGTGTAAGAATTTGTCCTAGATAAGAGTTCCTCCTAAATAAGGATTTGTCCTAAATAGGAATTTATGCCTTTTTAGGATTGCTATCTTAGCTTATAAATAGGCACCTCCTTGTAAGCTCTAAAACATTAGACAACTTTAAGAGAAACAAAAAGTAAGGGTTTCCTCCTTTAATTCTTTTGAGAACTAAAGAACTTATTAAGAAGTACCTCTTCTTGTGCTTCTTGTGGAGTTCAACTCGACTCATTACTCCTAATTCCTTTCTTCTATAGAGTGTGGCATCCACATCCTTCTTAAATACCCTAGGTTCATATTCCTTAGAATGTTGGGTATAGGGTTTGTGTTATTAAAATCTGATTTAGCTTTCCTGAATATTCTTTGATCCCTTGTGTGCGTTGGGTCTCTAAACCACATCTTTTGGGGTTTTCCACATCAGTTGGTATCAGAGCTTAGTTCTACATCAGGTTGGATTAACTAAGTCTTCAATTTGCTGCCTTGTGATTTATTTATTTCTTTTTAGTTTATCTATTAAGCACATTACCATTCAAATGTGCTAATCTACCTATTTGCAACCCTTCTCACTTTACTCGTTTGTTTGAGATCATAACTATAAAAAATGTGCTAATTTCAATTCCAATTGTTGTCTTTAAGTATTCTACTATTTTTTTGTGTTAAAAAAAAAGAAAAAAAAAGGGGGGGAAAGAAGCATCAAATTCAAGTTATTGATAAAAGTTAAACAGTTTGGTCATATTAGCCACAATAATAAAATAGTTTTCTTTTTCAACTTTAATTCTGGCTTTTATTTTCTTATTATGTCATCCAAGTTTGTCCTTTAGGTTTAACTACCTTTCTTGATTTTTGTGAGTTTAGTTCATTAAATTCATTTGCCTTGATATCCTTTTTCTTTTTTTTTGGACTCTTTGTTCTCCAATTAGTTTAATTCCATGCCATCATTTTATTTAGTTCAAAATCAATCCTCTTGATTTAACTTGTTTAGTTCTTCAAAGAGCTGCAAGGGAAAATTTGAGTAGTAAAAGGCAAGAGTGCAAATTTATATTAAGAAAAAGTCATAAAAAGTGTAAACATGAGGGAGTATGACATCTTTTCTTTTGAGTGAAACACGTTAGGGAGTGTTTTGTAAGGTATCTTAATCATTTTGTACAAAAGTAATACTATGAATTCCCAAGATAAAGGTGTAGCTCAGGAGGGAGTTATAGATGTATCCTTCATGATCAAAGCTATGCAACAACAATTTAAGCGTATGAATACTAGATTTGATGATATAAAGGAGAGGATAGAGGAGTAAGCTAATTAAATAGCAGAGTTGCAAAGAAGGCATGGGAACTATAAGGCTTCTAATGCAAGAAGGCAATTAAGACAAACCTATAACTATGAAGATGATGAATTTGACAATTGAACTATTATGGTTAGAACTATTAACAATAGAAGGGATGAAAGAAATTTTGGGAGGTAAGACACCTATGATCGTGATTTGAACAGTATTAAAATGACAATCCCTCTCTTTTCAATCAATCTTTTTCTATTCATTTTCATTCTTAATCCTCAATTGATCCTTATAAACTTGTTGAGGGGGTAATGGTACAAGATTGACAAGTTTTTCATTTAGTATAAATGAATAGTGATTCTAGAAGCCATCATGCATTAACTTGCCTATCAAATTGTCATGACCTTTCTAATAGAATATGGCCTATATGTATTAGTACAACATCATATAAAACTTCATCATGGTACCTTTCTATTGAAAATGACACAAGCACTTGCTTATTTACCTTGACTTCACCATTTTTATTCAACCATTGAATTATATATGGCCTACAATACTTTATAGTAGGTAAATTCAGCTTTTCAACTATAATTGTGCTAGCCACATTAGGGCAACTCTCACCATTAATAATCATACTATGTATCATATCTTTGATGAGTATGAAAAATGGTATCTTGTTGCACCTTATTTTTTTCCTTCACTTACACATTTAATATTCACCTTGTGACGAGAGCTACTCCATTAACCAGATACTCCTCTCCATCACTTTCACCCTCCGATGATGGCAAAAAATCATCATTTGATTCACTTTTAGTTTCAACATCACTATTACCTCTCAAGATCATTGCATGCTTATTTGGACATTAAGATGTAATGTGACCCCTTTCCAAATACTGAAAACATTTAACATCTTTATTTCTACTTGGTTAGGGATCAGAATGACTAGCCTCCTTGCTACAAAGGAACCCATATTCTTGCTCTTGGATAGCTTGGCTTTGTACTTATAATCAGCCTTATTATCCCTTTTATTCCAATTTGGCTTCCAAGATGAGGTAGAACCCAAATTCTCCCCAAACCATATGGAACCTTTTCATTTATCTTTCAATTTTCATTACCATATGCACCATATCTTCTTATTCTACATAATGTTTCAATTTAACCACATTGGCTATATTTCTATTTAGCCTTTGCAAAAATTAAGCCATGATTGCCTCTCTATCTTCTACTATATTTGCCCTAATCATGACAATCTCTATCTCCTTGTGGTAGTCCTCCATACTTTTGGTGCCTTGAGTGAGCCCATGTAGCCTTTGGTACAAATCCCTATCATAATGATTAGGGGCAAAGTTCCTCCTCATGATAGCCTTCATCTCTCCTATGTATGAATAATAAGTTCACAATTCCTTCTCCCAGTCAAAATAAGATGATCCTACTAAATGATAGTATAATTAGTAAATTCAATGACAACAAACTTTACCTTTTTCTCCATAAAATAGTTGTGGTAATCAAAAACCAATTCAACCTTCTTTTCCCATTTTAGGTATGCATCAGGATCAATCTTACCTTGGAACAAAGGAATTATCATTTTAATGTTGCCTAAATCATAGTCATAAGTGCCTTGCCTCTATAAATCTCTTCAATCCCTTCTTTTGTTGGCAGTTTTAATCATAGTAACTTGATTGTCAAATTCATTATCATTTACATCATCTTTATGGTTATAAGCTCATCTCAATTACCTTCTTACATTAAGGGTCTCATAGTCCCCATTCCTCATTTGTAACTCTACTATAGTATTAGCATACTCCTTCATCCTTTTCCCTATATCATCAAATTTGGTATTTATGAACTCAAATTGTTGTTGTATAGCTTTGATCATAAAGGACACATCACTTACTCTTTCCTAAATGACACCTTTGTTTATGGAAGTCATAGTATTACTTTTGCACAAAATGTTTAGGATACCTTACAAAACACTCCCTCACATGTTTCACTTAAAAGAAAAGGTATCACACTCCTTTATGCTTTAGATTAAAATAAGGTGAATGGGGGTAGAATTGAACTAATTAGAGAATAAGGAGCTAAAACACATGAAAATGGACATCAAGGCAAATGAATTTAATAAAGTAAACTGATATAAAACAAGATATGAAGTTAAACCTAGAGGACAAATTGGATGATATAGCAAGAAGATAGATGACAAAATTGGAGTTAAGTATGAAAACTATATTATTATTATGGCCAATAAGACTAAACTATTTAACTTTTATTAATAACTTGAATTTGATGCCTTTTTTTGTTCCTCTTTTTTTTTCTCTCTTTTTCTTTCTTTCACTTAACAAAAAACAACAATAGAATACTTAGAGATAACAAATGGAATTGAAAATAACACATTTTGATAATTATGATTTCAAACAAATGAGTAATATAAGAAGGATTGCAAATGGAAAAATTAGCATGGTTGAATGGTAATGTGCTTAATAGACAAACTAAATAGATATAAATAAATCACAAGGTAGCAAATTGAAAAATTAATTGATCCAACATAATTTAAAGTCAAGTTCTGATACCAACTAATGCGAAAAACCCCAAAACGATGTGGCTTAAGGTATTTGATAAGGATATAGATACCATACTCTAGAAAAGAAGGGAATTCAGAGTAATAAGTAAAGTTGAATGTCACAAGAAGAGGTACTTCTTGATAAGTTCATTAGTTCTTAAAAGAACTGAAGGAGAAAACCCTCACTTTTTATTTCTCTCAAATTGTCTGCCTTTTAGTGCTTACAAGGAGGTGTTTATTTATAAGCTAAGATAGCAATTGTAAAGAGGCATAAATGCCTATTTAGGACAAATTTTTATACGGAAAACTTTCACTTTTATAAGAATCACTTATTTAGGATAAACTCTTATTAAGGAGTTAATGTTATTACTTAGTCTTGACCCATTAAGTATTCCAATCATATTAATAAGGTCTTGACTCTCTTTCAAGCTTAAATTTGCATCATTTGTAGCTTAGTTAGCCTAAATGTTCTCAAGCAACCCATTTAGTGCTTCTTTCATCTTTTTGGACTTAGCTTGTGTTATTTAACCTTTTGGAATGTGCAATGGACCTCTTGCTTCCTTTAAAGTCTTCCACACATCATCTCCAAACTTCTTATCAGATCTGGACACCTCAAGTTAATGAGTTGTTCATATGTCTTATCTACTAATAAGGTAGTTGAACTAATAAAATGATTAGTAATTGTATAAATTAGGGAATTAACGCTGTCAGTTGTATACATGCCTTGTTTTATTTTAACAACATTAAATATCTGAAATTTAGCTTCGTTTGACAAATAAAAATCCCACCAATCTTTAAACTGCCTAATAAACCTATTTATTATATATCTTGTTATTTAGAAGTCAAAATTACCCCCTTTAAATCTTGTTGTGGTAGCAAACATTATCATATAATGGAGTAAAATGAGCATCTAATTTTCTGGCATTCCATCTAAATTTCATCTTATGATACTACTACCATCGAATTGTACATTATTGTACTTAAATTATTCCTTTAATTAGAGGTCAACTAGACTAGGTTTGGGATAATATAATCTTGTAAGGACTTTATTAATAGTCATCTTATTACTTCCTATGCTTTCTTACTTATAAGAAGGTGATGAATCCTTTGGATTTGGATTTTATGTTTATAAGAACATTTTATGCATTTTATCTATATAATCTTCAGTCTCTGATTCTTCTTCTGTAATTTCTTCCACGTTTCCTAATACAAAAGCATCTTTTTCTTTTAACCCTAGGTTTTTTAACCTTTTAATTATTTCATTGACTAATTTTGTCTTATTAGAATTTTTACTTAACATATTTTCATTTATTTCTTTTAAGGACATAGGTGTAAATAAAACCCCTTTTTCAATTTCTAGTTTAACCAAAGATTCTAAAGTTTTCTAAGCTACTTCTTCTATCTTTTCTTCAATTCTATTAAGTTGGTTTCCTATAGATTGAAGATAAAGATTAGTATAATGTCCTCGCTTTATAACAACACTAGTAGAAGGTTTTTCTTTATATGGTGAAGTTATAACCTTATGGTCTTTTATCTTAACACTTAAGTGTAAGCAAGTGAATGCTAATAACCCTTTTTCCTCTTCTTGTAATTTATTTTTGATATCCTTTTTCAAGAACCATACATTTCTTTAGGGTAGAAAAAATTGGGAAAGGCTTTTTCTTAAATTTGTAGACCTTTTCCAAATAAGTAAATATATCTATAGCTCTCATACTATTGGTATGTATCTTATGATGTTTATACCATATTTCATGCTCTTTTTCATTAAAGGTAATAAAAAATCATTTTCTCTTTATAGTATTTTGAGGAGAGTAAAATAACTAATGCAACCCGCATCACTGTGTCTCTCACCAACAAGCCCTCATCAACAAGTTCCACAATATTTGCTCAATTAAAAAGATTAGCTCGCACTTAAACTCATTAGTCTTCTTGACAAGTCCATAACCAACAAGATTCTCATTGTTGACTTTGTCATATAATTGCTAAGTTATTTAAAGCCAGTCTACTAGCAAGTTTTAATGTTACTTACACCATCCTAATATGGATAAATTTATATTTTGTTGATGCGAGCTAATAAGCTCTTAGGATGGCAAAAAGAAATCATTATAACCTTGAGTTAAGAGTAAAACACCTTCAATAGTTTTAATCATATAATCGACCTTAGAAAAAAATCTTCCTTGTTTATAAATTTGGGAAGATGATGGAGAAGGAAGAGTCCAATTCTATAAATAATATTATCTAAATTTTCACTAATTACTATTTCTTTATTTCTATTCCTAGAAAAACTATCATTTCTAAACAATTAATTCGATCTTAACCTAATCATGCCTCACCATATCACTATCAACATCTTAAGACACAACCTTACACACTCACAGGTAGCAAATTTGGGTACAAAGGAAGCACGACTTGAGTTTCAATAATGAGACAGTGACAACCTTAAACTCTTTCAACTATTTAGAAGACCAGCATTCCTCTAAGTTAATGGCTTTGATACCATTCCTATCTTGGTAGTGCAGGATCATACACACAAGTAAATATATATATACACAGGGATATATAGAAATTAATTTAAACACATCAATATAAAAGAAGATAATAAAGAAAAGGAGTCTACAGGATATGTAATGGGTTTATCCAAAACTCACTCCTAAGTATCATTACGAAGTTTTTCAACCTCCTTTTCACTCACACCTTTAGCTAATGAATTAACTGACTTTGTTAGGGACTAGGGCCCTTATATTATAGGCCTTTTATCAT
This sequence comes from Bruguiera gymnorhiza, assembly GCA_020883675.1. Lineage (NCBI taxonomy): Eukaryota > Viridiplantae > Streptophyta > Magnoliopsida > Malpighiales > Rhizophoraceae > Bruguiera > Bruguiera gymnorhiza. Next base: position 252,839 of record JAIRCJ010000094.1, on the reverse strand, counting down.
TCTTAATTCTTTACTGAAATTCATGAGTTAGGAAATCTAGCAAAAAATTAGAATTTCCTTTAATAAACTCAATATCAAGATTAAATACAAAAGTATTCATTATATTCCTTGTGAGAAGCAAGTCCTTTTACTTTGGTACTCTAAATCCATTAAATTTCATTAAACAAAAGACTCATTGATCTTGATTAGTTTCCCTTATGAAGACTGAATGGTTCCATCCATAGAGGTTGGTAATGTCACTACATTTCTTCCTAATAAGACTTCCTCTTTTGTTGCAAGTACTTATTTACCCAAAATCATCATGAAATTAATAGTATCCACACTAAACATTATATTCCATGCAACAAGCAAGTCATTACACCTTTGGTACTTTGAATCCATGGAATTTCATCAAGCTAAAGGCTCTTTAATCTTGATATACTTTTTCTAGAACCATACATTCCTCGGGGGTAGAAAAATTTGGGAAAGATTTTTTCTTAAGTTTATATACCTTTTCCATATAAGTGAATATATCTACAGGCCCCATTTTATTGGTATATATCTTATGGCGTTTATACCATACTTATTGTTCCTTTTCATTAAAGGTCATAAAATATCATTTTCTTTTTATATTATTTTTAGGAGAGTAAAATAACTCTCTCACCTTTTTGTCTATTTCATCAACTATTTATGGGACATAGAGACTCATCTTCATCTTGATATCCTATATCAAAGAGAGAAGGAGACCTAGGCCTAGAAACCTGACCAAGTGTGTCTAGTGGTTTATTACCCATAAAAGTAGAAGTTGATGGAGGAAAGTCAACTCTATAGTGGGGTTGACTAACTTGTTCTCTTATTCTTCTAATACTTCCAATTCAGTGATTGGTATTGAGGAAGTAGAAAATCTAGGTTTAACCTTTTCTCTTCCCCTTTCGAGATTTAACCTTACACTTATAAATGGAGCAAATCGAATTTCGACATCCCTATCTTGGAATTTAATTACTTCTTCCACTTGTCTATTAACCTATTTAATAGGTTCAACAGCCTTTTCTAATACCCATTTGTCAAGTAATTTAACTTGATCCTAATCTATCATTTTAAGAATCATTACATTAGAATTTGACCTATTTGTCAAAAATAATATAGTAGTCCCTTTATTAGTATATCTTACCAGAATCTCTTTAATTCCTACAACAGTGGTGTTCATAATCTAATAATGTATCTTATAAATAAGGATTAGATTTTTCAAAGCAAGCATCATATAAAATACTTCAATTTTAATATCCAAACATAATGCATCAACTTTAGATCTAATAGTAATGGGGTAAAATTAGGGAAACAAGAGAACCAAATAGGTCCATCACTTAGAGTGGATTCAATTACTCCTAATAAGGAGTCATGAAAATGATTATGTCTTATATCTCTAGCACATATAATTTTCGATTTATTTAAGCCCAATTTAATATTAGGTTTTAATACTACTTGCATCATTCCAATATGGATAAATTTATACTTTTATTGGTGTGAACTAATAAGCTCCTAAGATAGCATAAAGAAATCTTTATAACATGTGAATTAAGGGTAGATCTTCTTCAACAATTTTAATAACATAATCAACTTTAGAAAAGAAACTTCCTTGTTTATAAACCTAGGAATTGAAATGCATAAAGAGAAAATAATTAGAATTGAATCTTTGTAGAGTGTCAAAATAAAATTAAAAACCAAAGAATTGCACGTTTAACCAAAGAACTACCATCTTGTAGGCTAAGGGATGTTCTTGATTTTTAAGAAATTAACAATTCTATCACAACATGGAAAGCTAATTAAAGGTAAAAGCTAATCAAGATAAATGACTTGTTTATTTGATAGAACTCAATGGTTTCAAACCACCTAAGGTGTATTAAGATGAGTGTCGAAATAAAATTAATGTTTTGTGTAGACAAGGATGTTAATTACATGATTATATTCACAATTACTAATTCATAGAAAACGTTTATACAATTAACTTTTGTGCTCGTATTAATCACTAATCATTTTATTGAATTGCTAAGTACAATTATGTACAATACAATGGTAGTAGTGCCCTAAAATGAAATTTAGATGAGATGTTTAAAAATCTGATTCTAATTCTATAGCATTATATGATGATGTCTGTTAGGAAAGGAGGAAGAAATTACAAAAGCATTAAAAGGATGCTTTTGTATTAGGAAAGGAGGAAGAAATTACAAAAGAAGAAACAAAGGTTGAAAATTATGTGGAGAAAATTCAAGAAATGTTCTTATTAGAACAAAACCTAAGTTAAAAAAATCCATCACCTTCAGGTAAGATGGAAAGTATGGAAATTAATAAGATGACTTTTTATAAAATCCTTACAAAATTGTATTATCACAAACTTACTCCGATCAACTTCTTATTAGAGGAACAATCTAAGTATAATTATATATAATATGTTGGTAGTAGCATTATAGGATGAAATTTAGATGGGATATCAGATTCTAATTCTACTGCATTATATGATGATATTTGCTACTGTTGCAAAAACCAAGGGAGGTAATTTTGACTCCTAAATAGTAAGATTTATAGTAAATGGATTGATTGGATAAATTAAAGGCTGGTGAGATTTTTATTTAACTAAAGAAACTAAAGCTCAAATATTTAATGCTATTAAAATATAAAAAGGTGTGCAAAATATCTAATATTGTTAATACATTAATTTATACAATTACTAATCATTTTATTGTATCAGTCACCTTATTGGTAGACAAGACATATTAACAACTCATTAATTTGAACTCTATTAATTTGAAGTGTTCAAATTTGTCCCAATTTAGGTGATGTAAAGATGTCTTCTTCTTTAAAGTTTTTACTAGGGAAGATAGTCAGAGTATTTTTTGGAAAGAGAAGTTTTTGTTCGGGTTACCTACCTTATTTATTAAAAGAGTAAAAAATAGGTTAAAATCCTATCATGATAAAGTTATTGATTACTCTAGTTACACATATGGAGAATTAGCTACTGAAGGAATTAAACTTTATAATGACATAAAACTACATAAGTAATTGTAGAATGAAAAAACTCAAGGCAAAAAAGAATTAAGAGACTTTTGTGAAAAAAATGGGTTATCCACTTATAAGGTATCCCAAAAAATTTAAGAAAAAGGGTTATAAACCTATATCTCAAAAGAAATCCTTTTATGAAAAAGGAATACCAAAAGAAAATAAAAGGACTATTCCATAGAAAAAAAAAAGAAAACAATTGTTTGTTATAAATGTGGAAAAATAGGACATTATTCTAATAAATGAAAAATGAAACAAAAAATTCAAGAATTATCAGTAGATGAAGACCTTAAGAGGTCATTAATCCATATCTTCTTACTGGAAGACAAATCTAAGGAATTGGAATTATAGGTAGACCTACTTGAGGAAGAGATTACCTTTAAAGAAGAATAAGATAATAATTATGATAGTCGATGCAACTATTATCAAGTTTTATGTAAAAGTAATGACTTATTTGTCTTTATAAAAGATGATAATCTAATATTGGATCTTATTGATAAGATTACAAATCCAAAAGGAAAAAGAGAATAGTTAGAAAAATATCTTCATCTATCTCAAAATAAGACTAGTGTGAAAGAATTAGAGGAAGATTACAATTTAAAAACTATTATTCAAAGAGTTAGAAATAACCATTCTAGTTTAAAGACTAGAAAAATAGCAATAAAACCTTCTATTGGAGAGCTTTAAGCTAAAATTAATGAGCTAAAAACTGAGATAAAAAGATTAATAGAAAGACAAAAAAGGATGAAGATCCTTTTAATGCTCCAAGTACTTTAAAAGAAGAATTAAGCACCTTTTAATACATCAACCTAATTGATAGGGTTATTATCCATAAATGGCATACTTAGATTATTATTGTAGCCAATAAAGAATATATCTTTTCTATAATAGCCTTAATAGATTAAGGCGCTAATATAAACTATATTAAGGAAGGGATTATAAACTATATTAAAAAATAACAAAAGTTTTAAACACTGCTAACAAAAGTAATCTTGTTATAAAATATAAACTATCTTAAGTTGTTATATGTAATGAAGGAATTTGTATTGAAATTCCATTTGTGTTAGTAAAAAACCTATAGCAAGATGTTATTTTGGGAAATTCTTTATTGCATATGTTGTATCTTATTAAGGAGATTAATGATAAAGAAAATTTTCATAAATAGATGGAAAGTTTATTAGTTTTAAATTTATATCTACTCCTTAATAGAGGGAGACAAATTTACTTCAAAAAACAATAAGAAGAAGAAAGAGATTTATTTAATCTCTTTATAAAGAAGTAAAAAATAAATATTGATAAGAAAAAAATTAATACTTATGTTATTCAAGTTAAGATATAAAAAATACAAAAAAGGCTAGAAACATTAGTCTGTGTAAAGATTCCTACTACCTTTTGGAATAAGAAAAAACATGTGGTAGAATTATATATGAAGCAACTTTTAATGAAAGTCAAATTCCTACTAAAACCTAACCCATAGCCATTAAAAGTAAGATGGATTAGGTATTGTATATCTAATAAGAAAGATTTGCTTAATAAGTTTTATGAAGTCTAAGTACTTTCAAAATTTGATATGCAATATGATTATTGGCATATCCAAATTCACAAAAAAGATAAATATAAAACAACATTTATGGTACCATTTGGGTATTATAAATGGAATGAAATGTTTTTTAGGTTAAAAAATGCACCTTTTAAATTTTAAAAGATTATGAATGAAATATTTAATACTTATACAACATTTACTATTGTTTATATTGATGATGTTTTAGTATTCTCTAACACAATATAACAACATTTTAAACATTTAAACCTATTTTTAAAGGTTGTTGAAAAGCCTAAATTAGCTGCATCAGCTAAAAAGATGAAGTTATTCCAAACTAGTTTTAGATTCCTTGGTCACTTTATTGAAGATGGTACTATTATTCCTATTGACCGAGAAATCTAGTTTGCCTTTAAATTTCCTGATGAAATTAGAGAAAAGCAATAATTGCAAAGGTTTTTAGGATGTTTAAATTATATTTCAGAATTTTATAAGGAATTAGTTTTATGATGCTAAGCCTTTATTTGAAAGATTAAAGAAAAATCCTCCCAAATGGACTTATAAGCATACTAAGGCAATTAAGAAAACAAAATTAAAAACCAAAGAACTACCATGTTTAAGTCTTCCTCATCTTGATGTTTTTAAAATAGTTGAAACTGATGTATTAGATAAAAGTTATGGAGGAATCCTTAAGCAAAGGATTAATTCAAAATAACAACTTGTTTGTTTCACTTCAAGAGTCTGAAAAGGAGCTAGAGTTAATTACTTTACTATTCAAAAAGAAATCTTAACTATTGTGCTATGTATTCAAAAATTTAAAAGTGATATATTAAATCAACAATTCCTTTTAAGAATTAATTGTAAGGTAGCAAAGGATGTCCTTACTAAAGATGTTAAAAACCTTACCTCCAAACAAATCTTTGCAAGACAGTAAGGAATACTTTCTATACTTGACTTTGATTTTGAGTTTATTAAATGAAATTCTAATTCTTTACCAAATTTCTTAACTCGTGAATTTTTGTAAGGAACTAAAAAATGAGTAAAAGGCATATAATAAAAGAGCCTCAGTCTTTAACAAAGTTGGTTAATTCACTAGGTAAAGGTGCAATTGCATGAGAAAAAGAAGTTGATAAACTTCAAGATGACATAAGAAAGTTTTGGATAAATCCTTCACAAATCCTTTAATTCCTAAGCATATAGACTTTTTATGTGCTATCAAAAATAATTATGCTTAGCTCATACCTAATGAGGTTGCATGATTTTTCTTAAAAATGATATGTATCCTCAAACTAATATAAAGGATTGCTTGTATTATTAGCAAATACTTCCTGAAATAGGCTTGATGGCTATTGAACCCATAAAAAGAGGATCTGGTGGTGGATCTAGTTTTATGCCTTTAGAGATTGGTCCTATGCCAAATTTAAGGGAAAGAAAATTTTTAATCTAGAAGACTAGTAGGAAGATCTCTTTGGTTACCCCAAATCAAAGGAATGGTGGAAGGTTAAAACTTACAATTACTTCGATTATATAAAAGCATGGGAAAAAACCCTATTATATGAAAACAAGTAAAGAAAATTTAGTTAGTTCATTCAAATACATCTTTAAAATGACCCAAAAAGATTTCCAAATTGGTTTAAAACCTAGTTTTTAAATGGGACTTACATCATTTGACTTTACCCCATAAAGTAAGAATTATTTATAAATAGTTTTGTGTAGCAAACAAAGAAATTAATGAACCCTTATTAATGTTTATAGCTTGGTATCATGTTCCATGGATTATTAAATTGGACTATATCATTATAGATAAACAAGCTAATATCTTAGATGTGGATATTAAAAATGTTCCATAGTTAGTGGGAAAATTTTGATTTTTTCAACGATGTAGTCTACATAGAAAAATGAATTATTTGTATAAATGGACCTAAGACTCCATCACCAAAGTCAACTCCAACTAGTCCCAAAGACATATTAAAGACTTTAATAGTGTATGTATATATATATATATATATATATATATATATATATATAAAGAGTTTATTAGAAATGATGACTAATATCATCATTAATGTATTAACACTATTAGTATTTGCATACCTTGTTCTATTTTTACAGCATTAAATATTTGAGATTTGGCTTCATTTGTTAAATAAAAATTCCACCAACTTTTAAACTGTCTAGTAAATCCATTTAGTTTAAATCTTGCTATTTGGGGGTTAGAGTTACCTTTCTTAGTTTTTGTAGCAGTAGCAAACATCATCATATAATGTAATAGAATTAGAATTTGATTTTCTGACATCCCATCTAAATTCTATTTTACAATGTTGCTACCATTATATTGTATATAATTGCACTTAGACTATTCCTTTAATAAGAGGTAGACTAGAGTAGGTCTAGGATAATACAAATCAAAAGAAAAGAAAAAGGTTAAAAAACCTATGTAGTTTTATTTCATTATAGAGTTTAACTCCTTTTTAAGTGGAATGCTCCATTATTTTCTACTATACTCCACTTATGCTAAAGTAGCTTTATTAAAGCTAGTCCATTTCATTTTGTCCACTGAAAGTAGTTTTATCCCTTTTCTCTTCACAAGTCATATGGGTCCTAGGAATCTTGCAAAATATCATCATTAAGGTGCTCCTAACTACTTCCAGCTTGGTCGACTTGAGTGTCTTCAACTAGTTGAAGCAAATTAGCTATCATTTATAATAACCTTTCTTTTGATACCAACTCTATTAAAGTCTTTAATATCTCTTTGGGACTAGTGGGAGTTGGCTTTGATGGGAACCCTAAAGAAGATGAGTGAAAGGTTTCAAAGGATGCAAGAGGTCCATTGCACATTCCAGAAGGCTCGATAACACAAGCTAGAGCCAAAACGATGAAAGAAGCACTAAAAGGGCTAATTGAGGACATTTTACAAATAGTGTGAATTCAAGCTTGGAAGAGAGTTAAGGCCTTATTAATATGATTCGAGTACTTAATGGGTCAAGACTAAGTAATAGCATTTACTCTTAAATAGAAGTTTGTCCTAAATAAGTAATTGTATAAAAGTGAAAGTTTTCTATCTAAGAATTTGTCCTAGATAGGAATTTCTTCTAAATAAGGATTTGTCTTAAATAGGAATTTATGCCTCTTTAGGATTGCTATCTTAGCCTATAAATAGGCACCTCCTTGTAATTTCTAAAACATCAGACAACTTTGAGAGAAATAAAAAGTACCTCTTCTTTTGGCATTCAACTCAACTTATCACTCCCAATTCCTTTCTTTTACGAAGTGTGGCATCCATATCCTTCTTAAATACCCTAGGATCATGTTCCTTTGAATGTTAGGTCTAAGGTTTGTGTCATTAAAGTTTGATTTAGCTTTCTTGGATATTTTTTGATTCCTTGTGTGCATTGGGTCCCTAAGCCATATCTTTTAGGGTTTTCTGCATTGACTTTAGTGATGGAGCCTTAGGTTCTTTTATACAAATAATTCCTTTCCTTGTGTAGATTTCATCATCAAAAAAGTCAAAATTTTCCCACCATCAAATATTAATCCACCTTGCTAACACCTTAGGGCTCAAAAGCCATTGAATTCCACAAAACACAAAGCAAAGGACTCATTAATCATGATTAGCTTTTCTTATAGGAATTGAATGAGACTATCACTTCATTTTTAACTAATAAGGTTTCTCCATTCATTGCACTAGCTCATTTAGACAATATTTTTATGAAATTAACTTTTATGTCTACACCAAACATTATATTCATTGTAACAAGCCCATATGTGCATGTTTGGTATTCTAAATCCATTGAATTCCATCAAACAAAAGACTCATTGATCTTGATTAGCTTCCCTTATAAGGATTGACTGGTTCCATCCTTGGAGGTTGGCAATGTCACTACATTTCTTCCCAATAAGGCTTTCTCTTTTGTTTTAAGCACTTATTTACCCAAAATGATTAGGAAATTAACTATTGTATCTACACTAAACATTATATTCCATGTAACAAGCAAGTCATCACACATTTGGTACTTTGAATCCATGGAATTCCATCAAGCAAAGGACTCCTTAATCTTTATTAGCTTCTCTTACAAGATTAATTAGTTCCATCCCTGAGGGGTGGTTCCGTTGCTACATTTCTTCCCAACATGGCTTCTCCTTTTGTTGCAAGGACTCATTCACTTAAAATGATCATGAAACTGAATTTTGTATTTATACCAAACATTATATTCCTTTAGGACAAGCATGTCCTTTCAAATTTGGTACTGGTGTGATTATACAACTTGTTGATTGATCTAACACTTATCCTAAGGGAGTTTTTGTGATTGTTTTTGTACAAGTTAATGAGTTAGTCTTCCTAGCAAATTTCTACATTCTTGACATGGAGAATGATAATTCTCCCAATGCTAGCTAGTCCTATCTTGTTAGGAAGACCTTTGTTAAAGATATCAAGCAAAAAGATAGATCTTCATGATGGTACACTCACCATGGAGTTTGATGATGAAATTGCTCGATACAACTTTGAGGCCATGAGATATCCCAATATAGTGCATATTTAGCTTTTGCTATTGACATTCTTGATTCTTTAGTGCAGGCAAATTTTTGAGCTCAATGGGAAAGACAAGTTGAAAGTAGTCCTTAGCCAACACCTAGAGAAGGAAGATATTAAGAAACCAAATAGAGAAATACCTTTGTTTGAAAAGGTAAAGGACATGATAATGACATTACATTCATTACATCCTATTCCAAGAAGGCATGATGTATCTTATATTGAATTTCCTATTTTTAACAACAAACTTCTACTTTCTATTGTACAGTTCCAATATTAGAATTAAAGCCATTACTAGAACATATCAAGTATGTTTTCTTGCAAGATGGCAAAACTCTACCAGTGATCATTGCAAAGAAATTGACCCTATTGCAAAAAGAAAAGCTTGTTTGGGTTCAAAGAGATCACTAGATGGCAATTGGATGGATCACAATAGGCACCACAGTGGTAAAAAACCAAGATGATGAGTTGAGTCCCACTTGAAATCAAAATGGGTTGAGAGTTTGTATTGATTACTGCAAGCTAGATGCTGTAACTCACAAAGGTCATTTTCCTTTACCTATTATTGATCAAATGCTTGAAAGGTTGGCTGGTCAATGTCACTATTGTTTTCTTGATGGTTATTCATGTTACAACCAGATTGTGATTGCTTTGAAAGACTAGGAGAAGAAAACCTTTACATGCCCATTTGGAATCTTTGCCTATTGATGCATGCCTTTTTATTCTTTGTAATGCTCCAACCACATTTCAAAGCTGTATGGTTAGCATATTTTCTGATTATACTGAAAAAAAATCATTGAAGTTTTTATGGATGATTTTATTGTTGATGGAAACTCTTTTGATGCATATTTAGATAACCTTACACTTGTGCTTAAAAGATGCATGGAAACTAAACTTATTAAGTTTTTTAATTCTCAAAGAAATCAAAGGAGAAAACCTTTACTTTTTATTTCTTTCAAAGTTGTATGATATTTTAGAGTTTACAAGGAGGTGTCTATTTATATGTTAAGATAGCAGAAACTCCTATCTAAGAAAAATTCTTTCACAAAAAACTTTTCACTTTTATACAATCACTTATTTAGGATAAACTCTTATTTAGGAGTGAATGTTATTACTTAGTCTTGCCCCATTAAGTGCTCCAATCATATTAATATGGTCTTAACTCTCTTCCAAGCTTGAATTTGCACCATTTGTAGCTTGGTTAGCCTGAATGTCCTAAATCAGCCCATTTAGTGCTCCTTTCATCTTTTAGCTCTAGCTTATGTTATCTTTTAGCTCTAACTCTTATTATTGGGCCTTCTAGAATGTGCAATGGCCCTCCTACATCCTTTGAAACCTTCTACGCATAATCTCTAAGCTTCTTACACATAAAACTTTCACTTTTATAACAATCACTTAATCACTATTAAGAATGAATGTTATTACTTAGGCCTAACCCATTAAGTACTCCAATCATATTAATAAGGTCTTAACTTTCTTTTAAGTTTGAATTCACACCATTTGTAGCTTAGTAGGCTTGAATTTCCTAAATCAACCCATTTAGTGCTCCTTTCATCTTTTAACTCTAGCTTATGTTATCAAGCCTTCTAGAATGTGCAATGGACCTCTTACATCCTTTGAAACCTTTCGCGCATCATCTTTAAGCTTCTCATCATTCTCGCTTTCCTTGAAAGGATTCATCCTTCAATTATCACTTACATCAAAAGGGAAAAAATCAAAAATATTAAATGTTGCACTCATATTATACTCACTAGGAAGGTTCATCTTATAAGTATTGTTATTAATCCATGCTATAACTTGAAATGCACCATCTCTTTTTGGCTATAGCTTTGAATGCCCCTAAGCTAGGAATTGTTCGTTGCGCATATGCACCCAAACCCAATTAGTTTTATGGCATAGGATAAAGTGTGCCATTTTTGAAAATCTATCAACAACAACAAATATAGAATCCCTACCCCTTTTTGATCGCAACAACCTAAGTATAAAGTCCATAGATAAATTAACCTAGGGATAGCTAGGTATGGGTAAGGGGGTATACAAGCCATGGGGTAAAACTCTACATTTAGTCTGCATATAGCATTTCTCATATACCCTCTTAACATCACATTTCATGTGTGGCCAAAAGAAATGTTTAGTTAGGACATCTAAGGTTTTCCTAACTCTAAAATGACCCATTAGACCACTATAATGAGCTTCTCTCATAACCAACTCTCTTAAAGAACGGATAGGCACACAAAAACAATTTTCCTTAAATAAGAAACCCTCATGCCTATAAAACTTCTCAAAGGCTAACCTCTCACATGCTCTATACATATTAGCAAAATCAAGATCTTCCATATAATAGTCTTTAGTATATTCAAATCCTAATAATTTTGCAATAAATGTAGATATAAGGGCATACTTGCAAGATAATGCATTAGCTACCTATTTTCCTTACCTTGTTTATATCATGTAGGGAAAGGTCTTAATGAATTCAATCCACTTGACATGTCTTTTGTTTAATGTTCCTTGTCCATTCAAGTGTTTTGAGGATTCATGGTCAGTATGGATGACAAACTTCTTGGGCCAAAGGTAATGTTGCCATGACTTTAAAACCCTTACTAATGCATACATCTATTTATCATAAGTAGGATAATTAAGACTTACTCCACTTAACTTTTTACTAAAGTAGGTAATTAGGTGCCTTTCTTGCATCAAAATAGTTTTAATGCCAATACTTGAAGCATCACACTCAATCTTGAAAATTTTTGCAAAGCCAAGTAAAGCAAGTAAAGGTGTAAAACCTAATTTTTCTTTAACGCAATTAAAAGTCTTATCTTGATCACTACCCCATTTAAAATGCATGTTCTTTTTGATAACCTCAATTAGTGGTGTAGCAATGGTGTTAAAGTCCCTAACAAAGCGTTTATAAAACTAGTTAGACCATGAAAGTTACACACATCGCTAATTGACTTAGGTGTAGGCCAATCATATATTGCCTTAACTTTTTCCTCATCAACCTCAATACCTTTAGCACTCACAACATAGTGAAGAAATATGATCTGATTAGTATAAAAGGAACATTTCTTAAAATTAGCATTAGAACATAAATGATCAAGATGCTTTTGTAGGCTTTTGCTATAAACCAAAGTATCATCAAAATACACAAATTTACTAATGACTGGATACAAAACATGATTCATGAATCACATAAAAGTGTTTGGTGCATTAGTGAGATCAAATGGCATAACAAGTTATTTATACAAACCATACTTAGTTTTGAAAGTTGCTTTCCACTCTCCCCCTCTCTCATCCTAATCTAGTGATATTCACTTTTCAAAACAATTTTAAAGAAGACACATGAGCCATGCAATTCATCCAACATGTCATCTAATCTAGGTATGGGGTGATGATACTTTGCAATGATTTTGTTGATCGCTTGACACTCAATACACATCCTCCAAGTCTTATCTTTCGTGGATGCAAGTAAGACAAGAATCGCACAAGGACTCATGTTTTTCCTCACAATATCCTTTCATAATGAGTTTCTCAACCTGCCATTAAAGTTCCTTTTTCTCCTTAGGATTACTCTTATATGCTAGTTGGTTTAGGATGGATGCACTAGGGATAAAATCAATTTGATGCTCAATTGCTCTCTTAGGTGGCAATCCACTTAAGACATTGTCATGGAATATATCTCCAAATTCTTGCAAAAGAGAAATAACAACACTAGGCAAAGATGGGTCAAAATTGTTAGTGTTAAAATAAGTCTTTTTGTACAAAAGTACGATCATAGGTAATTTGGTATAAAATATTTTTTTGACATCACTTTCTTTTGCATAAAAACTTTTTATTTCCTTCTCTCTCTCTTATGTCCACTGGTTGTTTCCTCCCTTTTCTATTTTGATTATCCCTTTTTTTCAATCTCTCTTTTCTATTCATTCTCATTTTTAATCCCTAACTAATCCTCATAAGCTTGTTGAGATGATAATGGTACAAGAGTGACAAGTTTTTCATTTATTACAAAGGAATATCGATTCTTGAAAACATCGTGAATAATTCGCTTGTCAAATTGCAATGACCTTCTTAATAGAATATGACCCACAGGTATGGGTATAACATCACATAAAACTTCATCATGGTACCTTTAGATAGAAAATGACACAAACACTTGGTTATTTGCCCTAACTTTACCACTCTCATTCAATTGTTAAACCTTATATGTCGTAAGATGCTTCATAGTTAGTAAATTTAGCTTTTTAACCATAATTGTGCTAGCCATATTAGTGTAGTTCTCACTATCAATAATCATACTACATACCTTATCTTTGATGAGACACCTTATATGAAAGATGTTATTTTGTCACACTTCATTTTCTTCCTTCATTTACACATTCAATGCTTGCCTTGTGACGAGAACTACTCCATTAACTAGATACCCCTCTCCATCACATTCACCATCTAATGATGGCACATAATCATCGTCTAATTCACTTGCAGTTTCAACATCACCGTTACCTTTCAAGATCATTGCACACTTATTTAGTCATTTAGATGCAATGTGACCCCTTCCCAAACAATTAAAACATTTAATATTTGTATTTTTACTTGCTTAGGGATCAAAATTTCATGCCTCTTTGCTAAAACCCACATTCTTGCTCTTGGATAGCTCAATTTTGGACTTGTAATTAGCCTTTTCATGTCTTTTACTCCAATTTGGCTTCCAAGATGAGGTAGTACCCCAATTCTACCCAAATTGTGTGGAACCTTTTTGTTTAAGTTGTCTTTCAACTTTCATTGTCATATGCACCATTCCTTCTAATTCCACATAGTATTGCAACTCAACCACATTATCTATGTCTCTATCTAGCCCTTGTAGAAATTGAGCCATGGTTACCTCTTTATCTTGTTCTACAATCACCATAATCATGGCAATCTCCATCTCCTTATGGTAGTCCTCTACACTCTTGGTGCCCTGAGTGAGCCATTATAGCCTCTGGTACAACTTCATATAATAATGATTAAGGATAAACCTCTTCTTTACGATAGCCTTCATCTCCTCTTATGGTTGCCTCTCTATCTTCTTCTACAATCACCTTAATCATGGCAATCTCCATCTCCTTGTGATAGTCCTCTACACTTTTGGTGCCCTAAGTGAGCCCTTGTAGCCTTTGGTATAACTCCTTATAATAATGATTAAGGACAAGTCTCCTCCTTATGATAGTCTTCATCTCCTCCCATGTATCAATAGGTCACCCATGATTCCTTCTCCTAGTCAAAATAATTTGATCTCACCAAATAATAGTATAATTAATAAATTCAATGACAACAAGCATTACTTTTTCTCTTAAAAATAGTTATGGCAATCAAAAACCAATTCAACCCTTTTCTTTTATTCTAAGTATGCATCAGAATCATTCTTACCTTGGAATAGAGGAATTGTCATTTTAATATTGCCCAAATTATGGTCATAAGTGCCTTGCCTCCAAAAATCTCTTTGATCCCTTCTATTATTGGTAGTTCTAACCATAGTAGTTTGATCATCAAATTCATCTTCTTCTATATAATCTTCATGGTCATAGGCTCGTCTTAATTGCCTTCTTGCATTAGGAGCCTCATAGTCCCCATCCATCCTTTGCAACTTTGCTATTGTATTAGCTTACTCCTCTATTCTCTCCCTTATATCATATATAGCTTTGAGCATGAAGGACACATCTCTAACTCCCTCATGAGCAACACCTTTGTCTTTGAAAGTCATAGTATTTTGAACAGATGATTAGGATACCTGACAAAACACTCTCTCATGTGTTTCACTCAAAAGAAAAGGTGTCACACTCCTTCATGTGTACACTTTATAACTTTTTTCTTAATATGAACTTGCACTCTTACCTTTTACCACTCAAATTTCCCTTTTTAACTCTTTAAAGAACTAAACAATCTAAATCAAGAGGATTGATTTTAAATAGAATAAGATAAATGACATAGAATTGAATGAATTGGAGAACAAGGAGTCAAAAAAAAAAGGAAAAAGAAAAAGGATTTCAAGGCAAAAAAATTAAATGAATTAAACTCACATAAATCTAGATAAGCGATTAAACCTAAAGAACAAACTTGAATGACATAATAAAAAAATAGATGGCAAAATTTGAGTTGAGCAAGAAAGCTATATTATTATTGTGGCCAATATAACAAACTATTTAAGTTTTATCAATAACTTGAATTTAATGTCTTCTTTTTTTATCCTTATTTTTTCTCGTTCCTCTTTTTTTTTTTTGGCTCAACACAAAATAACAATGGAATACTTAAAGACAACAATTGGAATTGAAATTAGCATATTTTTTGATAGTTATGATCTTAAACAAACAAGCAAAATGAAAAGGGCTACAAACAGATAGATTAGTGCATTTGAATGGTAATGTGCTTAATAGAAAAATTAAAAAGAAATAAATAAATAACTCACAAGGTAGCAAATTGAAGAACTAGTTGATCTAACCTAATTCAAAATAAGGCTCTGATACCAACTAATGCAGAAAACCTCAAAAGATGTGGCTTAGGGACCTAACGCACACAAGGAATCAAGGGATATCCAGGAAAGCTAAATCAAACTTTAATAACACAAACCTTAGACCCAACATTCAAAGGAACATGAACCTATAGTACTTAAGAAGGATATGGACACCACACTCTAGAAAATAAAGGAATTGGGAGTGATAAGTCAAGTTAAACGCCATAAAAAGAGGTACTTCTTGATAAGTTCTCTAGTTCTCAAAAGAATTGAAGGAGAAACCCTTACTTTTTATTTCTCTTAAAGTTGTTTGATGTTCCAGAGCTTACACAAAGTTTCCTATTTATAGGCTAAGATAGCAATCCTAAAGAGGCATAAATTCCTACATAGGATAAATTCTTTTTTAGAAGGAACTCCTATCCAAGACAAATTCTTATTCAAAAAACTTTCACTTTAATACTATCACTTATTTAGAATAAACTCCTATTTAGGAGTGAATGGTACTATTTAGTCCTAGCTCATTAAGTACTTTAATTATATTAGTAAGGTCTTGACTCTCTTTCAAACTTGAATTTGCACCTTCTGTACCTTGCTTGGCCTAAATGTCCTCAATCAGCCCATTTAGTGCTTCTTTCATCCTTTTGGCTCTATCTTGTATTATTGGGCCTTCTAGAATGTGCAATGGACTTCTCACATCCTTTGAAGCTTTCCACACATCATCTCGAGACTTCTTATCATTTGCTATTCTCCTCATCTTTATTTTTGTTTTTGCATGTGATTTTGTGTTTTTGTTTTCTTTAATCTTTTTTTACATTTAATTCTTACATTGGGACAATGTAAGGTTTACATATGGGAGAAGGATCAATTTGTTTCATTCAATTTTGTTTAGTCTATTATCTAGATTTTTTTATAAGAACTTATGCTTGATCAGATTGTTTTAAATCAATTGTTTAGTTTCAAAAAAATTTTCTTTTGTTATTGCATGCTAATGTAAATGAATGACATCTTCCTTACTTGATGGTTGATTTGGAATTTGACAAGATCTTATTAAGTGTATTGAGAGTGTTTTGGCTACTATAAATGTTCAAGTGTATACTCTTTAGAGAGGTTTGTGTGGATTTATAATTTGGCATGGTTGCTTATAGTGTCACTTGCTTTTGTATGTTGCATACTTTGCATTCACGAAGGATTTTGTGGATATATCTTATGAAAACCTTCATGACACAAAGCTCATCCACTAGGGGTGACCTAAGAGTTCAAAGGCTTATTGTATACACCAAATGCAATCTTGATTCCTATGAAAGTGAATTAGGATTTGTTTTAATTTGTTTTATTACTTAAGACAAGCAAAAGTTAAGTGTTGGGGAACTTGATAAGTATGTTAAGTGCACTATGTTTATTTTTTATATATAACCTTTTTAGTGTATTTTCTTCTTAAACGTACTTATTAGAGTTGATTTTATGTTTTGGAAGAGGACCAAATGGATTGGACCAATTTGGAAACTTAAAGATGCAGTTTTGAGAAAATATGACCATCAGAGGATATTTTGGGAATTTCACATTCTTTACATTATTGGATGGATTTAGGGCCTTCTTGAGAATTAAAATAGATATTTTAAGCTTCTAAAATGGGTTTATTTGTAGAGATCTAAGAAGAAATGGGTCACAAACTGATGTCTCCAATCCAACTTGTAGGCTAGTGCAAGTTATCTTAATTAAGAGCTATTCTCTGAATAAGTTAAGTTGGTTTCTAAAGAGAAAGTGTTCAACTTTCTTTGAGTTATTTTTGCTGTCCCTTAGAGCTATATAAATAGATATGTTAGGATACCAAAAGCAGAGACATATGTAGACTTCTCTTTTCTTTCTTTCTTTCTTTCTTGTACACATGCTTATCAAATTAAAAGCTAGAGTTTTATTCTTAATTATAAGGATTGAAATCATTGGAGGAATCATTGTGTGATTTATTGGTTTTTATTTCTAATTTGATTCTTTACTTTGAATTCTTATGTTCATCTGTTATAATTACTGTTTATAATTATATTATTTTATTTACTAGGATGCATACTAGACAATATGCTTTATGATCTAATGCTAGTTTAGAATTCAAGTCCGTAATTACTTAATAATTCTAATGCTAAGTAGAATTATGGTCAAGTTTTGCCTTATTTCTGTGGAGGAATGATCTAAAATTAAATAGATCAACTTATGAATTTGTTGTTTAGATTTAGCTATCTTTCTTATCATAATGCTATCAATAAATTATATCTTGAGAGCTTGTTTAAGGTAATTTAGTTGATAAGAGATTAATTGAAGAGCTTGTCTCAATTAACAATGAACTGAGGAAAGAATTAGAATGATAGAGTTTTTCATTATTTTAGGTCAAATATTAATTAAAGAATAAATGATCTTTAGTGTCAATGATCAATGTGTCAATCTAATAGTGTAAATCTCTTTATTACCAAAGGTGTGTTCATTTATTGATTTTATTTATGATTGGTTTTGTATCTTGCTTTTTATTTGTTTAATTAAAACCACAATTCTCCTCCTATACTCTTTTATTTGAGTAAACTCAATAGGATTAAGATCATTAATTAATTAATAAATCAAAACTCAGTATTTGTGGATTCAACCTCTACTCACCTTAATTATAAACCTGTTAATTGAGTGTTTTAGAGTAATTTTGGTGTATTTGGCTCACATCACAAGTAGAACCAGCCAACATATTTAACATATCCTCTACCCTAGGATTAGGGAATCTATACTTGATGGTGACCTTATTGATGGCTTTGTTCTCAACACACATCCTCCAAGAACTATCTTTCTTAGGAGTTAGCAAAGTAGGCACATCATGTGGATTGACACTATGAGGCATAAAACCTTTGGAAAGTAATTCTTCAATTGTCCTATTCGACTTAGCATATTTCTTTGAGTTCATCCTAAAATATGACAGATTAGGTAATTGTGAATTAGGAACCAAGTCAATGGCATGTTATGTGTCACTCAAAGATTGTAACTCACTGGGAAGAACATTGGACATAATATCAACAAAATTATCTAACAACATATTAAGCACAGATTGAAGGTGAAATCTTGATATGTTAGTCTATGGGGTTATTATTATTATTATTTTCCATAATGATTACCAAACAATTATTAATTTCTAACTCAGATGTGCTACCAATAGTGATGCACCACCACTATTTTTTCTGCTCCCCTAGCCATCACCAGTGATCAAAACCAATCTAGAAAGATTTGTTGGCCTTTGATATACTTTTCTCCACCATCAATGTACCATTCTAGAGCCTCAACATCTCCATCTTAACTATCTTTTGCATGTCACCTTCTCCACTATGCCATATCGCTGACTAAAACTCAAATCATTGGTGTGGCTGTCCTCTGCTTTACTGTGCTTTGCCATAGACCCTCCTCATTGATGAGTGTGAAGCTTCATCAAAGCCAACAACAACAAAACCAACAGTTTGCTTATTACCCAATGAGCATTCCTAATACTCTCTTGGTATTTTTAGGTTTTTTACTATCATCAGCTTAGTTGAGCATAGAAAAAAAGTAAAAGAGAAAAAAGTTAAAAAAATGGAATTTTTGTTCAGCCATTTTAGTTCTTAGACCTTTTTTATTTCAAGTGTTCTTCTCAAGGACAACTTTGCCATTATCTTGTCTAATGGAAAGTATGGCCTATTATTTATGTTGCTTGGCTTTTGAAGGAGGAGATTAGTTAATTGGATCTCACATTGCTTGATACTTATTTACAATGCATCTTGATGGAGTCAAGTGCTTTCAACCATAAGGGAATAATATCAGTACTAAGATGAAGTCTAAGACTTTGAATACAAAGCATAAATTCAAGTCCAAATTATGATAATCTCCTATTCAAACCACAATTTTTATTTAGTTGTTCTTCCAACTTATTTAGTTATTTTCTTGTAGGTTTTTAAGTCATATTTCAATTTTTATTCTTATTTGGATTTAGTCCTTTAGCTCTACATATAGGACCCATGTTAGGTCTTTCAATCAAACTGCTTATGATTATTGTCAATGACTGTTGTTCTCATTTACTTTCAAGTGCAGATACCCACGTGTTATTATTTTTTTGGGTACTGATTTTCTTGTTTATCTTTTTAATTTTCCTATGTTCTTGTTTTCATAAGTCATCCTACATCAAAATGCCTTAGGTTATCCTGGATGGGAGCTTGTGTGGCAATCTCATGCAGGATGAGGTCCCTTAGGTCCTTTGGCTCCCTTTGCAAAGGAGACTTTTGTGGCTACCACACTAAGATGGGATGCCTTAGGTTCTCCTAATAGTGAGCTTGTGTGGCAACTTAGCTCAGGCCAAGATGCCTTGGGCACTCTAAGCTCTCCTTGTGTAGGAGAACTATGCAGCAATAGTACTCGTGGAAAGGTGTCATAGGTTCTCCTAGTAAGGGGCTTATGTGGTGACCTTGATAAGGATGAGATACATTAAAGCCCAATTGGATCTCCTCATGCAGGTCTAAGTGGTGATCTCACTTAGTATAGGGTGCCTTAAGTTCTCTTGCCAAGGGGCTTGTGTAGGAAACTCACTATGGATGAGGTGCCATGAACCTTCCTAGCTTTCATTGTGTGGCGAGTGTTCTCAAGATAAGTGCCTTAGGTTCTTTTGTTAGAGGACCTTTGTGGTTATCTTGATTGGGATAAGATGCTTTAGGTTGATGCGAACCCTAAAAAACATGGCTTAGGGACCCAACACACACAAGAAATCAAATAATACCCAAGAAAGCTAAATCAAATTTCATTCGCACAAACCCTAGACCTGATATTGAAAGGAACACAAACCTAAGGTATTAAGAAGAATAAGGATGCCACTAAAAAAAAAGAGGGGAATTGAAAGTGATAAGTTGTGTTGAACACCACAAGAAGAGTTACTTCCTAATAAGTTATTTAGTTCTTGAAAGAATCAAAGAAGAAAACTCTCACTTTTTATTTCTCTTAAATTGTCTAATTTTAAAGTTTTCAAGGAAGTGCCTATTTATAGACTAGGATAACAACCTTAAAAGAGATGTAAATTCTTATTTAGGACAAACTCCTATCTAGGACAAATTCTTATTCAAAAAACTTCCACTTTTATAACAAATACTAATTTAGGACAAACTCCTATTTAAGAGTAAACACTATTACTTAACCCAGACACATTAAGCACTCTAATTATATTAATAAGGCCATAACTCTCTTTCAAGCTTGAATTTGCACCATTTGTAGATTGGTTGGCCCAAATATCCTTAATCAGCTCATTTAGTGCTTCTTTCATCTTTTTTACTCTAGCTTATGTTATTGGACCTTTTGGAATGTGTAATGAATCTCTTGCATCCTTTGAAGCCTTCCATGATCAACTTTAAGCTTTCATCTTTCCCCCTCTCCTTGAAAAGATTTGTCCTTGAATCATTACCTTTATCAAAAGGAGAAAGATCAGAAATATTAAATGTTGCACTCACATTATGTTCATCGAGAAAGTCCAACTTATAGACATTGTCATTAATCCATGCTACTACTTGAAATGACCATCTCCTTTAGGCTGTAGCTTTGAACACCTTTGATCTGGGAACCATTCGTTAGGCATATACACCTAAACCCAATCACTAGGTTCAAATACCACCTTCTTTCACCCTTTATTAACATAGGATGTATATTGCTCAGTTCCTTTTACAATATGTTGTTGCACCTTCTTATGCAATTTCTTCACCATGTTAGCCTTGCATTCACCATCTAAACTAACATACTCGTCGATAGGTATAAGCATCAAATCCAAAGGAGTCAAAGGATTAAAACCACATACAATTTCAAATGGAGAGTGTTGTTCCCACAGCCTTGTATGGGTTGTAATTGTTGTCAACTAGGATTAAGTGTGCAAGAGAGCAAAGTCACATGGAAGGGCAGTAAAGTCACATGGAAGGGCAAGAAAGTAAATCTGCCGCGTAAGGGCAAGAACGTAAATTTTCCATGTATGTAAGCCCTATTAGGGTTTCATGGAAGAGAGTATATAAAGGCCTTGGAAGACAAAACTAGGGTAGAGGGCCAACACAATTGAAAAAACAGCAACCCTACAACAACCGGCCAAAAAGGAAGAGAGAGCAGAACAGCAAGAGATCAGAAACGACACCACTGGGAGAGCAAACCAGAAACGTCACCACTGGGAGAGCAAACCAGAACGTGTGACCTCCTGCAAGCAAACCAGAAATGCCTCCTGCAAGCAAACCAGAAACACATCCTGCAAGCAAACCAGAAACATATCCTGCAAGCAAACCAGAAACGCACAACCAGCAAGAGGAGAAATAAGAAACAGACCACCCGGAAGAGAAGACAGCAGACCTGGTATCCGTGAGACCACCCGGAAGAGAAGACAGCAGACCTGGTATCCGTGAGACCACCCGGAAGAGAAGACAGCAGACCTGGTATCCGTGAGACCACCCGGAAGAGAAGACAGCAGACCTGGTATCCGTGAGACCACCCGGAAGAGAAGACAGCAGACTAGAAGCGTGAGGCAGGCCGAGAGACGTGAACCAGAAAAACCAGTAGCGTGAGGCAGGCTAAGAGACGTGAAACAGCAGACCAGAAGCGTGAGACCAGAACGTGCAATGGCGTGACTGATCAGAAGCGTGGGGCAGGCCGTGAGACGTGAAATGGCAGACCAGAAGCTTGAGTACAAGCTGTGAAACCGTGAGACGGTGAAAGCAGGAGTTGTGTGAAACAACCTAGAGAAGGAATTCGGCGAAGCATCGGAAAGAACTCAACGTATTTCCAGATTTCTTCAAGAGAGGTTAGAGAGTGTTGCGGTGAACTTCTAAGTGGCAGTGGAGTAGCCTTTCAATTCAACAGAGGCAAGACAAGCTAGAAGAAGGGTAGACACAGTAAGTGACACTCTTTGTATTGTACTTGCTTAGTAATTGCAATAGTGAAAGGAGCAGAAGATTAAGACATCCATTGTAACTGGAATTCTCAAGTATAGTGGATAGTCTCAGTAAGGGAGAGTCCCTATCACCGTGGATGTACGTCACGTTGACGGAACCATGTAAATCTCGTGTGTTCTTAATTTGCTTTACGTTCTATGTTTTGAATTGAGTTGTGAATGCAGCTAAAGTATCAGCCAACCCATAACTTAACGAAGACCTAAATAAGAACATCCAAATTGTCTATTAGGCAAGGTGTCTGAAAGGTGACTTTGGGGACTATTGTGATTAGTAGGTAGTAATAGATCTACCTTAGTTGAATCTAAGAAAGAGTTCACTTTTAAGAAGAGATTGAAGTTGTTCACTTTCTTGCGAATTGCAAATTGTGGTGATACTGATTCAGCCCCTCTCTCAGTATCACAAACTAGTAGATCCTAGGGTGAAGTTAGGAACTTCAGAGAGTAACTAATAGCATAATGAATACTCCAATTATATGCAAACTTGACATGTTGTAAACAATTTTCCCTTATTTTTAAATTCATTCAAATAATAGCATACAACAAAGTAAAAAGAGTTCAATTAACTACCTTCGTTTGCCAATTAGTTTGTGGATAGCAAGTAGTTGAAAACAATATCTTAGTACCAAACTTACCCTAGAAAGTCTTCTAGAAGTAACTTAAAAAACTTTGTATCCTAATTTGCAATAATACTCTAAGGCAAGCCTTGTAAATGTACTACTTCTGTAAAGAATAATTCAGCTAAATTGTTTGCAACGTCAATTTTATGGTTTGTGATGAAGTGTGTCATCTTTGGAAATTTGTCAACAACAATAAATACAAAATCTCAACCCCTTTTTGACCATGGCAACCCGAGTACAAAGACCATAGATAAATCAATTTAGGGATCTTAGGTATGGGTAAAGGGTTGTACAAACCATAGGGTAAAACTTTAAATTTAGCCTATTTGTATGTTATGCATTTCTTACATACCCTCTCAACATCTCATTTCATGTGTGGCCAAAAGAAATGTTTAGCTAAGGCATATAGGGTTTTTCTAACTCTAAAATCACCCCCATAGGCTTTTCTCATGACCAACTCTCTCAAATAACTCATAGGTACAATAAATAATAATTTTGTAGTAAATGTAGAGATAAGGGCATACTTGTGAGATAATGCATTAGCTACCATATTTTTTGTAGCTTATTTATATTTGACAATGTAGGGAAAGGTGTCAATGAATTCAACCCACTTGGCATGCCTTTATTTCAACTTTCCTTGTCCCTTCAAGTGTTTTAAGGATTCATGGTTAATATGGATGACAAAATCCTTAGGCCAAAGGCAGTGTTGCCATTTCTCCAAAACCCATACCAATCCGTACACCTTTTTATCATAAGTAGGATAATTAAGGTCTACTCCACTTAGCTTTTCACTAAAGTAGGCAATTGAACACCTTTTCTGCATCATGATAGGTCTAATGCTAATACCTAAGTCATCACACTTAATCTTAAAAGATTTTCCAAAGTCAGGTAAATCAAGAAAAGGTGTAGAACTTAATTTTTCCTTAATGTAATTAAATCACTACCTCACTTAAAACTCATGTTCTTTTTAATAACTTCAATTAAGGGTGTAGCAATGCTGCTAAAGACCTAACAATGCATCTATAAAAACTGCATAGACCATGAAAGCTATACACATCGCAGACTTAGGTGTAGACCAATCAAGAATTACTTTAACTTTTTCCTTATTAACCTTAATACCTTTAGCACTCACAATATAGCCAAAAAGTATGATCTACTTAGTACAAAAGGAACATTTCTTGAGATCAACATACAATTTCTCAGAACGTAAAACAATTAAAATAGAATGTAAATGATCAAAATGTTCTTCTAAGTTTTAGTTATAGACCAAAATATCATCAAAATACATAACTATGAATTTGCCAATAAATGTACACAAAACATGATTCATTAATCACATAAAAGTGCTTGGTGCATTAGTGAGACCAAATGGCATAACAAGCCATTCATACAAACCATACTTAGTTTTGAATGTAGTTTTCCACTCATCTCCCTCTCATATCTTAATCTATTGATATCCACTTTTCAAATCAATTTTAGAAAAGACACATGAACTATGTAATTCATCTAACATGTCATCTAACCTAGGTATGGGATGACGATACTTTATAGTAATTTTGTTGACCACTCAATAGTCAACACACATCCTCTAAGTCCCATCCTTCTTAGTTACAAGTAAAATAGGAACTACATAGGGACTCATGCTTTCTCTCACATATTCTTTCAACATAAGTTCCTTTACCGACCTTTAAAGTTCTTTTGTCTCCTTAAGATTACTCCTATATGCTAGCCAATTTGGAATGGATGTGCCAAGGATAAAATCAATTTGAGGGTGAAATCCTCTTTTAGGTGGTAATCTACTTAGAACATCCTCAGGGAATACATCTTCAAATTCCTACAAAAGAGAAATAACAACATTAAGTAGAGACGGGTCAAACTTGTTAGTGTTAAAATAAGCCATTTTTTACAAAAGTACAATCATAGGTTGTTTGGCATAAAATGCTCTTTTGACATCACTTTCTTTTGCATAAAGACTTTCCTTTTTCTTCTATCTCTCTCTTGCATCACCATTTTTTCTCTTCTCTTTTCTATTTCAATTATCCCTCTCTTTTCAATCTCTCTTTTCTATTCACTCTCATTTTTAATCTTTAATTTATTCTCATAAGTTGGTTGTAGTGTTAATGGTACAAGAGTGGTGGGTTTTTCATTCATTATGAAGGAATTTTGGTCCTTAAAGTCATCATGCATAACTAGTCTGTCAAACTGTCATGGCCTTCCTAATGGAATATGGCTTGCATGCATAGGTACAACATCATATAAAAAAACTTCATCGTGGTACCTTTTGATAGAAAATAACACAAGTACTTGCTTATTTACCCTGACTTTACCACTCTTAGTCAACCATTAAAGCTTATAAGGCTTAGGATTATACTTCATAGTAAGTAAATTCAGCTTTTCAACCATAATTGTAGTACAACTCCACTATTAATAATCATACTACATAATTTATCTTTGATGAAACACCATGTATGAAAGAAGCTATCTTGTTGCACCTTGTTCTCTTTCTTTACTTGCACATTCAATGCTCACCTTGTGATGAGAGCTACTTCATTAACTGAATACTCCTCTCCATCACTTTCACCCTCTAATGATGGCATAAAATCATCATCTAACTCACTTGCAGTCTTAACATCACCATTACCTCTCAATACCATTGCATGCTTATTTGGACATTGAGCTACAATGTGACCCCTTCCTAAACACTTAAAACATTTAACATCTCTATTTCTACTTGGTTGGGGATCAGAATTACCTACCTCCTTGCTAGAATCCACATTCTTGCTCTTAGATAGCTCAGCTTTGGACTTGTAATCGACCTTCTCGTTCTTTTAGTCCAATTTGGCTTCCAGGATGATGTAGAACCTAATTTCTACCCAAACTGTGTGGAACCTTTTCATTTAAGTTGTCTTTCAACTTTTATTGTCATGTGCACCATGTTTTCTAATTCCACGTAGTATTGCAATTTAACTACATTAGCTATGTCTTTATTTAGCCCTTGCAAAAAACAAGCCATGGTTGCCTCTTTATCTTCTTCTACATTAGCCCTAATCATAGCGATCTCCATCTCCTTGTAATAGTCCTTCACACTTTTGGTGCCTTGAGTGAGCCCTTGTAGCCTTTGGTACAAATCCCTATAATAGTGATTAGGGATAAACCTCCTCCTTATGTATCAATAGGCCTGTCACAATTTTGTCTCATAGTCAAAACAAGTTGATCCCACCAAATAATAGCATAATTAGTAAATAAAATAACAGTAGGCTTTACCTTTTTTCTCTTTAGAGTAGTTGTGGTAGTAAAAAACTAGTTAAATCTTCTTCTCCCATTCTAGGCACACATCAGGATCATTCTTACCTTGGAATGGAGGAATTGTCATTTTAATGCT
This sequence comes from Bruguiera gymnorhiza, assembly GCA_020883675.1. Lineage (NCBI taxonomy): Eukaryota > Viridiplantae > Streptophyta > Magnoliopsida > Malpighiales > Rhizophoraceae > Bruguiera > Bruguiera gymnorhiza. Next base: position 226,294 of record JAIRCJ010000094.1, on the reverse strand, counting down.
GCCCAAATCACGTTATAGGTGTCTCGCCTTCCAAAATCACTCCAATCCTTTCTATTGTTGGGAAATCCTAACCATAGTAGCTCGATCATCAAATTCATCATCTTCTACATCATCTTCATGGTCATAGGCTTATCTCACTTGCCTTCTTGCGTAAGGAACCTCATAGTCCCCTACCTCTTTTGATGGATCAAGGTGCAATGAGATAACATCTTTCATATAAAGCTTTTGAGTAGGGATTTTCTCCATTTCATCAAGAACTTTGAGAGATGGAGGAGGAGATGCCTCCTTATAAAGGTTTTGAGTATGGATTTTTCTGTGCCTGACTAATTGATCAAACTTTTTCCCTTGGTTATGGACTCCTTTGGGTTTTGAAGCAATCTGGCTTCCTTTTGATTATGCGATGCTTTGAACTTGGACATGAATTTGCCAATTTTATTAAGGCAATGTCAAGTGCTTGAAGATGGCATGCTAAGAATTTTGTTACTTTAACTATGGAGGTAAGGCAGATAACATATGGGCTCCTCTGGTCGATGGGTTTTATAAAACCTTGTGATGTGGTGACGTTTGTTGACTCTTTTGAGTATGGCCCCATTTGCCCTAAGCGAACCTAGAATGCGGAAGTTATAATGACTTTGGCAATGTTATCTTCATGTTTAGAGGATCCAGAGTCTAGGGGCCCAGAATGTAAGGTAGTTGGGATCAAATTTTATGCTTCAACACATGGCACATTAACTCATAACATTTATATTATATTTCAGGCATGGTAGATTTGGATAAAGTGTTCACTGCTGTTATAGTGGTGATGGTTGGGGTATTAGCATCTCTCTTTTCTCAGGGCACATTTCTAGTCAAGGGTTAGGTCTCCCTTTCTGCGAGTTGAGTTGGGAGATTACTTGGCTGAGGATTCACCGCTACACCATGACATTGCCTTCTCTGTAGAATAACAGGATGTCATCATAGGGGATGCCCATTGTGAGAATCAAGCGAATGTCAAGAGGAATTTAATTTGGTTGATAAGGTATAGGTTGAGTTCTGTGAACAGGGATCATCTCACGACTCATGTTGGTGATTCTTTGCCTCCGCATTTAGGTCCCTCTGTTAGAGGAAACAATAATCCTTCAATGCAAAGCAATAAGTGTCCTTGTCTCCATGGATGATCTGGCACGCCTTTTGTTGGTTTACTATTGTAGAATCCTTGTAAATAGCCCTGTCTTTGTGGCCGGCCTATGGGGGACTCTGGATGAAGGAGGACTTCCAGGGCATTTTTATCAAATTTGGGAGGTAAGGCACCCACAGTACCTTTCCTTACACCTAGCATTATGGAGAGGGGCAAGTTGGCCATGGCTCAGAGGATAAGCCTCAATAGCAATCCCATAATACCAGCGAGATCCTTTGGTCCCAGCAGATTATCAAAGACCTAGGTGAGGAGTAGACCAAGTATGTGTATAATGATCAATGTGAGGTATTAAGGGCAATCCTCACCAAAGAGCAAAAGCATTGAGCTCCCTCAGAACAAAAGCTTCTCAAGAGAGCGGGTTATTTTCCAAATTGGAGGTCTTCCAAGAGCAGGCGAGGGTGTAGCTGGAGCCTACAAAGAATCACTCAGCCAAGGATGTAGACTGGTCTAGCAAATACAATTTTCACAACTGCACACGAGTTCTTTCGGGCAAGCTCAATGCTTGTGGACTTTAGCTCCATCAATAGTACTTACAGGAGAGACATCCTTTTCCAGGTCCTTTTAAGGACCCAGGAGAGGACTATGTTAGACTGTCCTTTCCTACTTGGGATGACCCTCCTTTAGATCCAATCTCTAAAGACATAACCAGATCCAATTCCCTATAAAAATACGCGAGTTAGGAAATTTGGTAAAAAATTAAAATTTCTTTTAATAAACTCAATTTTAAAATCAAATACAAAAAGTATTTCTTGTCATCTAATAAAGATTTGTTTAAAAGCAATGATTTTAGCATCTTTAGCCCTTATTTGATGCATTAGTTTCAATTGTTTTAAAAGTATCAGGATGAGGGGGAGTTAAACATGGCAGTTATTTTGTTTTTAATTTTATTTTCTCAACTACCTTCGTATATTCATCCATCCACTCAAAAGGATTTTTCTATAACCTATCAAACAAAGGCTTGGTATCATAAGCTTATTATTTATAAAATTCTGAAATATAATTCAAACATCCTAAAAACCTTTGCAACTATTGTTTTTCTTTAATTTCATTAGGAAATTTAGAGGTAAATTCAATTGCTTAATCAATAGGAATAATAGTTCCATTTTCAATTAAATGACTAAGGAACCTAACCCTCATTTGAAATAACTTCATTTTCTTGGTTGAAATTGCTAAACCAGCTTTTTCAGTAACCTTTAAAAACAGGTTTAAATGCGGAGGTGCTGGTGCATGTTGGCAACATCACCAACATCTGCTGAGATCAGGGTGATAGCCCCTAATTCAGAGTTAAGTTCAGATGAAGGCACTCTTAATAGGCCAATTTGTGCCATTTGACTACGAGCAAACCCTTTTCGAACAATTTCAAAATTGTTACCAAGATACACACTCAGTTTCATCTTATACAGAAAAGTTCTTACAATTGCAAGCTAGATACAATTTGAATGAAACTGAAGCCCAGCAAGTTGTGCATTATGTAAATGGGTTGAATTAAGGTGTTCAAGACCATTTGGCCATGCAAAATCTTTGATCAATTGATCAAGCTTAGAATTTGGCCTTAAGGGCAGAACACATCATGCAATCCTCTCCTAGATCTAGAACTGGATCTGGTTATGGCTTTAGAGATTGGGCCTCAAGATAAAGAACATTCTTTATCCAAAAGATTGGCAAGGGGAATCTCTGACTACAAAGAATTGAAAGAATGGTGGAAGGTTAAAACCTATAATTAATTTGATTAGATCAATGCATGGGAAAAGGCCTTATTGTATGAAAATAGGCAAAGAAAATTTAGTTGGTTCATTTAGATACATCTTTCGAATGACCCAAAAGGATTTACAAATTGGTTTAAAACCTAACTTTTCGAGTGGGATTTACATCATTTAACTCTACCCCATAAAGTCAAAATTGTTTATGAACAATTTTGTGAAACAAATGAAGAGGTTAAAGACTCATTGTTAATATTTGCAACCTGATATCATCTTTTGTGGATTATTAAATGAGACTACACCCTTATAGCTAAACAAGTTAATGCCCTAGATGTTGACATTAAACATGTTCCATGGCTAGTAAGATATATTAATATTTGATGGTAGAAAAAATTTGACTTTTTGGATGAGGGAGTCTATATAGGAAAAGGAGTCATTTGCATAAATGGACCTAAGGCTTCACCACCAAAGCCCACTCCTACTAGTCTTGAAAAGGTATTAAAGACTTTAATGGAGTCTATATCAAAAGAAAACTTATTGGAAATGATGACTACTCTACTCCGACTAGATCAAGACAACCAAGCTGACCATGCTGAAAGTAGTCAAAGGCATATCAATGATGATATGATGAAAGATTCCCAGGACCCGTATGAGTTGTAAAGGGAAAAAGGACAAACAAGTTTTCAACAGAAGCAGTTTTGGGAAAGTCCTTCACTAAAGTGAAGGTTAGTTTTAGGAAGTTCCATCAATAAAGTGACGGTTAATGAAAATACCTGAAATTAGCAAGGTGAGCCAATCAAAACAATCTTGTGTCCAAATGATGTAGGAAGAACCATGTCTATTGATAGGCGGTAGATTAACTTTTCTCACAAATGAGTCATCGTGACAAAATGATTATATTGAAGGTAATACACCGAAAGCTAATTTCATTGACTCTTATACATGATCAATCCTTCATTTCTTTATAGTGATAAAACCTTGCATCATTGCTTTTTGCAATGAAATTCGTCAAACATTATAGACATTACCTAAGTGTAGACCTGCAATAGTCACAAAAGAAGCCTAATAGAAGTCGTGGATACAACTGTTGCTCCATTCAAGCCATCTTTTTCACTCCTAGTCCTAGGGAGAAGCCTTGTTAAACAAGATCTTGGAAGCAACAGATGAAACATAGGAGTCATCTCCTTTGATCAAATTGACTTAACATAGGTAAAGTTGCTTATTGACCATCACTTCACACACACAAAATGAGTCCTTTTGTTTTCTTTTGTGGTTCAATCCATTAATCAACTATCCAGTGTGAGAACATGCTTCATTACTTGCTAACAAAGCTTTGAGCATTATAGTTAGATGAGACAAAGATAGACTAATGATCATTTAGCTAAACCATGAATCCTTGTACTCCATTTCATGATCCTTTGTTAGAAAGGAGAAATTTGTATAAAAAACTAATCAAAATCAATGACTCATATGGTTTGACTACCAAGATGTAACATAAGAGTTATTGAAATAACTTAGCCTATAAGATCATCAATACATTTTATTCATTACGACAAGCACGTTTTTACACCCATTGTAATCAAATCATGCGTATCAAAGTTGGATCTTGATTATCTTTTCTCACAAAATGGAAATTATGACCTATGATGGTTTGCGCCATTTGGAACGTACGACCTTTGATAGTCTAATCAAAGGATGGATTTATAGTCATTGATTATTGAGTTTAATGGTTGTATTCAGACAAGCACGTCCTTGCACAATCACTTCAAACCTAAAGTCGTATTTCATTCAATGAGTGTCCAAATGTGCTAACATCTTTAAGTGATCTTCATTAACTTTTGAAGTTTGACAAAATAACCCTTGTTAGTTGAGGCCTATTAGAGTCACAAAGAATGTACCTCTTTTGTTTGATGGATTCATTTAAGATTCTAACCAAGATGATCACATTTGGTAACATGGCTTCCCCTTTCAACAAGGTGTGATAAGGGAGAGCATAATTAATTACATGATCATAGCCTTATGACCATTCAAATAGTCTAACTCATCATAGGAGTTCAAATCATGAAAGAAAAGCTAATCAAGATCAATGACTCATATGTGTGATGAACATTAATGGATTCAAACTATCAAATGTATATTGATGTCCTTCTTGCAATAAAAATAATGTTTAATGGACACAAAAAAAATTAATTTCATGGTCATTTTGAGTGACGTTAACTCCATGAAAATAATTTGATTGAATCATCCAAACCATGTAAGAAAAGCTAATGAGAACATCAATTCTTTTCTTGCTATCAAGGCCTTTCCTTTTGTTTCAGCGATTTGTTCACACAAACTGATCGTGTTTAGACTACCAAAGGTGTATTGACATTACTAACAGCTTTGGTACATGCACATTAATACACCTAGATTAGACCACATTATATTCACTACAACTGTTGAAACCATAAGGTTTCATGTTTGGTTTTGACGATTACAAAACATTGACAGTTACCAATGTATCTATGAAGTGTGATTAGTGAGTGGATGAAATTCAACAAATACACAAATTAGAATGGAAGCAATGAAAGAACAAGAAGACTAACTCGCTATTTATATTGGTTCTATTCATCACTAGCTAGTCACATGATGCATTAGTTCTTCCTCAAGATCTTGCTTGGATGTCAATAGATGAGGAAACAAAGGAGATGCAAATTAGAAGGAAACAGCAAGATTAAATTGTAAGACAGGGAAAGATTAATTAGATTGAATTGTTGTTAGAGCTGGAAAGAAATATCTCTACTCCTTTTATTCCAGGTTTTTGTTTGCTGTAAGATGCCCAATGAAGAAGGAAATAAAGCTTCTATCTCCCTTTGACCTAATTAAAATAAATAGGGTCTATAATCTTTCCTTTCCAGTTTTTACCCCAGTAAAAAACAATTCTTTCTCTCTCTGTTTTCATTTACTTTCTTCTTTTCTTCTTTCTCTATATTTTTGTTCTTTTTTTGCACGAATTGAAGGACAAGAAAGATAAACTAGGGTTTGTGAATTCAAATAACAAAAGGGGTGCAGCCAAGAAGAAAAGATAAAATTAGAGTTTGCAGATTCAAGGAACAAAAAGATGTAGAATGCTACCAGGAATAAGAACAAGAGAAAAACACAAATTTAAATAAGCAAACTTGATTTATAGCCAAGCTCTAACACAAACTGATGTGAACCCCAAAAGACATGGCTTAAGGATCCAACACACAGAAAGAATTGAACAAGAACCCAAGAAAGCTAAATCAGATTTCAATCAAGCAAGACATAGATTCAATGTTTAATGGAACACAAACCTAAGGTATAAAGAAAGATATGGATGCCACACTCTAAAAAAGAATGGGCTTAGGAGTAATGAGTCAAGTTCAACACCACAAGAAGAGTAAGTTTTGGGTAAGTTTTTTAGTTCATGAAAAGACTCCAAAGAAAAAAATTCTTACTTTTATTTCATGGAATAATTTGCCCCATTATTAAACAATGAAATCTAACATATATAAAAGCTGAATTGATAACCTTAGAGATAAAGACAAATTTCTTAAATAACCTGACAACAAATCTACTCCTATTTTTTAGCAATTGTTGTAAAAACCCTTACAATCACTAAACACATAAGCTCATTCAACTTATACAATTAATAAAACCTTGGCTTGCATTAGGGCATGTTTTGCCACTGTTCAAGCTTGAATTAGTTTCTTTGGCCCAAACTTCTTCTATCTACCCATTAAGTGCCTCTTTCATCCTTTTAGCTCTTAGATGTGCCATTAGCCTTTCGTGAATCCTCAATAAATCCTTAGAAATCATCCATGGATCTCATTGGTTCATTCTTTAAGGATTAGATTGTCCTTTCATTTTTTTTCTAATAAGGTTTCTCCTTCCATTGCATGGAAGTCACACGAAATGATCATGAAATTAATTTTTGTATTTACTCCAAACATTAGATATGCTGCAAAAAGCATGTCAATAGACCCTTCAGAGTATGAATCCTTTCATGACCATCAAATGTAAGAGAAATTAATTTTGATTAGCTTTACTTACTCAAATTGAAAGGTTCATTACTTGATAGATGATACTATCACTTCATTTCTTGCTAATAAGGCTTATTTTTTATTGCAAGGACTCATTCACAAGTTATGGTCATAAAATTAACATTTCTATCTCCGCAGAATGTTAGATACTTTGCAATATGGAATTCAATACACCATTGGATGACTAAATCCATTGAAGTCTATCAAACAAAGGAGTCATTTCTCTCAATTAGCTATTCTTATAATGCTTCATATCTACAACATGTTAGATGAAGACAAACTCTTCAACTTCCTATCAAGTCTTCAACCATGGGCTCAAATAGGATATAGCATATACAAGAAAGGATTTCCTAAAATAACATCTTGTGAGAGGTTCTTAACTCCTAAAATGGGCTAATAACTCCTTTATTTGATTGACTTCAACAGATTTGGATTACCCATGACAGAATAATGTGCATTCCACAATAAAATTAGGTAATAGTATAGACTTTTAAGTTAATTATGCTAATGAAAAGAAGATAATAAATGCAAGAAGAGAATACTTATAGAAATAAAACTTTCATAGAACACCAAACATTGTTACAAAGGGTGGAGGAGGAGGAGGAGAGATATTACAAAAGAAGGAGAGAGAAGCAAATTGGACTCTACCTCCCTTAGCCTATGGGTGGTCCTTTTATACATAGAAAAGTCTTACATGATCCATTTCTTGCTAATAAGGCTTCTTTTTCATTGCAAGGGCTCATTCACAAATTATGATCATAAAATTAACATTTCTGCCTCCACAGAATGTTAGATAATTGCAATATACAATTCAATACACCATTGGATGACTAGGTCCATTGAAGTCTACCAAACAAAGGAGTTATTTCTCTCAATTAGCTATTCTTATAATAATTGAATTGTTAAATTCTTGAAAGATGAGACTGCCATTTCATTTGCTGCTAATAAGGCCCCTCCTTTCATTGCAAGGGTTCATTTACACAAAATGATCATGAGATTAATTTTTTGCATCTATACTGAATATTAGATTCTTTGCAACAAGCAAGTTAATACACCTTCGGTAGTTTGAATTCATTTAATTCCTTCAGTCAAAAGAATCATTGACCTTGATTAACTTTTCCTATGTGGCTTGAATTGTCCATTACCTAAAAGATGAGACTGTCTCTTCATTTCTTGCTAGGAAGGTTTCATGTTTTGCTCTAAGGATTGATTCATAAAAAATGATAATGAAATTAACCTCCATGTCTATACCACCCTTGAGATTCTTTGCAATGTGCATTTCAATACACCTTTGGTAGTTTAAATCCATTATGGTCTATCAAACAAAGGACTTATTGACTTATTGACTTATTGACACAAAATGGTCATGAAATTAACTTTTGTGCCTACAACAAACATTAGATTCCTTATAATAAGCATGTCAATAGATCTCTCCTAGTCTTAATCCACTGAAGGCCATCAAACATAGGAATTTGATCTTCTAAATAATTGAAAGTTTAAACATATCTATGACTCATTGTTGAAACCCCAAGTCACATTGCCTTTATACCCATATTAGTTATGTTTGAATATGTAGGGTTATGGCTTAAGACGTTGACAATGATATAATGAGACATAGATAGGTTAAGATCTGATAGATTATTTAGAAATGAAAGGAAAAAGAGTGGTAGTTATTTGTATAAAAGTAAGAGAGTCTTGGCTAACAAGACAAATTAATATCTAATGGTGGGAAGAATTTGACTTTTTTTTACAATGGAATCTATACAGGAAAAGGAATTATTTGTATAAATGGATCTAAGGCTCCATCACCAAAGCTGACTCCCACCAATCTTGAGATATTAAAGACTTTAATGCAGTATGTATCAAAAGAGAGGTTATTGGAAATTATGACTAATTTGCTTCAACCAAATGAAAACACTTAAACAAACTAAGCAGAAAGGAGTCAAAAGAACCTAAATGATGATATTATGCAAGATTCCCAAGACCCATGTGAGTTGTGAAAAGGAGAAGGACAAGAGCACTTTCGATGGACAAAGATGAAATGGGCCAACTTTAATAAAGCTACTTTAGCACAAGTGGAGGATAGTGAAAAATAAAGGAGCATTCCACCTAAAAAACTAGATTCCTTTTATGATGGTTATCACCTTTCATTACTTGAAGGATGATGTTGAGCATAACATTTAGTGTAGACTTGAAACATAATTTCTTGATCATATTGTGTGAATGACTCTATCAAATGAAAGGTGAAGTCTTGTTGGAAAGAAATGAAGTAACAATCTCCTTTTTCATCAAATAAACCATTCAATACATGAAAGAAAAGCTAATCAAGATTAAAGACAACTATAACTTTAATCAAATCAAACTACAAAAAGTGTATTGATGCACATGTTAGAATGAATATAATGTTTGATATATACACAAATGCTAGCTTCACGTAATTTTGTATGAATATCTCATTGGTTATGGAGGAATCTGTTTATAACACAACCCTTATTAAAGTGTTTAAATATAACAGAAGTATTTACTATTATACACAAGAGTGGTAGTTATTTGTATAAAAATTAAACACCAAACATCGTTACAAGTTTTTGCTACGAAGGGAGGAGGAGGTGGAGAGATATTACAAAAGAGGGAGAGAGAAGTAAATTAGACTCTACCTCCCTTAAACTTCAGAGGTCTATTTATACATGGAAAAAGGTGATAACCATCATGGGAGGAATCTACTTTTTTAAGTGGAATGCTTCATTATTTTCCACTATCCTCCACTTGTGTTAAAGTAGTTTTATTAAAGTTGTCCCATTTCATCTTGTCCACCAAAAGTGGTTTTGTCCTTCTTCTCTTCATAACTCATATGGGTCCTAGGAATTTTGCATAATATCATCATTGAGGTTCTTTTGACTACTTTTTGAGTGTTTTTATCTAGTTGAAGCAAATTAGCCATCATTTCTAATAACCACTCTTTTGATATAGACTCCATTAAAGTCTTTAATATCTCATTGAGACTAGTGGGAGTCAGTTTTAGTGGTGGAGCTTTAGGTCCATTTAAACAAATAATTTCTTTGCTTGTATAGACTCCATTGTTGAAAGAGTCAAAATTTTCCCACCATCAAATATTAATTTGTCTTGCTAATCATGGAACATGTTTAATGTCCACATTTAAGATATTAGCTTATTTAACCATAATGGTATAGTCCCATTTAATAATCCATGGAACATGATACCATAAATATCAAAATGGCTTAGTCCCATTTCAATACACTTTTGGTAGTTTAAATCCATTATGTTTTGTCAAACAAAAGACTCATTGATTCAATGACACAAAATGGTCATGAAATTAAGTTTTGTGTCTACAATAAACATTAGATTCCTTGTAATAAGCATGTCAATAAACCTTTCTTGATGCGGAAAAACCCCAAAAAGACATGGCTTAGGGACGCAACACACACAAGGAATCAAAGAACAACTAGGAAAGCTAAATTAGAATTTAATAACACAAACCCTAGACCCAACATTTGAAGGAGTATGAACCTAGGGTATTTAAGAAGGATATGAATGTCACACTCCTGAAAAGAAAGGAATTGGGAGTGATAAGTTAATTTGAATGCCACAAGAAGAAGTACCTCTTGATAAGTTCTTTAGTTCTCAAAAGAACTGAGGGAGAAAAACCCTTGGTTTCTATTTCACTCAAAATTTTCTGATAAATTATCTGATGTTTCCAGAGCTTACATGGGGTGCCTATTTATAGGCTAAGATAGCAATTCTAAAGAGGCATAAATTGCTACTTAGAAAAAATTCTTATTTAGGAGGAATTCCTATCTAGGGTCAAATTCTTACATAGTCAATAAACTACTAATTACGATTGAATGCTATTACTTAGTCCTAACTCATTAAGTACTCCAATCATATTAATAAGTCATGGACTCTTCTTCAAGCTTGAATTGGCACCATTTGAAGCTTAGTTGGCTTGAATGTCCTTAATCAGCCTATTTAGTGCTTCTTGCATCTTTCTAGCTCTACCTCATGTTATTGGGCCTTATGGAATGTGCCATGGACCTCTTGCATCAATTGAAGTTCTAGCTTATGTTATTAGACCTTTTAGAATGTGCAATGGACCTCTTGCATCCATTGAAGCCTTCCACCCATAATCTTTATGGTTCTCATCATTTCTTAGTCATAATCCATTGAAGGTCATCAAACATAGGTGTGATTGATTTGATTAATATTTATTATATGGCTGGACTTATTATTTTCTTGAAAGATGAGGCTATCACTTCATTTTTGCAAACATGGCTTCTCTTTTCATTACAAGGAAATATTCACACAAAATGATGACGAAATTATCCATTGTGTTAACACCAAATCTTATGACAACTATGTTAATACACCTTCAGTAATTTGAATCCATTCAAGTGGATAAAACATGAGCTTTTGATCTTAATTAGCTTTCCTTGCATGATTTGAGTGGTTCATAACCGTATAATGTATCTTGTAAATAATGATTGGATTTTATGAAGTAGGCATCATATCAAATCCTTCAATTTGAATATCCAAACATAGAGCATGTATCAAATTAGAATCTGATAATGATAGGGTAAAATTCAAAACATAAGAGAACTAAATAGACCCATCACAAAGGGTAGATTCAATTACTTCTACTAAGGAGCCATGGAAACGTTTATGTCTCTTATCTCTAACATATGAGTTATTTAAATCTAGTCTAGTAGTAAGTTTTAATGCCACTTGTACCATCCCAAGATGGATAGATTTGTACTTTTACTAATGCGAGTTAATAAGCCCCTTGAATAGTAAAAAGAAATCATTGTAATCTTGAGTTAAGGGTAAAGCTTCTTCTATAGTTTTAATAACATAATCAACTTTAGAAAAGAAATATCCTCATTTATAAACATGGGAAGACAAAAAAAAGAGTCTAATTCTACAAATAATTATTATCTAAATTTACACTAATTATTATTTCTATTCCTAAAAGAACTATCATCTTTAAACAATCAATTAGGTCTTAACCTATCCATGCCTCACCATATCACTGTCAACATCTTAAGGCATAATTGATGAGAAGCTTAGAGATGATGCATATAAGGCTTTAAAGGATGCAAGTGGTCTATTGCACATTTGAGGAGGCCCAAGAACACAAGCTAGACCCAAAAAGATGAAAGAAGCAAGACCTAAAAAGATGAAAGAAGCATTAAATCGGCTGATTGATGACATTTAGGCCAACCAAGCTACAAATGGTGTGAATTCAAGCTTGAAAGAGAGTTGAGGCCTTATTAATATGATCAGAGTATTTAACAGGTCAGAACTAAGTAATAACATTCACTCATAAATAGGAGTTTATCCTAATTAAGTGATTGTTATAAAAATGAAAGTTTTCTATGTAAGAATTTGTCCTAGATAGGAATTTCTCTTAAATAAGGATTTGGCCTAAATAGGAATTTATACCTCTTTAGGATTGCTATCTTAGCCTATAAATAGGCACCACCTTGCAATCTCTGAAACATCAGACAACTTTGAGAGAAATAAAAAGTAAGGGTGTTCTCTTTTCGTTCTTTCGAGAACTAAAAAACTTATCAAGAAGTACCTCTTATTGTGGTGTTAAACTCAACTTATCACTCCTAATTCCCTTCTTTTTTGGAGTGTGGCATCCATATCCTTCTTAAATACCCTAGGTTTGTGTTCCTTCAATCATATTCCTTTGAATCTTGGGCTTGGGGTTTATGTTATTAAAATCTAACTTAGCTTTCCTGGATATTCTTTGATTACTTATGTGTGTTGGGTCCCTAAGCCATATCTTTTGATGTAGAAAACCCTAAAAAGATGCAGTTTAGGGACCCAACACACACGGGGAATCAAAGAATATCCAGGAAAGCTAAATTAGAATATAACAAGACAAACCCTAGAGCTAACATTCAAAAGAACACAAACCTAAGGTATTTAAGAAGGATATGGACACCACACTCTAGAAAAGTAAGGAATTGGGAGTGATAAGTCAAGTTGAATACCATAAGAAAAGGTACCTCTTGATAAGTTCCTTAGTTCTCAAAAGAACCAAAGGAGAAAACCCTTGCTTTATATTTCTCTCAAAGTTGTCTAATGATCCAAAGCATACAAAAAGGTGCCTATTTATAAGCTAAGATAGCAATCATAAAGAGGCACAAATTCCTACTTAGGGAAAATTCTTATTTAGGAAGAATTCCTATCTAGGAACAAATTCTTACACAGACAATAAACTCCTAATTAGGAGTGAATGCTATTACTTATCTTGACCCATTAAGTACTCCAATCACATTACTAAGTCCTTGACTCTCTTTCAAGTTTAAATTTGCACCATTTGAAGCTTGGTTGGCTTGAATGTCCTTAATTAGCCCATTTAGTGCTTCTTTCATCTTTTTTACTGTAGTTCATGTTATTGGGCCTTTTGGAATGTGTAATAGATCTCTTGCATCATTTGAAGCCTTCCACCCATCATCTTTAAGGTTCTCAACGTCTTTTTGTGGTTTTTCGTATGAATTGGTATCAGAGTTTGACTCTAAATTAGGTTGGATCAACTAATTCTTCAATTTGCTGCTTTGTGATTTATTTATTTTTGTTTAGTTTGTCTATTAAGCACATTACCATTCAAATGTGCTAATCTGTTCATTTGCAACCCTTCTCACTTTCCTTGTTTGTTTGAAATCATAACTATAAAAAATGTCCTAATTTCAATTCCAATTGTTATCTCTAAGTATTTTACTATTGTTTTGTGTTGAGGAAAGGGAAAAAAAAAAAGAGGAATGAAAAAATAAAAAAAAAGGAATAAAGAAAAAGGCATCAAATTTAAATTATTGATAAAAGTTAAATAGTTTGGTCATATTGGCCACCACAATAATATAGTTTTTCTTGCTCAACTCTAATTATGCCATTTATTTTCTAGTTATGTCATCCAAATTTATCCTTTAGGTTTAACCCCTTATCTTGATTTTTGTGAGTTTAGTTCATTAAGTTTGTTTGCCTTGATATTCCACCCATTATCTCTAAGGTTCTCATCATTTCCCCTCTCCTCGAAAGGATTCGTCCTCGTATCATTACCTACATCAAAAAGGAAAAAATTAGAAACATTAAATGTTGCACTGACATTATACTCTCTAGGAAGGTCTATCTTATAAGCATTGTCATTAATATGTGCCACAACTCAAAATGGACCATCTCTTTTGGGTTGTAGCTTTACATATGCACCGAAACCCAATCACCAGGTTCAAACACCACTTTCTTTTGCCCTTTGTTAACATGGGATGCATATTACTCAACTCGTTTTTCAATATTTTGCTGTACCTTCTATACTCTTCACCGTGTTAGCCTTGCGTTTACCACTTAAGCTAGCATACTCATCGATAGGTAGAGGCACCAAATCCAAAGGAGTCAATAGATTAAAACCATATACAATTTCAAATGGAGAGTAACTAGTAGCAAAATGAACACTCTGATTATATGCAAACTCGGCATATGGTAAACAATCTTCCCATATTTTAAAATTCATTTGAATAATAGCACGTAATAGAGTAGAAAGAGTTTGATTAACCACCTTAGTCTACCCATTAGTTTATGAATGACAAGTAGTTGAAAACAATAGCTTAGCACCTAACTTACCCCACAAAATCTTCCAAAAGTAGCTTAAGAACTTTGCATCTCAATTTGAAACAATGCTCTGTGGAATGCCATACAAACATACTACTTCTCTAAAGAATAAGTCAGCCACATTGCTTGCATCACTAATTTTATGACATAGGATGAAGTATGCCATCTTTGAAAATCTAACAATAACAACAAATACAAAATCTCTAACCTTTTTTTATTATGGCAACCCTAGTACAAAGTCTATAGATAAATCAAGCTAGGGATGGCTAGGTATAGGTAAGGGGGTATAGAAGCAATTAGGTAAAACTCTAGATTTAGCCAGTTTGCATGTTGTGCATTTCTCACATACCTTTCCAACATCTCATGTCATGCATTACCAAAAGAAATGTTCAGTTAGGACATCTAGGGTTTTTCTAACTTTGAAATGACCCTTAGACCACTCCCATGAGCTTCTCTGATGACCAACTCCCTTAAAGAACCCATAGGCATGCATAAACAATTTTCCCTAAATAAGAAACCCTTATACCTATAAAATTCCTCAAAAGCTGACTTCTCACATGCTCTATGCACATTAGCAAAGTCAGGATCTTTCATATATAAATCTTTAATATATTCAAATCCTAAAAATTTTGTAGTAAGTGTAGAGATAAGGGCACACCTGTGAGATAATGCATAAACTACCACATTTTCCTTACCTTGTTTCTATTTGATGATGTAGGGAAATGTCTCAAAGAATTCGATCCACTTGGCATGTCTTTTGTTCAACTTTTCTTATCCCTTCAAGTGCCTAAAGGGTTCATGGTTGGTATGGAGGACAAACTCCTTAGGCCAAAGGTAATGTTGTCATGTCTCCAAAGCCCATACAAATGCATACATCTCTTTATCATAAATAGGATAATTAAGGCTTACTCCACTTAGCTTTTTTAACTAAAGTAGGCTATTAGGTGCCTTTCCTGCATCATAACAGCTCCAATGCCAATACTTAAAGCATCACACTCAATCTTGAAAGTTTTTGCAAAGTTAGGTAAAGCAAGTAAGGTTGTAAAACTTAATTTTTCCTTGGTGCAATTAAAGCCTTGTATTGATCACTACCCTAATATAACTCATGTTCTTTATAATAATCTTAGTGAGTGGTGCAGCAATGGTGCTAAAGCCTAAGTGTCTATAGAAACTAGCTAGACCATGAAAGCTATGCACGTCACTAATTAACTTAGGTGTAAGCTAATCATGAAATGCCCTAACCTTTTTCTCATCAACCTTAATACCTTTACCACTCACAACATAGCCAAGAAATGTGACATGATTAGCTCAAAAGGAACATTCCTTCTAATTAGTATACAATTTGTCAGAATGTAAAATAATTAAAATAGAACGTAAATGATCAAGATGCTCCTATAGGCTTTTATTATAGATCAAAATATCATCAAAATATACAACCATAAATTTACCAAGGAATGGATGCAAAACATGATTCATATGATTCATAATTTGCATAAAAGTGCTTGATGCATTAGTGAGACCAAATGACATAACAAGCCATTCATACAAACCATACTTAGTTTTGAAAGATATTTTCCACTCATCTCCTTCTCTCATCCTAATCTGGTGATATCCACTTTTCAAATCAATTTTAAAAAAGACACATGAACCATGCAATTCATCCAACATGTCATCTAACCTAGGTATAGGGTGACAATACTTTACAGTGATTTTGTTGATCGCTTGACAATCAACACATATCCTCTGAGTCTTATCTTTCTTCAATACAAGTAGGATAGGAACTGAGTGAGGGCTCATGCTTTTCCTCACATATCCTTTCAAAAGAAGTTCCTCAACCTACCTTTAAAGCTCCTCTGTCTCCTCAAAATTACTCCTATATGTAGGCCAATTTAGGATGGATGCACTAGGGATAAAATCAATTTAATGTTCAATTCTTCTCTTAGGTGGCAATCCACTTGAGACATCGTTAGGGAATACATCTTCAAATTCCTACAAAAGAGAAATAATAACACTAGGCAAAGATGGGTCAAACTTGTTTGTGTTAAAATAAGCCTCTTTGTACAAAGTACGATTATAGGCTATTTAGCCTAGAAACTTTCTATTTTCATCTCCCTCTCTTCTGTCCTCATGTTTTCTCCTTTCCTTTTTGTTTTGATTATCCCTCTTTTTCAATCTCTCTTTTCTATTCACTCTCATTTTTAATCCTTAACTGATCCTCATGAGCTTGTTGAAGTGATAATGGTACAAGAGTGATAGGTCTTTCATTCACTACAAAGGAGTATCGATTCTTAAAGCCATTATGCATAACTCGCCTATCAAACTATCATGGCCTTCCTAATAAAATGTGGCCAGCATACATGGGTACAACCCCTTTCATTACACGAGAACTTGCTTATTTACCTTGACTTCACCACTTTCATTCAACCATTAAGGTTTATATGGTGTAGGATGCTTCATAGTTGGTCAATTCAACTTTTTAACCATAATTATGCTAGCCACATTAGTGTAACTCTCACTATTAATAATCATAATACATACCTCATCTTTAATTAGACATCTCATATGAAAGATGCTATCTCATTGCACCTCATATTCTTCCTTCACTTGCAAGTTCAATGCTCACCTTATGATGAGAATTACTCCATTAACTGGATACTTTACTCCATCACTTTCATCCCTTGATGATGGCACAAAATCATCATTTGATTCACTTGCAGTTTTAACATCACTGCTACCTCTTAAGATCATTGCATGCTTATTTGGACATTAAGATGCAATATGACCCCTTTCCAAACACTTAAAACATTTAACATCTCTATTTCTACTTGGTTGGGTTAGAATTTCCTTTTCTCCCATTTGAGGTATGCATTAGGATCATTCTTACCTTCAAATAGGGGAATTGTCATTATAATACTACCTAAATCATAGTCATAAGTGCCTTGACTTCCAAAATCTCTTTAATCCCTTCTATTGTTGGCAGTTCTAACTACAATAGTTCAATCATCAAATTCATCATCTTTTTCATCATCTTCATGGTCATAGGCACGTCTCAATTACCTTTTTACTTTAGGAGCCTCATATTCCCTATGCCTCATTTACAACTTTGTTATTGTATTGGCTTGCTTCTTCATCCTTTCCCTCACATCATCAAATCTAATATTCAAGCGCTCAAATTGTTGTTGCATAGCTTTGATCATGAAGGACACATCACTAACTCCCTCTTGAGTTACACCTTTGTCTACAAAAGTCATAGTATTGCTTTTGCACAAAATGATTAGGATACCTTATGGAGCACTCCCTCATATGTTTCACTTAAAAGAAAAGGTATGATACTCTCTCATGTTCACACTTTTTATGGCTTTTTCTTAATATGAACTTGCACTCTTGCCTTTTACCACTTAAATTTTCGCTTTCAGCTCTTTAAGGAACTAAACAAGCTAAATCAAGAGGGTTGATTTTAAACTAAATAAGATAAGTGGCATATAATTGAACTAATTGGAGAATAAAGAGTCAAAAAAAAAAAACAAAAAAGGATATCAAGGTAAACAAATTTAATGAATTAAACTCACAAAAATCAAGATTGGGGGTTAAACCTAGAGGACAAACTTGAATGGCATAATAAGAAAATAGATGACAGAATTGGAGTTGAGTAAGAAAACTATATTATTATTATGGTAAATATGACCAATTTGTTTAACTTTTATCAATAACGCAAATTTGATTAGTGAATTTGAATGGTAATGTGAGGTAGGAAATTGAAGAATTAGTTGATCCAACCTAATTTAGAGTCGGGCTCTGATACCAATTGATGCAAAAAACTTTGAAGGACATGGCTTAGGGACCTAACACACACAAGGAATCAAAGAATATCTAGGAAAGCTAAATCAAACTTGAATAACACAAGCCCTAGACCCAACATTCAAAGGAATATAGACCTAGGGTATTTAAGAAGGATATAAAGGCCACACTTAAGAAAGGAATTAGGAGTGATAAGTTGAGTTGAATGCCACAACAAGAGTTCTTGATAAGTTCTTTAGTTATTGAAATAATCAAAAGAGAAAACCCTACTTTTTTTTTTCTCTCAAAGTTCTTTAGTGCCCATTTAGGACAAATTCTTATTTAGGAGGAATTCCTATTTAGGAAAAATTCTTTCGTAGAAAACTTCATTTTATATAGTTACTTATTTAGGATAAACTCCTATTTAGTAGTGAATACTATTACTTAGTCCTACCCCATTAAGTACTCCAATCATATTAATAAGGCTTTGGCTCACTTCCAAGCTTGAATTCGCACCATTTGTAACTTGGTTAGCCTGAATGTCCTTAATTAGCCCATTTAGTACTTCTTTCATCTTTTTGGCTCTAGTACATGTTATTGGGCCTTCTGGAATGTGCAATGGGCCTCTTGCATCCTTTAAAGCCTTCCACCCATCTTCTCTAAGGTTGTTATCAGAAAAAGCCAAAAAAAGTGTAAACATGAAGGAGTGTGACACCTTTTCTTTTGAGTGAAACACATAAAGGAGTGTTTTGTGAGGTATCCTAACCATTTTGTGCATAAGCAATACTATGACTTCCAAAGACAAAGGTGCAGCTCAGGAAGGAGTTAGTGATGTGTCCTTCATGATCAAAGCTATGCAATAACAATTTGAGCACATCAATACTAGATTTGATAATATGAAGGAGAGGATAGTGGAGCAAGCTAATACAATAGCAGAGTTACAAAGGAGGCATGGGGACTATGAGGCTCTTAATGCAAGAAGGTAATTGAAATGAGCCTATGACCATAAAAATCATGTAGAAGATATGATGATCAAACTACTTGGGTTAGAACTCCCAACAATAGAAGGGATCAAAGAGTTTTTGGGAGGCAAGGCACTTATGACCGTGATTTGGTAGTATTAAGATGATGATTCCTCCATTCCAAGGTAAGAATCATCTTGATGCATACTTAGAATGGGAGAAGGTTGAATTGGTTTTTGACTGCCATAACTATTATGAGAAAAAAGGGTAAACCTAGCTATTGTTGAATTTATTGATTATACTATTATTTGGTGGGATCAACTTATTTTGACTAGGAGAAGGATTCGTGGGCAGCCTATTGATACATGAGAGGAGATGAATTATATCATGAGGAGGAGGTTCATCCCTAATCACTATTACAAGGAGTTGTCCCAAAGGCTGCAAGGGCTCACTCAAGGGACCAAAGGAATGGAGGACTACCACAAAGAGATGGAGACTGCCATGATTAGGGTAAATGTAGAAAAAGATAAAGAGGCAACCATGGCTCAATGTTTGCAAGGGCTAAATAGAGACATAGCTAACATAGTTGAGTTACAACACTATGTGGAATTAAAAGACATGGTGCATGGCAATGAAAGTTAAAAGACAACTTAAATGAAAGGGTTCCACATTGGTTGGGCAGAATTCTGGTTCTAACTCATCTTGGAATCCAAATTGGAGTAAAAGGGATGAAAAGGCCAATTACAAGTCCAAAGTCAAGCTATCCCGGAGCAAGAATGTGGGTTCTAGCCATAAGGCAAGCATTGAATGAGCAAGTGAAGGGAAAAAATGAGGTGCAACAAGATAACATCTTTCATCTTATCAAAGATAAGGTATATAGCATGATTATTAATGGTGGGATTTGCACTAATGTGGCTAGTACAATTATGGTTGAAAAGCTAAATTTACAAACTATAAAGCATCCGATGTCATATAAACTTCAATGGTTGAATGAGAGTGGTGAAGTCAGGGTAAATAAGCAAATGCGTCAGGGTAAATAAGCAAATGCTCATGTCATTTTTTATCAGAAGGTACCATGTTGAAGTTTTATGTGATGTTGTACCCATGAATGCGGACCATATTTTATTTGAAAGGTCATAGCTATTTGACAAGCAAGTTATACATGATGGTTTCAAGAATCAATATTCCTTTGTAATGAATGAAAAACTCATCACTCTTGTACCATCATCACCTTAACAAGCTTATGAGGATAAGTTAAGCATTAAAAATAAGAGTGAACAAAAAATAGAGAATGAAAAAAGGGGGATAATCATAACATAAAAGAAGGGAGAAAACACAAGGACATAAAAGAGAGAGAAGAAAATAGAAAAGTTAGTGTTTGAACGTGGTGATTGGGGTTGGGAGCAATTGCATTGGGAATGGTTCCCAGCTTAGAGGCATTCAAAGCTATAGCCTAGAGGAGATGGTTCATTTCAAGTTATAGCTCAAATTAATGATAATGCATATAAGTTGGACCTTTTCAATAAGTATAATATGAGTGCAACGTTTAATGTTTTTGATCCTTCCCCTTTTGATGTAGTTGATAATTCAAGGACAAATTCTTTGGAGGAGAAGGGGAATGATGAGAAGTTTAGAGATGATGTGTGAAAGGCTTCAAAGGATGCATATAGTCCATTGCACATTCTAGGAGGCCTAATAACACAAGTTAGAGCCAAAAAGATGAAAGAAGCACTAAATGGGCTGATTGTGAACATTCAAGCCAAGTAAGCTAAAAATGGTGTGAATTCAAATTTGAAAGATAGTAAACTACTTATTAATATAATTGGAGTACTTAATTGGTCAAGACTAAGTAATAGCATTCACTCCTAAATAGGAGTTTATCCTAATTAAGTGATTGTTATAAAAGTTAAATTTTTTTGTGTAAGAATTTTTCCAAGATAAGAGTTTCGCCTAAATAAGAATTTGTCCTAAATAGGAATTTATTCCTCTTTAGAATTACTATCTTAGCCTATAAATAGGCACCTCCTTACAAGCTCTAGAACATTAGACAACATTGAGAGGAATAAAAAGTAAAAGTTTTCTCATTCAGTTCTTTCTAGAAGTAAAGAACTTATCAAGAAATACCTCTTTTTGTGGCCTTTAACTCGATGTATCACTCCCAATTCCTTTCTTTTCTAGAGTGTGGCATCCATATATTTCTTAAATACCCTAGTTTTATGTTTCCTTCAAATGTTGGATTTAGGGTTTGTATTAATAAAATTTGATTTAGCTTTCCTAGATATTCTTTGATTGGTTGTATGTATTGAGTCCCTAAGCCATGTCTTTTTGGTGTTTTCCGCATCAACAACCCTACACACCTACATGGCAAACAAGAGTACAAGGGTAGCACTACTTGGGGTTTCAACAATGAGACACTGACGAGTTTAAACTTTCAAGTACTTAGAAGATTAGTGTTCTACTAGGCTTTGACACCATTCTTTTCAATAGCACAAGATCATGCACATAAAGATATATATAGATAGAAACTACATTAAGCACACTGATATAGAAGAGGACAATAAAGAAAAAAGTAGAATACTTATAAAATAAAACTTTCATTAAACACCAAAAGTCATTACAAGCTTATGTTACAAAGAGGAGAGCAGAGAAGAGATATTACAAAGGAGAGAAAGAAAGAAGCTGATGTAGAAAACCCCAAAAAGACATGGCTTAGGGACCCAATGCACACAAAGAATTAAAGAATAGTTAGGAAAGCTAAATTAGACTTTAATAACACAAACACTAGACCTAATATTCAAAGGAACACGAACCTAAGGTATTTAAGAAGGATATGAATGCCACACTCTAGAAAAGAAAGGAATTGGGAGTGATGAGTCAATTTGAATGCCACAAGAAAAAGTACCTCTTGATAAGTTCTTTAGTTCTCAAAAGAACTGAGAGAAAAAAACCCTTACTTTCTATTTTGCTCAAAATTGTTTGATCTTCTAGGGCTTATAAGAGACACCTATTTATAAGCTAACATAACAATCCTAAAGAGGCATAAATTCCTACTTAGGACAAATCTTTATTTAGCAAGAATTCCTATCTAAGGACAAATTCTTACATAGACAATAAACTCCTATTTAGGAATGAATTCTATTATTTAGCCTTGACCCATTAGGTACTCCAATCATATTAATAAGGCTTAGACTCTCTTTCAAGCTTGAATTCACACCATTTGGAGCTTGGTTGGCCTAAATGTCCTTAATCAACCCATTTAGTACTTTTTTCATCTTTCTGGCTCTAGCTCGTGTTATTGGGCCTTCTAGAATGTGCAATGGACCTCTTGCATCCTTTGAAGTCTTCCACCCATCACCTCAAAGGTTCTCATCATTCCTCCTCTTAGGGACCCAACACACACAAAGAATCAATGAACAATTAGGAAAACTAAATCAAACTTTGATAACACAAATGCTAGACCTAACATTCAAAGGAACATGAACCTAAGGTATTTCAAAAGGATATGGATGCCACACTCCAGAAAAGAAAGGAATTAGGAGTGATAAGTCAATTTGAACACCACAAGAAGTACATCTTGATAAGTTCTTTAGTTATCAAGAGAACCAAGGAAAAAAAGAAACCCTTGCTTTCTATTTCACTCAAAATTGTATGATTTTCCTAAGGTTCTCATTAGAAGGAAGAAAATTGGACTATACTTCTCTCTACCTATGAGAGGTCTATTTATATATAGAAAAAGGTGATAACCATAATGGGAGGAATCTCCTTTTTGCAAAGTGAAATGCTCCATTATTTTCCATTGTCCTTTACTTTTTGCCAAGGTAGCTTTATTAAAACTATCTTTTTAGTCCCATAACATTTTTGTCTACCGAAAGTTTTTGTCTTTCGCTCTTTACAACCCATATGGGTCTTGGGGATTTTGCTTAATATCATCATTGAGATGCTTTTGATTGCTGTCAACTTGGTTAGCTTAGGTGTCTTGATCTAGTTGAGGTAGAGTAGCCATCATTTCTAATAACATTTCTTTTGATACAGACTCCATTAAAGTCTTTAATATCTTTTTGGGACTTATAGGAGTGGCCTTTGGTGGTGAAGCTTTAGGTCCATTTGTTTAAGTGACTCCTTTTTTTGTATAGACTCCATCATAAAAAAAGTTACATTTTTCCCACCATATGATATTAATTCATCTTACTAGCCATGGAACATGTCAACATTTAGGATATCTACATGTTTAGCTATAATAGTATAATCTCATTTAATAATCCATGGAACATGATACTAGGCTGCAAACATCAACAAAGGGTCCTTTACCACTTCGTTCGCTTCACAAAATTATTTATAAATAGTTCTTACATTATAGGGTAGAGTTCAATGAAGTAAACCCCATTTTAAAAATCCAGGTTTTAAAATTTAGAAATTTTTTTGAATCATCTGGTAGATGTCTTTGAATGAAACAACTAAATTTTTTCTACCTATTCTCATATAATAAGGCTTTTTCCCATGCTTTGATATAATTAAAGTAATTATAGATTTTAACCTTCTACCATTCTTTTAGTTGTCAGCAGCCAAAGAGATTCATTTACCAATCCTCTAGGTAAATATTTTTTTTTTTATCTTGAATTTAGCATAGGCCCAATCTTTGAAGCCCAATTTCTAAAGCCATAACCAAATCTAGTTCCAAATGCTCTTTCTATGGGTTGAATAACCATCGAGCCTGTTTCATGTAGTATCTATTGATAATAAAGGCAATCATTCATATTATTATGAGGATACATATTATCTTCAAGATAAAAATGTGCAACCTCATTAGGTCTAAGCTGAGTATAATTATTTTCTATAGAACATAAAAAGTTAATGTGCTTTGGAATTAAAGGATATGTAATGGATTTATCCAAATCTCACTCATAACCATCATCATAAAATTTATCAACTTTTATTGCTTTTGCATCATTAGCTAGTGAATTAATTGACTTTGCTAGCGATTAAGGCTTTTGTATGAAAAGCTTTTTACATGTATCTTAGTTCCTTACAAAAACTCATGAGTTTGGAAATCTAGAAAAGAATTAGAATTTCCTTTAATAGCTCAATATCTAATTCAAAATAAAATACTAATAAGAACCTTAGAGATGATGAGTGGAAGGCTTCAAAGGATGCAAAAGGTTTATTACACATTCTAGAAAGCCCAATAACACGAGTTAGAACCAAAAAGATGAAAAAAGTACTATATGGGTTGATTGAGGACATTCAGGCCAACCTAACTATAAATGATGTGAATTCAAACTTGGAAGAGAGTTACAAACTTATTAATATGATTGAAGTATTTAATGTCCCAGAACTAAGTAATAGCATTCACTCCTAAATAGAAGTTTATCCTAAATAATTGATTGTATAAAAGTGAATTTTTTGTGTAAGAACTTGTCCTACATAGGAATTCCTCCTAATAAGGATTTGTCCTAAAGAGGAATTTATGCCTCCTTAGGATTGCTATCTTAGCCTATAAATAGGCACCTCCTTGTAAGCTTTAGAAAATTATATAACTTTGAGAGAAATAAAAAGTAAGGATTTTCTCCTTTGGTTCTTTCAAGAACTAAACAACTTATCAAAAAGTACCTCTTTTTGTAGCATTTAACTCGACTTATCACTCACAATTCCCTTCTTTTCTAAAGTGTGACATCCATATCCTTCTTAAATACCCTAGGTTTATGTTTCTTTGAATGTTAGGTCTAAGGTTTGTGTTATTAAACATTGATTTAGCTCTCTTAAATGTTCTTTGATTCCTCGTGTGCGTTGGGTCCTTAAGCCATATCTTTTTGGGGTTTTCTGCATCATTTGCTACATTGAGATTATTTATTTCTATTTAGTTTCCTATTAAGTGCATTACCATTCAAATTCACTAATATGCCTATTTGCAGTCCTTCTCACTTTGCTCTTTGTTTGAGATTATAACTATCAAAACAACATGCTAATTTCAATTCCAACTGCTATCTTTAAGTATTCTATTGTTGTTTTGTGTTGAGCACAAAAAAAAAAAAGAGCAACAAAAGAAAAAAAGTTTGGATATATTGGCCGCAATAATAATATAGTTTTCTTACTCAATTCTAAGTCTGCTATCTGTTTTCTTATTATATCATCCAAGTTTGTCCTCTAGGTTTAACCCCCTATCATGATTTTTTTTAGTTTAGTTCGTTAAATTTGTTTGCCTTAATATCCTTTTTGGGTTTTTTGACTCATTTTCCTCCAATTTGTTCGATTTTACACCATTTATCTTATTTTGTTCAAAATCAGTCCTCTTGATTTAGTTTGTTTAGTTCCTTAAAGAGCTAAAAGGGGAAATTTGAGTGGTAAAAGGTAAGAGTGCAAATTCATATCAAGAAAAAATCATAAAAAGTGTAAACACAAGGGAGTGTGACACCTCTTCTTTTAAGTCAAACACGTGAGGGAGTGTTTTGTAAGGTATACTAATCATTTTAGGCAGAAGTAATACTATGACTTCCATAGACAAAGGTGCAACTTAGGAGGTAGTTTGTGATGTGTCCTTCATGGTCAAAGCTATACAACAACAATTTGAGTGGATGAATACTAGATCTGATGATATGAGGAAGAGGATGGACGAGCAAGCTAATATAATAGAAGAGCTGCAAATGAGGCATGGGGAATATGAGTTTGTCCTAAATAGAAACTTGTCTTAAATAAGAACTTATCTATCTTTTAGGATTGCTATCATAGTCTATAAATAGGCACCTCCTTGTAAACTTTAAAATCAAATAATTTGAGAGAAATAAAGAGCGAGAGTTTTCTCCTTCACTTCTTTCCAAAACTAATAAACTTATCAAGAAATAACTCTTATTGTGGTGTTTAACTTGATTTATTACTCCTAATTCCTTTCTTTTTTAGAGTATAGCATATATATTCTTCTTAATACCCTTGGTTCATGTTCCTTTGAAAATTGGATCTAGGGTGATGTAAAAAACCCCAAAAAGACGTAGCTTCGCAACCCAACGCATACAGAGAATCAAAGAACAGTCAAGAAAGCTAAATCAGACTTTAATAATACAAACCCTAGACCCAACATTCAAGGGTATTTAGGAAGGATATGGATGCCATACTTCAGAAAAGAAAGGAATTGTGAGTGATAAGTCAATTAGAATGTCACCAGAAGAAGTACCTCTTGATAAGTTCTTTAGCTCTCAAAAGAACTGAGGGAGAAAAACTCATGCTTTCTATTTCACTCAAAATTGTATGATCTTCCAAAGCTTACAAGAGGTGTCTATTTATAGGCTAAGATAGCAATCCTAAAGAGACACAAAATCCTACTTAAGAAAAATCCTTATTTAGGAGGAATTCCTATCTAGGGACAAATTCTTAGATAGACAATAAACTCCTAATTATGAGTGAATGATATTACTTAGTCCTAACCCCTTAGATACTCCAACTATATTAATAAGGTTTGGACTCTCTTTCAAGCTTGAATTAGCACCATTTGAAGCTTGGTTGGCCTGAATGCCCTCAATTAGCCCATTTAGTGCCTTTTTCATCTTTTTGGCTCCAGCTTGTGTTATTTGGCATTTTGGAATGTGTAATGGACCTTTTGCATCCTTTAAGGCCTTGCACCCATCATGTCTAAGGTTCTCATCATAGGGTTTGTATGATTATAGTCTAACTTAGCTTCTTGGGTATTGCTTGATTCCTTGCATGCATTGAGTTTGATGCGGAAAACCCTAGAAAGACGTGGCTTAGTGACCCAACACACACAAGGAATCAAAGAAAACTAAGAAAGTTAAATCAGAGTTTAATAACACAAACCCAAAACCCAGCATTTGAAGTAACACCAACTTAGGGTATTTAAGAAGGATATGGATGTCACACTCTAGAAAAGAAAGGAATTAGCAATGATAAGTCAATTTGAACGCCACAAGAAGAAGTACCTCTTAATAAGTTCTTTAGTTCTTAAAAAAACCGAGGGAGAAAAACCCTTACTATCTATTTCACTAAAAATTGTTTGATGTTCCAGAGGTTACAAGAGCTGTCTATTTGTAGGCTAAGATAACAATCCAAAAGAGGGAAAAATTCCTACTTAAGAAAAATCCTTATTTAGGAGAAATTCCTATCTATGGACAAATTCTTACATAGACAATAAACTCCAAATTAGGAGTGAATGCTATTACTTAGTCGTGACCCATTAGGTACTCTAATCATATTAATAAGGCTTGGACTCTCTTTCAAGCTTGAATTTGCACCATTTAAAGCTTGGTTGGCCTGAATGCCCTCAATTAGCCCATTTAGTGCCTCTTTCATCTTTTTTGCTCCAGCTCGTGTTATTGGGCCTTCTGGAATGTGAAATGGACCTTTTGCATCCTTTGAGGCCTTCCACCCATCATCTCTAAGGTTCTCATCATGGGGTTTGTATGATTAGAGTTTGACTTAGCATATTAGGTATTGCTTGATTCCTTGCATGCATTGAGTCTAATGCAGAAAATCCTAGAAAGACATGGCTTCAGGACCCAACACACACAAGGAACCAAAGAACAACCAGGAAAGCTAAATCTGAGTTTATTAACATAAACCCTAGACCGAACATTTGAAGGAACACAACCCTAGTGTATGTAAAAAGGATATGAACACCACACTCCATAAAAGAAAGGAATTGCAAGTGATAAGTCAATTTGAATGCCATAACAAGAAGTACCTCTTGATAAGTTTTTTAGTTCTCAAAAGAACTGAGGGAGAAAAACCCTTGCTTTCTATTTCACTTAAAAATGTCTGATGTTCTAGAGCTTACAAGAGGTGTCTATTTATAGGCTAAGATGGCAATCCTAGAGAGTCATAAAATCCTAGTTAAGAAAAATCCTTATTTAGGAGGAATTCCTATCTAGGGACAAATTTACACAAACAATAAACTCTTAATTATAAGTGAATGCTATTACTTAGTCCTTACCCATTAGGTACTCTAATCATATTAATAAGGCATAAAATCCTTTTCAAACTTGAATTTGCACCATTTGAAGTTTGGTTGGTCTGAATGCCCTCAATTAGCCCATTTAATGGCTCTTTCATCTTTTTGGCTCCAGCTCGTGTTATTGGGCCTTCTGGAATGTGTAATGAACCTTTTTGATCCTTTGAGGCCTTCCACCCATCATGTCTAAGGTTCTCATCATGGGGTTTGTATGACTAGAGTTTGACTTAGCTTCCTAGCTATTGCTTGAATCCTTGCATGCATTCAGTCTGATGCGGAAAACCCAAGAAAGACGTGACTTAGGGACCCAAAACACACAAGGAATCGAAGAACAACCAGGAAAGCTAAATCAGAGTTTAATAACACAAACCCTAGACCTAACATTCGAAGTAATACGAACCTAGGGTATTTAAGAAGGATATAGATGTCACACTCTAGAAAAGAAAGGAATTATAAGTGATAAGTCATTTTGAACGCCACAAGAAAGAGTACCTCTTGATAAATTCTTTAGTTCTCAAAAGAACCGAGGGAGAAAAACCCTTGCTTTCCATTTCACTCAAAATTGTATGATCTTTTAGAGCTTACAAGAGGCATCTATTTATAGTCAAAGATAACAATCCTAAAGAGACATAAAATGAGAGTTTAATAACACGAACCCTAAACCCAACATTCGAAGCAACATAAACCTAAGGTATTTAAGAAGGATATGGATGCCACACTCTAGAAAATAAAGAAATTGGGAGTGATAAGTCATTTTGAATGCCACAAGAAGAAGTACCTTTTGATAAGTTTTTTAGTTCTCAAAAGAACCCAGGTAGAGAAACCCTTACTTTCTATTTCTGTCAAAATTGTCTGATGTTCTAGAGCTTACAAGAGATACTTATTTATACACTATGATAGCAATCCAAAAGAGGTACAAATTCCTACTTAAACAAAATCCATATTTAAGAAGAATTCCTATCTAAGGACAAATTCTTACGTAAACAATAAACTACTAATTAGGAGTGAATGTTATTACTTAGTTTTGACACATTAGGTACTCTAATCATATTAATAAGGCTTGGACTCTCTTTCAAGCTTGAATTCGCACCATTTGAAGCTTGGTTAGCCTGAATATCCTCAATTAGCCCATTTAGTGACTCTTTCATCTTTTTGGCTCCAGGTTATGTTATTAAGCCTTCTGGAATGTGCAACGAACCTTTTGCATCCTTTGAGGCTTTCCACCCATCATCTTTAAGGTTCTTATTGTGGGGTTTGTATGATTAAAGTTTGACTTAGCTTTCTACATATTGCTTGATTCCTTACATGCATTCAGTCTAATGTGGAAAACCCTAAAAAGACATGGCTTAAGGACCCAATACACCCAAACTTAATCACCAGGTTCAAACACCACCCTCTTTCATCCCTTGTTGACATGGGATGCATATTGCTCAGTTCGTTTTTCAATATGTTGCCACACCTTCTCATGCAATTTTTTCACCATGTCGGCCTTGCATTCACCATCTAAGCTAACATACTTATTGACAAGTATAGGTACCAAATCCAAAGGAGTTAGCAAATTAAAACCATAAACAATTTCAAATAAAGAGTAACTAGTAACAGAATGAACACTCTTATTCTATGCAAACTTAACATGTAGTAAACAATCTTCCCATGCTTTCAAATTCGTTCAAATAATAGCACGCAAAAGAGTATAAAGGGTTTGATTAACCACCTCAGCTTGCCCATCAATTTGTGGATGACAAGTAGTTGAAAACAATAGCTTAGTACCTAACTTACCCCACAAAGTCTTCCAGAAGTAGATTGATTAAGAACTTTGTATCTTAGTCTGAAATGATGCTCCATAGCATGCCATGCAAGTGTACTACTTCTTTAAAGAATAAGTCAGCCACATTGCTTGCATCATTAGTTTTATGGCATGGAATGAAGTGTGTCATCTTTAAAAATCTATCAACAACAATAAATACAGAATCCCTACCCCTTTTTGATCACGACAACCTTAGTACAATATCCATAGATAAATCAACCTAAGGATGGCTAGGTATGGGTAAGGGGGTATGCAAGCCATGGGGTAAAACTTTAGATTTAGCCTGTTTGCATGTTATGCATTTCTTACATATCCTCTCAAGTTCTTGTTTCATGCATGGCCAAAATAAATATTCATTTAGGACATCTAGGGTTTTCTTAACTCCAAAATGACCCACTAGACCACCCTTATGAGCTTCTCTCACAACCAACTCCCTTAAAGAACTTATAGGCATGTGTCACAATCCTTTGCTCCTAGAAATGGGCAATACAATGAATCTAGAAGCCTCCTAGGGAAGGACATCACAATGAATCTAAAAGCTTTTTAGGGAAGGCCAATACATTGGAATATACTATGTAATAAATGCTAGTATATGTAGGTAGATGGAAGTCGAAGGGATGTGATATCCACCATTAGATCAAGGATCTAACAGTTGTGGCTTGTCCAATACTCGTATAAAAGGGGACCTCTTCCCCCTCGTTTGTATCATTCAATTCATAAGTGAAATACATTATAAAGTTTCTCTCCAAAGGTTCTTGTGAGTTGAGTGTAAGAAGGTTGTTTGGGAGGAATTCTTAAGGCCACATGGGTAGGAAGCACTGAATCCTTTAGGCTCATGACAAGTGGTATCAAAGTCGATTCATTCCTAGCACTATAGTAGAGTCATGTTCTAATGAAGTGTTCATCATGGGTGATGACTGTGATGATCGTGGGAGGAAGGTCAATAAAGGTGCTGTCAAGGGAAAGAAGAGTCGTGTTGTTTCAAGTTTGAGGAATCCAGTAGGGGGCCTGACACATCGTATGACAAAGATTGAATTGTTCGTCACTAATGTCCAAGGTTCAATTGATAACCTGACCCAGTCCATCGAAGGAGTAGATGTCGAAAGGGAAGAGCCCATGGTCAAGATATAGGAGCTCAAAATCGGTATAGGAGAACTTCGAGGCAAGTTGCTGGGGACCTTGAGGGCAGAACTCCATTAGTGGGACAAGTCCTTGGAGTCCATGATGGCAGCTATGCACATAGAGATAGCGGAGCTCAAGGGAAAGCTTGCAAAATTGGAGGCAGCACATATGAACGGGGTGATCACCATGCAAGGACCACATACAAATGCACCCAATCCAAAGGAGTTCAGGGGCTTGCAGGTGGCTAAGGACGTGGACAACTTCCTATGGTACATGAAACGGTACTTCTAAGCCATGGGGATCAATGACAACCAATCCTAAGTAAACACTACATCAAATGTACTTAGCTTATGGTCATGGTGGACAGGTTTTCCAAGTATGCAACATTTGTGCTGGCAACAAAGGATTGCTCGGCTGAGGAGGTTGCCAAGTTATTCATGAAGCATGTGGTCAAGTATTGGGGGTCCCACAAATGATTGTGAGTGATCGCGACCCTCGATTCACAAGGCATTTCTGGTACGAATTATTCAAGCTGCCGGGGTTGGAGCTAAATCTCTTTACGAGCCTACACCTCCAAATTGACAGTCAAACCAAGTGGGTCAATGCACTCTTGGAGATTTATCTTCGACACTACGTGAGCGCAACACAAACAAATTAGGTGAAGTTGACCGACGTAGCCCAATTCTCCTATAACTTACAGTGAAGTGAGTCTACTGACCAGAGTCCATTCGAGATCGTGAATGGGCAACAACTACAAACTCCAAGTGCAGTTGTATTAGGCTATTAGGGAAATAACCCACTTGCATACAAGTTCACCAAGGATTGGCAAGAACAAACAAACTCAACAAGGGCATGTCTACTTAAAGCCTCCAAACTCTTGAAGAAATGGGTTGATAAAAAGTGACGACATGTGGAGTTCCAAGTTGGGGACTTGGCATTAGCCAAACTACATGCCATTCTTTGGTACAAGGATGTGCACAAGGGGCTGATTTGTTGCTACGAAGGGCCATTTCGTGTGACACAACGGGCCGGGAAGGTTGCATACAAGCTGGAGTTGGCACCAAAATTAAAGGTACACCTAGTTTTCCATGTAAGTATGCTTAAACCTTACCATGTAGACAAGGAAGATCTAGATCAAGGGGAGTCACAGCGTGCCCCACTTGGAACAAAAACTTCATATGACCAAGAAGTTGAATCCATAGTGGTAGATCGGGTCCTACAGAAACGGTATTGTATGCCAGGGCATGAATACTTTATCTGATGGAAGAGTCTTCTAGAGAGTGAAGTTAGTTAGGAACCTGCTGAAACTCTTTGGCAGTTTGAGAAGGAGATTGACATGTACCACACTAAAGAAGTGATGAGGGTATCGCCTGATTAGGTAGGAGAGAATGTCACAGTCCTTTGTTCCTAAGGATGGGCGATACGATGAATCTAGAAGCCTCCTAGGGAAGGACAACACAATGAATCTAGAAGCATTCTAGGGAAGGCCAATACATTCGAATATACTATGTAATAAATGCTTGTACATGTAGGTAGATGGAAGTTAAAGGGTTGTGATATCCACCATTAGATCAAGGAAGGATCTACCATTAGATCAAGGAAGGATCTAACGATTGTGGCTTGTGCAATACTTGTATAAAAGGGGACCTCTTCCCCCTTTTTTGTATCATTCAATTCACAAGTGAAATACATTATAAAGTTTCTCTCCAAAGGTTCTTGTGAGAAGGCTGCTTGGCAGGAATTCTTAAGGCTACACTAGTAGGGAGCACTAAATCCTTTAGGCCCGTGACACACACATAAACAATTTTTCCTAAATAAGAAACCCTCATGCCTATAAAACTTCTCAAATGCTGTCTTTTCACATGCTTCATACACATTTGCAAAGTTTGGATCATTCATATATAATTCTTTAATATGTTCAAATCCTAATAAGTTTGCAATAAGTGTAGAGATAAGGGCATTCCTGTGAGATAATGCATCAGTTACCATATTTTCCTTACCTTGTATATATTCGATGATGTAGGCAAAGGTCTCAATGAATTCAATCCAATTGGCATGTCTTTTGTTCAACTTTCCTTGTCCCTTCAAGTGCTTCAAGGATTCATGGTCAGTATGGAAGACAAACTCCTTGGGCCAAAGATAATGTTGCCATGTCTCTAAAGCCCGTACAAATGCATACATTTTTTTATCATAAGTAAGATAATTAAGACTTGCTCCACTTAGCTTTTTACTAAAGTAAGCAATTGGGCACCTTTCTTGCATCAAAACCGCTTTAATGCCAATACTTGAAGCATCACACTCAATCTCGAAAGCTTTTTCAAAGTTAGGTAAAGCAAGCAAGGGTGCAGAACTTAAATTTTCCTTAATGCAATTAAAAGCCTTGTCTTATTCACTACCCCACCTAAAAGTCATGTTCTTTTTGATAAGCTCAATGAGTAGTGTAGCAATGGTGCTAAAGTCCCTAATAAAGCATCTATAGAAACTAGATAGACCATGAAAACTATGCACATCACTAATTGACTTAGGAGTAGGCCAATCTTGGATAGCCCTAACTTTTTCCTCATCAACTTCAACAACTTTAGTACTCACAACATAGCCAAGAAATGTGATCTGATTGGTACAAAAGGAACTTTTGTTGAAGTTAGCATACAATTTCTCAAAACATAAAACAATTAAAATAGAACATAAATGATCAAGATGCTTTTCTAGGCTTTTGCTATAGACCAAAATATCATCAAAATGCACAACCACGAATTTACCAATGAATGAACACAAAACATGATTCATTAATCACATAAAAATGCTTGGTGCATTAGTGAGACCAAATGGCATAACAAGCCATTCATACAAACCATACTTAGTTTTGAAAGTTGTTTTCCACTCATCTCCCTCCCTCAACATAATCTGGTGATATCCACTTTTCAAATCAATCTCAGAAAAGAAACACAAACCTTGCAATTCATCCAACATGTCATCTAACCTAGGTATGGGGTGACGATACTTTACAATGATTTTGTTGATTGCTCAACAATCAACACACATCCTCTAAGTCCCATCTTTTTTGGGTACAAGTAGGACAAGAACAACACGAGGACTTATGCTTTCCCTCACACATCCTTTTGAAATAAGATCCTCAACCTACCTTTGAAGTTCCTTTGTCTTCTCAAGATTACACCTATATGCTGGCTGGTTAGGGATAGATGCACTAGGGATCAATTTGATGCTCAATTCCTCTCTTAGGTGTCAATCCACTTGGGACATCATCAGGGAATACATCTTCAAATTCCTACAATAAAGCAACAACGCTAGGCAAAGACAGTTCAAACTTGTTAGTGTTAAAATAAGTCTCTTTGTACAATAGTATGATCATAGGTTGTTTGGCATAAAATGCTCTTTTGACATCACATTCTTTTCCATAGAAACTTTCTATTTTCTTCTCTCTCTTGTGTCCTTATGTTTTCTCCTCTCGTTTCCCTTTTGTCAATCTCTCTTTTCTGTTCACTCTCACTTTTAATCCTTGACTGATCCCCATAAGTTTGTTGGGGTGATAATGGTACAAGAGTGATAGGTTTTCATTCATTACAAAAAAAACATCAATTCTTGAAGCTATCATGCATGACTCACCTGCCAAACTACTATGGCCTACATGCCTAGGTGCAACATCACATAAAACCTCATCACGGTACCTTCCAATAGAAAATGACATGAGCACTTGCTTATTTACCTTGACTTCACCACTCTCATTCAACCATTGAATCTTATATGGTCTAGGATGCTTCATAATAGGTAAATCTAGCGTTTTAACCGTGGTTGTGCTAGCAACATTAGTGCAACTCCCACCATTAATAATCATACTATATACCTTATCTTTGATGAGACACCTTGTCTGAAAGATGTTATCTCATTGCACCTTATTTTCTTCCTTTACTTACGCATTCAATGCTCACCTTATGATAAGAGTTACCCCATTAACTAGATACTCCTCTCCATCATGTTCACCCTCTAATGATGGCACATAAGCATGATTTGATTCACTTGCAGTTTCAACATCACTGTTACCTCTCAAGATCATTGTACACTTATTTGGACATTGAGATGTAATGTGATCCCTACTTAAACACTTAAAACATTTAACGTCTCTATTTCTACTTGGTTGGGGGTCAAAATTACCTACCTCCTTGCTAGAACCAACATTGTTGTGCTTGGCTTTGGACTTGTAATCAACCTTCTCGTCCCTTTTACTCCAATTCAGCTTCCAAGATGAGGTAGAACTTGAGTTCTATCCAAACCATATGGAACTCTTTCATTTAAGTTACATTTCAACTTTCTTTTCCATGTGCACCATGTCTTCTAATTCCACATAATGTTTATGTCTCTATTTAGCCCTTGTACAAATTGAGCCATAGTTACCTCTTGATATTCTTCTACATTCACCCTAATCATGGCAATCTCCATCTCTTCGTGGTAGTCCTCTACACTTTTGGTGCCCAAAGTGAGCCCTTGCAGCCTTTGGTACAACTCCCTATAATAGTGATTAGGGACGAACCTCCTCCTCATGATAGTCTTCATCTCCTCCCATGTATCAATAGGCTGCTTATGATTCCTTCTCCTAGTCAAAACAAGTTGATCCCACCAAATAAAAGCATAATCAATAAATTCAATAGCAACAAGTTTTACCTTTTTCTCCTCGGAATAGTTATGGTAGTCAAAAAACAATTCAACCTTCTTCTCCCATTCTAGGTACATATCAGAATCATTTTTACCTTGGAATGGAGAACTTGTCATTTTAATACTGCCCAAATCATGGTCATAGGTGCTTTGCCTCCCAAATTCTCTCTGATCCCTTTTATTATTAGCAATTCTAACCAAAGTAGTTCGATTGTTAAATGCATCATCTTTTACATCATCTTTATGGTCATAGGCACATCTCAATTGCCTTCTTGCTTTAGAGCCTCATATTCCCTATGCCTCTTTTGCAACTCTGCTATTGTATTGGCTTGCTCCTCCATCCTCTCCCTCATATCATCAAATCTGGTATTTATGCACTCAAATAGTTGTTGCATAGCTTTGATCATGAAGGACACATCACCCACTCCCTCCTAAGCTGCACATTTGTCTTTGGACATCATAGTATTACTTCTGTACAAAATAATTAGGATACCTCACAGAACACTCCCTTACGTGTTTCACTCAAAAGAGGGTGTCACACTCCCTCATGTTTACACTCTTTATGGCTTTTTCTTTATATGAACTTCACTCTTGCCTTTTACCACTTGGATTTCCCCTTTCAGTTATATCAAGAACTAAGCAAACTAAATCAAGAGGATTGATTTTAAATATAATAAGATAAATGGCATAGAATTGAACAAATTGGAGAACAAGAAGTCAAAAAGTGAAAAAGGATGTTAAGGCAAACAAATTTAATAAACTAAACTCACAAAAATCAAGATATGGGGTTAAACTTAGAGGACAAACATGGATGACATAACAAGAAAACAAATGACAAAATTGGAGTTAAGCAAGAAAACTTTAATATTATGACGACTAGTATAACCAAACTTTTTAACTTTTATCAATAACTTAAATATGATGCCTTTTTTCTTTTGTTCCTCTTCTTTTTCTTTTTTGTTTTTTTTTCTTTTTTTTTGTTGTTATTTTTTTATTATTTCTTTTGTTTTGCTCAACATAAAACAATACTATAATGCTTAGACATAATAATTAGGATTGAAATTAGCACACTTTTTATAGTTATGATTTGAAACAAATAATCAAAAGAGAAGGATTGCAAACAAACAAATTAGTGCATTTGAATGGTAATGCACTTAATAGACAAACTAAACTGAAATAAATAAATCACAAGGTAGAAATTTAAAGAATGAGTTGATTCAACTTGATTTAGAGTCGAGCTCTGATACCAACTGATACAAAAAACCCCAAAAAGACATGGCTTAGGGACCCAATACACACAAGGAATCAAAGAACAATTAGGAAAGCTAAATTAAAGTTTAATGATACAAACCCTACACCTAATATTGGAAGCAACATGAACTTAGGGAGAAGAAGGTTGAATGACAATTCCTCCATTCCAAGGTAAGAATGATCCTGATGCATACCTAGAATGGGAGAAGAAGGTTGAATTGGTTTTTGACTGCCACAACTATTCTGAGGAGAAAAAGGTAAAGCTTGTTGCAGTTGAATTCACTGATTATGCTATTATTTGGTGGGTGGGATCAACTTGTTTTGACTAGGAGAAGGAATCGTGAGCGGCCTATTGATACATGGGAGGAGATGAAGGCTATCATGAGGAGGAGGTTTGTCCCTAATCACTATTACAAGGAGCTATACCAAAGGCTGCAAGGGCTCACTCAGGGCACCAAAAGTGTGGAGGATTACCACAAGGAGATGGAGATTACCATGATTCGAGCAAATGTAGAAGAAGATAGAGAAGTAACCATGGCTCGATTTCTACAAGGGCTAAATAGGGACATAGCAAACGTGGTTGAATTGCAACACTATGTGGAATTAGAAGACATGGTGCACTTGGCCATGAAAGTTGAAAGGCAACTAAAATGAAAGGGTTCCATATGGTTTGGGCAGAACTCAGGATCTGCCTCATCTTGGAAGCCAAATTGGAATAAAAGGGACGAGATGACCAACTACAAGTCCAAAGCCGAGCTATCCAAGTATAAGAATGTGGGTTCTAGCAAGGAGGCAAGTAATTCTGACCCCCAACCAAGTAGAAATAGAGATGTTAAATGTTTTAAGTGTTTGGGCAGGGGTCACATTACATCTCAATGTCCAAATAAGCGTGCAATGATCTTGAGAAGTAACGGTGATGTTGAAACTGAAAGTGAATCAAATGATGATTCTCTGCCATCATCAGTGGGTGAAAGTGATGGAGAGGAGTATCCAGTTAATGGAGTAGCTCTCGTTACAAGGCAAGCATTGAATGTGCAAGTAAAGGAAGAAAATGAGGTGCAAAGAGATAACATCTTTCAGACAAGGTGTCTCATCAAAGATAAGCTATGTAGTATGATTATTGATGGTGGGAGTTGCACTAATGTTGCTAGCACAACTATGGTTAAGAAGTTAGATTTACCTACTATGAAGCATCCTAGGCCATATAAGCTTAAATGGTTGAATGACAGTGGTGAAGTCAAGGTAAATAAGCAAGTGCTCATATCATTTTCTATCGGAAGGTACCGTGATGAAATTTTATGTGATGTTGTACCTATGCATGTGGGCCATATTCTATTAGGAAGACCATGGCAATTTGATAGGCGAGTTATGCATGATGGCTTCAAGAACCAATATTCCTTTGTAATGAATGAAAAACCTGTCACTCTTGTACCATTATTGCCTCAACAAGCTTATGAGGATCAATTAAGGATTAAAAATGAGAGTGAACAGAAAAGAAAGATTGATAAAAGAGAAAAGAGAGGAGAAAACGTGATGACACAAGATAAAGAGAAGAAAAGAGAAAGTTTCTATGCAAAAGGGAGTGATGTCAAAAGAGCATTCTATGCCAAACAACCTATGATCATACTTCTGTACAAGGAGGCTTATTTTAACACTAACAAGTTTGACCCATCTTTGCCTAGTGTTGTTGTTGCTCTATTGCAGGATTTTGAAGATGTATTCCTTGACGATATTCCAAGTGGATTGCCACCTAATAAAGGAATTGAGCATCAAATTGATTTCATCCCAGGTGCATCCATCCCTAACCGGCCAGCATATAAGAGTAATCCTGAGGAGACAAAGGAGCTTCAAAAGCAGGTTGAGGAGCTTATTTCCAAAGGATATGTGAGGGAAAGCTTGAGTCCATGTGCTGTTTCTGTCCTGCTTGTACCCAAGAAAGATGGGACTTGGAGGATGTGTGTTGATTGTCGAGCAATCAACAAAATCACTATAAAGTATCGTCACCCCATACCTAGATTAGATGATATGTTGGATGAATTGCATGGTTCCTGTGTCTTTTCTAAGATTGATTAGAAAAGTGGATATCATTAGATAAGGATGAGAGAGGGAGATGAGTGGAAAATAGCTTTCAAAACTAAGTACAGTTTGTATGAATGGCTTGTTATGCCATTTGGTCTCACTAATGCACCAAGCACTTTTATGCGACTAATGAATCATGTTTTGCGTCCATTCATTGGTAAATTTATGGTTGTGTATTTTGATGATATTTTGGTCTATAGTAAAACCCTATAAGAGCATCTTGATCATTTACGTTATATTGTAAGTATTTTATGTTCTGAAAAATTGTATGCTAACTTAAAGAAATGTTACTTTTGTACTAATCAAATCACATTTCTTGGCTATGTTGTGAGTTCTAAAGGTGTTGAGGTTGACGAGGAAAAAGTTAAGGCAATTCGTGATTGGCCTACACCTAAGTCAATTAGTGATGTGCATAGCTTTCATGGTTTAGCTAGTTTCTATAGACGTTTTGTTGGGGACTTTAGCACCATTGCTGCACCACTCACTAAGCTTATCAAAAAGAACACGAGTTTTAGGTGGGGTAGTGACCAAGACAAGGCTTTTAATTGCATCAAGGAAAAATTAAGTTTTGCACCCCTACTTGCTTTACCTAACTTTAAAAAAGCTTTCGAGATTGAGTGTGATGCTTCAGGTATTGGCATTGGAGCTGTTTTGATGTAGGAAGGCGCCCAATTGCTTACTTCAGTGAAAAGCTAAGTGGAGCAAGCCTTAATTATCCTACTTATGATAAAGAGATGTATGCATTGGTACAGGCTTTGGAGACATGGCAACATTACCTTTGGCCCAAGGAGTTTGTCATCCATACTGACCATGAATCGTTGAAGCACTTGAAGGGACAAGGAAAGTTGAACAAAAGACATGCCAAGTGGATTGAATTCATTGAGACCTTTCCCTACAACATCAAATATAAACAAGGTAAGGACAATGTAATAGCTGATGCATTATCTCGCAGGTATGCCCTTATCTCTACACTTACTGCAAACTTATTAGGATTTGAACATATTAAAGGTTTATATGTGAATGATCCAGACTTTGCTAATGTGTATGGAGCATGTGAGAAGTCAGCCTTTGAGAAGTTTTATAGGCATAAGGGTTTCTTATTTAGGGAAAATCGTTTATGCATGCCTATGAGTTCTTTAAGGGAGTTGGTTGTAAGAGAAGCTCATGAGGGTGGTCTAATGGGTCATTTCGGAGTTAGGAAAACCCTAGATGTCCTAAATGAACACTTCTTTTGGCCACACATGAAACGAGATGTTGAGAGGATATGTGAGAAATGCATAACATGCAAACAAGCTAAATCTAGAGTTTTACCCCAAGGCTTGTATACCCCTTTACCTATACCTAGCCATCCCTGGGTTGATTTATCCATAGACTTTGTACTGGGATTGCCACAAACAAAACGGGGTAGGGATTTTGTATTTGTTGTTGTTGATAGATTTTCAAAGATGGCACACTTCATCCCATGCCATAAAATTGATGATGCAAACAATGTGGCTGACTTGTTCTTTAGAGAAGTATTGCGTTTGCATGCCATGCCACAGAGCATTGTTTCAGACTGAGATACAAAGTTCTTAAGCTACTTCTGGAAGACTTTGTGGGGTAAGTTAGGTACTAAGCTATTATTTTCAATTACTTGTCATCCACAAACTGATGGGCAGACTGAGGTGGTTAATCGAACTCTTTCTACTCTTTTGCATGCTATTATTCGAACAAATTTGAAAACATGGGAAGATTGTTTACCATATGTCAAGTTTGCATATAATAGGAGTGTTCATTCTACTACTAGCTACTCTCCATTTGAAATTGTATATGGTTTTAATCCATTGACTCCTCTGGATTTGGTACCTATACCTGTCAATGAGTATGCCAACGTTGATGGTGAACGCAAAGCTGACATGATAAAAAAATTGCATGAGAAGGTGCGGTAACATATTGAAAAACGAACTGAGCAATACGCATCCCATGTCAACAAGGGATGAAGGAAGGTGGTGTTTGAACCTGGTGATTGGGTTTGGGTGCATATGCGCAAGGAACGATTCCCAGCTCAGAGGCGTTCAAAGCTACAACCTAGAGGAGATGGTCCCTTCCAAGTTCTAGCATGAATTAATGATAATGCTTATAAGTTGGACCTTCCTGGTGAGTATAATGTGAGTGCAACATTTAACGTTTTTTACCTTTCCCCTTTTCATGTAGGTGATGATTTGAGGGCGAATCCTTTTGAGGAAGGGGGGAATGATGAGAACTGTGGAGATGATGGGTGGAAGGCTTCAATAGATGCAAGAAGTCCATTGCACATTCCAGAAGACCCAATAACACAAGATAGAGCTTCAATGGATGCAAGAGGTCCATTACACATTCCAAAAGGCCCAATTGCACGAGCTAGAGTTTCAATGGATGCAAGAGGTCCATTGCACATTCCAGAAGGCCCAATAACATGAGCTAGAGCCAAAAAGATTAAAGAAGCATTGAATGGGCTGATTCAGGACATTCAGGCCAACCAAGCTTCAAATGGTGCGAATTCAAGTTTTAAAGAGAGTTCAGGGCTAGTTAATATAATTGGAATACTTAATAGGTCAAACTAAGTAATAGCATCACTCCTAAATAGGAGTTCATTGTATGTGCTAGAATTAGTCCGAAATTCCTCCAAAATAGGGATTTCTCCTAAATAGGAATTTTGCCTCTTTAGGATTGCTATCTAAGCCTATAACCCCTTGTAAGCTTTGGAAATCAATCAACTTTGAGTGAAATAGAAAGCAAGGGTTTTTCTCCCTCAGTTCTTTTAAGAACTAAAGAACTTATCAAGAGGTAATACTTCTTATGACATTTAAATCGACTTATCACTCCCAATTCCTTTCTTTTATGGAGTGTGGCATCCATATCTATCTTAAAAACCCTAGGTTCGTGTTCTTTCGAATATTGGGTCTAGGGTTTGTGTTATTAAATTCTGATTTAGCTTTCCTGGTTGTTCTTTGATTCATTGTGTGCGTTGGGTCCCAAAGCCACGTCTTTTTGGGGTTTTCCACATCAACATTTCGTTATAATGACTCATTCACACTTGAAGATCTTGAAAACAACTTGAATGACCACCTTATTCACTAAATTCATTGCAAATACCTCATCTATACTCTCTTGGGCTAGGAATATTTAGGGTTGCAGTAAACAAAGAGTCTTTGATGATTTATAGCATTTCTCACAAGTTTTTGATACTTAATTACTAAAAAATGAGGCTGTCAGATCATTTCCTCCAAACAAGGCCCCACTTTTGTTGTAATGACTCATTCACCCTTAAAGATCTTGAAAACAGCTTGTATGACCACCTCATTCACTAAATTCATTGCAACAACCTCATCTATACTCTCTTGGGA
This sequence comes from Bruguiera gymnorhiza, assembly GCA_020883675.1. Taxonomy (NCBI): domain Eukaryota; kingdom Viridiplantae; phylum Streptophyta; class Magnoliopsida; order Malpighiales; family Rhizophoraceae; genus Bruguiera; species Bruguiera gymnorhiza. The sequence continues at coordinate 183,764 of JAIRCJ010000094.1, read as the reverse complement.
GTAGGAATATGTAGAATTGCATTACACAAAGAGTCTTTGTTGATTTCTAGCATTTCTCACAAGTATTTGATGCTTAATTACTCATAAATGATGTCATCACTTCATTTCCTCCAAACAAGGCCCCACTTTTTGTTCTAATGACCACCTCATTCAATAAATTCATTGCAACAACCTCATCTATACTCTCTTGGGACTAGGAATAGGTTGAATTGCATTAAACGAAGAGTCTTTGATAATTTCTAGCATTTCTCACAAGTATTTGATGCTTAATTACACAAAAATGAGATCGTCTCTTCATTTCTTCCTTAACAAGGCTCCACTTTTTGTTGTAATGACTCATTCACGCTTAAAGATGTTGAAAACAGCTTGTATGACCACCTCATTCACTAAATTCATTGCAACAACCTCATCTATGCCCTCTTGGCAGCAGGAATATGTAGAATTGCATTAAACAAAGAGTATTTGATGATTTCTAGCATTTCTCACAAGTATTTTATACTTAATTACACAAAAACGAGGCCGTCACTTCATTTCCTCCATACAAGGCACCACTTTTTGTTGTAATGACTCATTAACATTTAAAGATATTCAAAACAGCTTGTATGACCACATCATTCACTATATTCATTGCAACAACAAGATCTACGCACCCTTTGGACTAGGAATCTCTTGAATTGCACTAAACAAAGAGTCCTTGATGATTTCTAGCATTTCTCACAATTATTTGATGCTTAATTAGTCAACAATGAGACCATCTCTTCATTTCTTCCTAACAAGGCTCCACTTTTTGTTCTAACGACTCATTCACCCTTAAAGATCTTGAAGACAGCTTGGGTGACCACCTCATTCACTAAATTCATTGCAACAACCTCATCTATACTCTCTTGGGACTAGGAATATGTAGAGTTGCATTACACAAAGAGTCATTAATGATTTCTAGCAATTCTCACTAGTATTTGATGCTTAATTACTCAAAAGGAGGCCATCACATTATTTCTTTCTAACAATGCTCCACTTTTTGTTGTAATGACTCGTTCACACTTAAAGATCTTGAAAACAGTTTGTATGACCACCTCATTCACTAAATTCATTGCAACAACCTCATCTATACCGTCTTGGGACTAGGAATATGTAGAATTGCATTATACAAAGAGTCTTTGATAATTTCTAGCATTTTTCACCAGTATTTGATGCTTAATTTCTCAAAAATGAGGTAGTCTCTTCATTTCTTCCTAACAAGGCTCCACTTTTTGTTTTAATGACTCATTCACACTTGAAGATCTTGAAAACAGCTTGCATGACCACATCATTCACTATATTCAACGAAACAACCACAAATATACACCCTTGTGACTAGGAATATGTAGAATTGCATTAAACAAAGAGTCTTCGATGATTGATAGCATTTCTCACAAGTATTTGATGCTTAATTACTCAAAAATGAGGTCGTCTCTTCATTTCTTCCTAACAAGGCTCCACTTTTTGTTGTAATCACTCATTCACACTTAAAGATCTAAAAAACAGTTTGTATGACCACCTCATTCACTTTATTCACTGAAACAACCACATATATATACCCTTGGGACAAGGAATTTGTAGAATTGCAATAAACAAAGACTCTTTGATGATTTCTAGCTTTCCTCACAAGTATTTTATGCTTAATTTCTCAAAAATGAGACCGTCTCTTCATTTCTTCCTAACAAGGCTCCACTTTTCGTTGTAAATACTCATTCACACTTAAGGATCTTGAAAACAGCATGTATGACCACATCATTCACTATATTCACTACAACCACCATATCTATACAGCTTTGGGACTAGGAATCTATTGAATTGCATTACATAAAGAGTCTTTGATTATTTATAGCATTTCTCACAAGTATTTGACACTTAATTACTCAAAAAAGAGACAGTCTCTTCATTTCTTCCTAACAAGGCCCCACTTTCTGTTGTAATGACTCATTCACACTTAAAGATCTTGAAACCAGCATGTATGACCACATCATTCACTATATTCACTGCAACAACCACATCTATACACCTTTGGGACTGAGAATCTGTTGAATTGCATTAAACAAAGAGTCTTCGATGATTTATAGCATTTCTCACAAGTATTTGATGCTTAATTACTCAAAAATGAGACCGTCTCTTCATTTCTTCCTAACAAGGCACCACTTTGTGTTTTAAAGATTCATTCACACTTAAAGATGGTGAAAACAGCATGTATGACCACATGACTCGCTACATTCATTGCAACAACCTCATCTATACTGTCTTGGGATTAGGAATATGTAGAATTGCATTAAACAAAGAGTACTTGATGATTTCTAGCATTTCTCACAAGTATTTGATGCTTAATTACTCAAAAATGAGGTTGTCTCTTCATTTCTTCCTAACAAGGATCCACTTTTCGTTGTAATGACTCATTCACACTTAAAGATCTTGAAAACAGCTTGTATGACCACATCATTCACTATATTCACTGAAGCAACCACATATATACACCCTTGGGTCTAGGAATCTGTTGAATCACATTTAAAAAAGAGTCTTTGATCATTTATAGCATTTCTCATAACTATTTGATGCTTAATTACTCAAAAATGGGACCGGCTCTTCATTTCTTCCTAACAAGGCTCCATTTTTTGTTGTAATGACTCATTGACACTTAAAAATCTCGAAAACAGCTTGTATGACCACCTCATTCACTAAATTCATTGCAACAACCTCATTTATACCCTCTTGGGACTAGGAATATGTAGAATTGCATTAAACAAAGAGTACTTGATGATTTCTAGCATTTCTCACAGGTATTTGATGCTCAATTACTCAAAAATGAGACCGTCTCTTCATTTCTTCCTAACAAGACTCCACTTTTTGTTGTAATGACTCATTCACACTTAAAGATCTTGAAAACAGCTTGTATAACCATATCATTCACTAAATTCATTGCAACAACCTCATCTATACCTTCTTGGGATTAGGAATATGTAGAATTTCATTAAACAAAGAGTACTTGATGATTTCTAGCATTTCTCACAAGTATTTGATGCTTAATTACTCAAAAATGAGGCCGTCTCTTCATTTCTTCCTAACAAGGCTCCACTTTTTGTTGTAATCACTCATTCACACTTAAAGATCTAGAAAACAGCTTGTATGACCACATCATTCACTTTATTCACTGAAACAACCACATATATACACCCTTGGGACTAGGAATGTGTAGAATTGCAATAAACAAAGAGTCTTTGATGATTTCTAGCTTTTCTCACAAGTATTTGATGCTTAATTTCTCAAAAATGAGACCGTCTCTTCATTTCTTTGTAACAAGGCTCCACTTTTCGTTGTAAATACTCATTCACGCTTAAGGATCTTGAAAACAGCATGTATAACCACATCATTCACTATATTCACTGCAACCACCACATCTATACACCTTTGAGACTAGGAATCTGTTGAATTGCATTAAACAAAGAGTCTTCGATTATTTATAGCATTTCTCACAAGTATTTGTTTCTTAATTACTCAAAAACGAGACAGTCTCTTCATTTCTTCCTAACAAGGCACCACTTTATGTTGTAATGACTCATTCACACTTAAAAATCTTGAAACCAGCATGTATGACCACATCATTACTATATTGACTGCAACAACCACATCTATACACCTTTGGGACTGAGAATCTGTTGAATTGCATTAAACAAAGAGCCTTTGATGATTTATAGCATTTCTCACAAGTATTTGATGCTTAATTACTCAAAAATGAGACCGTCTCTTGATTTCTTCCTAACAAGGCACCACTTTGTGTTGTAATGACTGATTCAGACTTAAAGATCTTGAAACCAGCATGTATGACCACATCATTCACTATATTCACTGCAACTACCACATCTATACACCTTTGTGACTGGGAATATGTTGAATTGCATTAAACAAAGAGTCTTTGATGATTTATAGCATTTCTTACAATTATTTGATGCTTAATTACTCAAAAATGAGGCCGTCTCTTCATTTCTTCCTAACAAGGCTCCACTTTTTGTTATAATGACTCATTCACACTTAGAGATCTTGAAAATAGCTTAAATGACCACATCATTCACTATTCACTGAAACAACCACATATATACACTCTCGGGACTAGGAATATGTAGAATTGCATTAAACAAAGAGTCTTTGATGATTTCTAGCATTTCTCTCAAGTATTTGATGTTTAATTACTAAAAAATGAGACCGTCTCTTCATTTCTTCCTAACTAGGCTCCACATTTCATTGTAATGGCTCATTAACACTAAAAGATCTTGAAAATAGCTCGTATGAGCACATCATCACTATATTCCTTGCAACAACAAGATCTGTACACCCTTGGGACTAGGAATCACTTCAATTGCATAAAACAAAGAGTACTTGATGATTTCTAGCATTTCTCCCAAGTATTTGATGCTTAATTACTCAAAAATGAGGCCGTCTCTTCATTTCTTGCTAACAAGGCTCCACTTTTCGTTGTAAAAACTCATTCACACATAAGGATCTAGAAAACAGCTTGTATGACCACATGATTCACTATATTCACTGAAACAACCACATATATTGTTGTTCCCACAGCCTTGTATGGGTTGTAATTGTTGTCAACTAGGGTTAAGTGTGCAAGAGAGTAAAGTCATATGGAAGGGCAGTAAAGTCACATGGAAGGGCAAGAAAGTAAATCTGCCGCGTAAGGGCAAGAACGTAAATCCGCCATGTAAGCCCTATTAGGGTTTTATGGAAGAGAGTATATAAAGGCCTTGGAAGACAAAACTAGGGTAGAGGGCCAACACAATTGAATAAACAGCAACCCTACAGCAACCGGCCAAAAGGAAGAGAGAGCAGAACGGCAAGAGATCAGAAACAACACCACCAGGAGAGCAAACCAGAAACGTCACCACCGGGAAAGCAAACCAGAACGTGCAACCTCCTGCAAGCAAACCAGAAACACGTCCTGCAAGCAAACCAGAAACACATCCTGCAGGCAAACCAGAAACGCCTCCTGCAAGCAAACCAGAAACACATCCTGCAACCAAACCAGAAACGCACAACCAGCAAGAGGAGAAATAAGAAACAGACCACCCGGAAGAGAAGACAGCAGACCTGGTATCCGTGAGACCACCCGGAAGAGAAGACAGCAGACTAGAAGCGTGAGGCAGGGCAAGAGACGTGAACCAGAAAAACCAGTAGTGTAAGGCAGGCCAAGAGACGTGAAACAGCAGACCAGGAGCGTGAGACCAGAACGTGCAACGGCGTGACTGATCAGAAGCGTGGGGCAGGCCGTGAGACGTGAAACGGCAGACCAGAAGCTTGAGTGCAAGCTGTGAAACCGTGAGACGGTGAAAGCAGGAGCTGTGTGAGACAACCTAGAGAAGGAATTTGGCGAAGCATCAGAAAGAACTCAACGTATTTCTAGATTTCTTCAAGAGAGGTTAGAGAGCGTTGCGGTGAACTTCTAAGCGGCAGTGGAGCAGCCTTTCAATTCAACAGAGGCAAGACAAGCTAGAAGAAGAGTAGACACAGTAAGTGACACTCTTTGTATTGTACTTGCTTAGTAATTGCAATAGTGAAAGGAGCAGAAGATTAAGACATCCATTGTAACTATAATTCTCAAGTATAGTGGATAGTCTCGGTAAGGGAGAGTCCCTACCACCGTGGATGTACGTCACGTTGACGGAACCATGTAAATCTTGTGTGTCCTTATTTTGCTTTACATTCTGTGTTTTGAATTAAGTTGTGAACGCAGCTAAAGTATCAGCCAACCCATAACCTAACGAAGACCTAAACAAGAACATCCAAATTGTCTATTAGGCAAGGTGTCTGAAAGGTGACTTTGGGGACTATTGTGATTAGTAGGTAGCAATAGATCTACCTTAGTCGAATCTGAGAAAGAGTTCGCTTTTAAGAAGAGATTGAAGTTGTTCACTTTCCTGCGAATTGTGAATTGTGGTGATACTGATTCACCCCCCCTCTCAGTATCACAAACTAGTAGATCCTAGGGTGAAGTTGGGAACTTCAATTGGTATCAGAGCACAGGTTCACCAGGATAAAGCTTAACAGCTTGGTGTACTAGTTTGAAGAGCTCCAGAAGTTTTAACTTGTTTAGCATACTGAGAAATGGACGCCGGTACCAACACCAGCACTACTTACAGCAAGAAGGTTCCAATCTTCAACGGAACCAACTACCATATGTGGAGAGCGAGAATGCAGGTGGTATTTGCAACCATGGGCATGAACGTGGTGAAATCTGTACAGGAGGGTTTTGAGCCTCCAGAAGAAGGTAAAGATCCAACCCCAGAGGAATTAAGACAGTTTGAGATAAATGGGAAGGCCTCAAATGTCATCATTTCAGCATTGACAGATGCTGAATATGCTAAAGTTATGGACTGCAAATCTGCCAAGGAGATATGGGACAGATTGCAGAAAGTCTATGAAGGTGATGGCAGAATGAAGGAGGCCAAGCTTCAAGTTTTCAAGGAGAGATATGAATCTCTCAGAATGCAGAAAAATGATACAGTCCAAGAGTTCTTCACCAGGGTTATTGATGCTGTAAATGATCTTAGAAGTCATGGGAAGAACAAGAAGGACTCATCTATTGTGAAGAAAATTCTGAGAATTCTACCTGAGAGGTTTGCCTCAAAGGTGGCAGCCATAGAGGAGAGTAGAGATCTCAATTCCATGTCTCTGCATGATCTCCAATGCAATCTCATTGCATATGAGATGAGAATAAAGTCAACTGAGAGCTCCTCAACGTCAAAGGTATCAAAGGAGGCAGCTTTCAAAGCTATGAAACACTTGAAGATAAAAGAAGAGGAAGAATCATCCAGCGAGGATGATGATGATGATGAGGAAGAAAGTGAAGGTGAAGTGTTGGCATACTTCACAAGGAAATTCAAAAGGGGGTCTAAGAAGGGAAAAGGACAGTTGTCCTTGAGATGTTATCGTTGTGGACAGACTGGACACTTTGCTTCTCAGTGCAAAGTGAAACTTGATGATGAAGATGAGGATGGTGATGATGAGCAGAATTCAAAATGGAGAAGACCATCATTCAAGTCAAGGAAGTCCAGCAAGAAGACTGCTAGCCCACAGAAGAAGAGGAGAGGCTCATTCAAGAGTTATGTGAGCCAGACAAAAGAAGCCGATGAGGAGGAAGAAGTAGACTCATCAGATGAGCATGCCTTTATGGCATCAACTCAAGGTGGTAGTTCAACCTCTGAAGAGGAAGAGGAGGTTGATGAAGAAGAACCAGATTTTGAAGCTGAGTTGGAAGCAGCTTCAAAGGAGATAATCAGAAGGGGCAGAACCATAAGAAGGTTAGAGGCCCACATAAAACAAGTTGAAGCAAAGTCTGAGGAAGCTGAAAGTCAAAAGGATGAAATAAGGGCTGAACATATTGACTTGAAGAGAAGATTTGAAGAACATATCAAAATATGTGAAGACCTTACTATGGAGCTTGGCTCAAGGACTTCAACAATTGAAGAAATGGAGATAGAGTTGCTGAGACTTCAGCAACAACTCAAAAGGAGTGAAGAGAACGTGCAGAAGCTTGAAATGATAGGAGAAACAAGTTCTGCAAGAGAAAAGAAGAATGAAGAGAAAGTGCAGCAATCTGAGGCTGCATTGCCTAAAGATAATAAGAATGTGCCACAGAAGTTGAAAGAGAAGGTTGTGACTCAGGAGAAGATAGCTGAGAATAAAGAGGATTTGAAGAAGCAACCTAGGGTGGCAAACAAAAATGAAGAAAAGAAGATCAGCCAGCAAAGGGCTATGGCTGAACAGAAGAAGGAGAAAAAGGTAGCTGAAATGAAAGCCACACAAGCAAAGAAGCCAGCCACGTTGCCTACACAGCAAGTAATGAACAAAAGAAAACAAGCTGTGATTAGACCCAAGAAGAGGCAGTTTCAAGGTCACTGTCTTTATTGTGGAGTTTGGGGTCATAAGGCAAGTAACTGCTGGTGGAGAAGGCCAGTATATGTCTCCAACTTGAGAAGATATGATGCTGTATACAGGGGAGACAATACAAAATTCAGAGGAGAACACCTGTCGTGAGTTCTTGCACATACTGTAAAAAGCAAGGACACACTGACAAGGATTGTTGGTGGAAGCCCAAACCAGTGGTTTCAAAGAACAAGTTTGCTATATTGGGAGACTTGGAACAGTGTGAAAGGTGTGGGCAGGATGACCATAATGCCAAGAGATGCATGACACTTCTCCTCTGAGCAAGAGAAGGCACTCAATGGCATAGTGAAAACAAGCGGTGTAGTCAAAGCTGAGAAAAAGGAGAAAGCTATCTTCCAGCCAATTCAAAAGAAGGAATATAAGCTAAAAGGGAGGTGGCTAATATAGCTGAAATTGCACTCAAAGCTGACTACAAGGATAAGCAGTGGATCCTTGACAGTGGATGCACTTCACACATGACGGGAGACAAGAGTAAATTGTCAAAGCTAAACAAGTCAAGAGAAGGCAGAGTCAAGTTTGGCAATGATGATTCACTCAACATCAGTGGTCAAGGGTCAGTAAATATTGGAAAAGGAAAGCTGAAAGATGTTCTGCATGTTGAAGGACTCAGATATAATCTAGCATCTGTCAGCCAACTATGCAATGAAGACCATAAAGTGATATTCACAAAAACAGGTTGCCAAGTAAAGAGTAAAGAAGGCAATACTGTTGCAGCTGGGAAAAGAACAGCTGGAAATTTATATGTAATTGATGAGGACAAGACAAACAGCTGTTTACTTACAAAAGAAGAAGAAAATCAACTCTGGCATCGGAGGCTGGGACACTTAACACAGAAGAACATGAGGAAGCTGACCACTACTCATGCAATCAGAGACATTCCAAACCTTAAGAGAGAGAGGGGAGTATGTTTGCTCAGCATGCTCTAAAGGAAAACAGGTCAGAAAGCAGTATAAGACCAAAGAGGTTAGTTCTAAAGCAGTGCTTGACATTGTGCATACTGATTTGTGTGGGCCGATGAGAACAAAAGGGTTGAATGGTGAGAGGTACTTCATCTTGTTTGTTGATGAATTCTAGAAGGACCTGCATCATGCACCTCACACATAAGTCAGAAGTTTTGAAAATGCTTCAAGAGATACAGAAGATTGGCTGAAAATGAGAGTGGAAAGAAGATCAAAGTATTGAGGTCAGATCAAGGCACTGAATTCACAAATGGAGCTTTTGAAGATTACCTTGAGAAGCATGGAATTCACCATCAGATGGCAGCAGCAAGAACTCCTCAACAGAACGGGGTGGTAGAGAAAATAGAGCTGTGGTTGAAATGGCAAGAACTCTACTGCTGGAATCCAAGCTTCACACAAGATTTTGGACAGAAGCAACATTTACAGCTGGCACCTATTGAACAGAGTTTCACTAAGGCCCAATAATAAGACTCCATATGAGCTTATGGAGTGGGAAGAAGACAACAGCCAAGTATCTTAGAATCTTTGGCAGCACATGTTTTGTGAAGAACAAGGAGCAAAACTTGGGAAAATTCCATGCTAGGTCAGATGAAGGCATCTTTGTGGGATACTCAGCAAGACACAAAAGTTACAGAGTTTTTCTGCATAAACTGGGAAAAGTGGTCACTTCCAGTGATGTGAGAATAGATGAAAACTGGAAACACGCGCATTGGGAGAAGCTGAGGATAGTGAAGAAGATGACTTCAAGATAGATGAAGAATCTGACCAACATGAAAGAAGTGGGAGAAGTAAGTTCAGACTCAGAGAAGAGTGAGTCTGAAGATGAAGAAGGAGATTCTCTTTTGCAACTAAGACTGTGCAAAAAGAAAGACAAAGAAGACATGGACCAGTGTGCTCNATTAAACAAAGAGTCTTTGATAATTACTAGCATTTTTCACCAGTATTGATGCTTAATTACTCCAAAAATGAGACCGTCTCTTCATTTCTTTTTAATAAGGCTCCACTTTTGGTTGTAATGGCTCATTCACACTTAAAAGATCTTGAAAGGAGGTTTTATGACCACATCATTCACTAAATTCATTGCAACAACTTCATCTATACTCCCTTGGGACTGGGAATATGTAGAATTGCATTAAACAAAGAGTCTTTGATGATTTCTAGCATTTCTCACAAGTATTTGATGCTTAATTTCTCAAAAATGAGACCGTCTCTTCATTTCTTCCTAACACGGCTCCACTTTTCATTGTAATGACTCCTTCACACTTAAAGATCTTGAAAACTGCTTGTATGACCATCTCATTCACTAAATTCATTGCAACAACCTCATCTATACTCTCTTGGGACTAGGAATATGTAGAATTGCATTGAACAAAGAGTCTTTGATGATTTTTAGCATTTCTCACAAGTATTTGATGCTTAGTTAGTCAAAAACGAGGCCGTCACTTCATTTCTTCCTAATAAGGCTCCACTTTTTGTTGTAAGGAATCATTCACACTTAAAGATCTTGAAAACAGTTTGTATGACCACATCATTCATTATATTCACTTCAACAACTACATTTATACACCTTTGGGACTAGGAATCTGTTGAATTGCATTAAACAAAGAGTCTTTGATGATTTATAGCATTTCTCACAAGTATTTGATGCTCAATTTATAAAAAATGAGACCGTCTCTTCATTTCTTCCTAACAAGGCTCCACATTTCGTTGTAATGACTCAGTCACACTTAAAGATCTTAAAAAGAGCTTGTTGACCACCTCTTTCACAAAGTCCATTGCAACATCCTCATCTATACTCTCTTGGGTCTAGGAATATGTAGAATTGCATTAAACAAAGAGTCTTTGATGATTTCTAGCATTTCTCAAAGGTATTTGATGCTCAATTTCTCAAAAATGAGACCATGACTTCAATTCTTCTGAACAAGGCTCCACTTTTTGTTGTAATGACTCATTCACCCTTAAAGATCTTGAAAACAGCTTGTATGACCACCTCATTCCTTATATTCACTGCAACAACCACATCTATACACCTTTGGAACTAGGAATATGTTGAATTGCATTAAACAAAGAGTCTTTGATGATTTCTAGCATTTCTCACAAGAATTTGATGCTTAGTTACTCAAAAATTAGGCCATAACTTAATTTCCTCCAAACAAGGCCCCACTTTCTGTTGTAATAACTCATTCACACTTAAGGATCTTGAAAACAGCTTGTATGACCACATCATTGATTAAATTCATTGGACCAACCTCATCTATAGGTGTATTTGATGTGGTATTTGATGCTTAATTACTCAAAAATCAGACCGTCTTTTCATTTCTTCCTAACAAGGCAACACATTTCGTTGTAATCACTCATTCACACTTAAAGATCTTGAAAACAGCTTCTATGACCACCTCATTCGCTAAATTCATTACAACAACCTCATCTATACCCTCTTGGAACTAGGAATATGTAGAATTGCATTAAACAAAGAGTCTTTGATGATTTCTAGCATTTGTCACAAGTATTTGATGCATAAATACTCAAAAATGAGGCCGTCACTTTCATTTCTTCCTAACAAGGCTCCACTTTTCGTTGTAATGACTCATTTACTTAAAGATCCCAGAAAAAGCTTGTATGACCACCTCATTCACTGAATTCATTGAAGCAACCTCATCTATACCCTCTTGGGCCTAGGAATACATCAAATTGCATTAAACAAAGAGTCTTTTATAATTTCAACCATTTCTCACAAGTATTTGATGCATAATTACTCAAAAATCAGACCGTCTCTTCATTTCTTCCTAACAAGGCTCCACTTTTCGTTGCAATGGCTCATTCACACATAAAGATCTTGAAAACAGCTTGTATAACCACATAAAGATCTTGAAAACAGCTTGTATAACCACCTCATTCACTAAATTCATTGCAACAACCACATCTACACACCTTTGGACTAGGAATATGTAGAATTGTATTAAACAAAAGGTCTTTGATAATTTATAACATTTCTCACAAGTATTTGATGCTTAATTACTCAAAAATCAGACCGTCTCTTCATTTCTTCCTAACAAGGCAACACATTTCGTTGTAATTACTCATTCACACTTAAAGATCTTGAAAACAGGTTGTATGACCACCTCATTCACTAAATTCATTGCAATAACCTCATCTATACCCTCTTGGGTCTAGGAATATGTAGAATTGCATTAAACAAAGAGTCTTTGATGATTTCTGGCATTTCTCACAAGTATTTGATGCTTAATTTCTCAAAAATGAGACCATCTCTTCACTTCTTCCTAACAAGGCTCCACTTTTCATTCTAATGACTCATTCACACTTAAAGATCCTGAAAATAGCTTGTACGACCACTTCATTCACTAAATTCATTGCAACAACCTCTTTTATACCATGTTGGGACTAGGAATATGTAGAATTGCATTAAACAAAGAGTCTTTGACGATTTCTAGCATTTCTCACAAGTATTTGATGCTTAATTACTCAAAAATGAGGCTGTCACTTCATTTCTTCCGAACAAGGCTCCACTTTTTGTTGTAATCTCTCATTCACACTTAAAGATCTTGAAAAGAGCTTGTATGACCCCCTCCTTCACTAAATTCATTACAACAACCTCATCTATACACTCTTGGGACTAGGAATATGTAGAGTTGCAGTAAACAAAGAGTCTTTGATGATTTTTAGCATTTCTCACAAGTATTTCATGCTTAATTACTCAAAAATGAGACTGTCTCTTCATTTCTTCCTAACAAGGCTCCACATTTCCTTGTAATGACTGATTCACACTTAAAGATCTTGAAAGCAGCTTGTATCACCACCTCATTCACTAAATTCATTGCAACAACCTCATATATACCCTCTTGGGACTACGAATATGTACAATTGAAGTAAACAAAGAGTCGTTGATGATGTCTAGCATTTGTCACTAGAATTTGACGCTTAATTACTCAAAAATGAGGCCGTCACTTCATTTCCTCTAAACAAGGCCCCACTTTTTGTTGTAATGACCACATCATTCATTATATTCACTGCAACAACCACATATATACACCTTTGGGACTAGGAATCTGTTGAATTACATTACATAAAGAGTCTTTGATGATTTCTAGCATTTCTCACAAGTATTTGATGCTTAATTACTCAAAAATCAGACCATCTCTTCATTTCTTGCTAACAAGCCTCCACTTTTCGTTGTAATCACTCATTGACACGTAAAGATTTTGAAAACAGCTTGCATGACCACCTCATTCACTAAATTCTTTGCAACAACCACATCTATACACCTTTGGGACTAGGAATATGTACAATTGTATTAAACAAAGTGTCTTTAATAATTTATAGCATTTCTCACAAGTATTTGATGCTTAATTACTCAAAAATCAGACTTAAAGATCTTGAAAACAGCTTGTATGACCACCTCTTTTGCTAAATTCATTGCAACAACCTCATCTATACCCTCTTGGGACTAGCAATATGTAGAAATGTATTAAACAATGAGTCTTTCATAATTTCTAGGATTTTTCACAAGTATTTGATGATTAATTACACAAAAATCAGGTGGTAACTTCATTGCTTCCTAACAAGGCCCCACGTTTCATTGTAATGACTCATTAACACGTAAAGATCTTGAAAGCAGCTTGTAAGACCACCTCATTCACTAAATTCATCACAAGAACCACATCTATACCCTCTTAGGACTAGGAATATGTAGAATTGCATTAAACAAAGAGTCTCTCACGATTTCTAGCATTTCTCATATGTATTTGATGATTAATTACTCAAAAATGAGATCGTCTCTTCATTTCTGCCTAACAAGGCCACACATTCCATTGTAATGACTCATTCACACTTCAAGATCTTCAAAACAACTTGTATGACCACCTCATTCACCAAATTCATTGCAACAACCTTATCTATACTCTCTTGGGACTAGGAAAATGTAGGAGTGCATTAAACAAAGAGTCTTTGATGATTTCTAGCATTTCTCACATGTATTTGATGCTTAATTTCTCATAAATGAGACCCTCTCTTCATTTCTTCCTAACAAGGCTCCACTTTTCATTGTAATGATTCATTCACACTTGAAGATCTTGAAAACAGCTTGTATGACCACCTCATTCACCAAATTCATTGCGACAACCTCATCCATACCCTCTTTGGACTAGGAATATGTAGAATTGCATTAAACAAAGAGTCCTTGATAATTTCTAGCATTTCTCACAAGTATTTGATGCTTAATTGCTCAAAAATGAGACCGTCTCTTCATTTCCTCCAAACAAGGACCCACTTTTTGTTGTAATGACTCATTCACACTTAAGGATCTTGAGAACAGCTTGTATGACCACCTCATTCACCAAATTCATTGCAACAACGTCATCTATACTCTCTTGGGACTTTGAACATGTAGAATTGCATTAAACAAAGAATCTTTGATGATTTCTAGCATTTCTCACAAGTATTTGATGCTTAATTTCTCATAAATGAGACCCTCTCTTCTTTTCCACCTAACAAGGCTCCACTTTTCATTGCAATGACTCATTCACACATAAAGATCTTGAAAACAGCTTGTATGACCACCTCATTTACTAAATTCATTGCAACAACCTCATCTATACCCTCTTGGGACTTGGAATATGTAGAATTGCATTAAACAAAGAGTCTTCGATGATTTCTAGCATTTCTCACTGGTATTTGATGCTTAATTACTCAAAAATCTGACCGTCTCTTCATTTCTTCCTAACAAGCCTCCACTTTTCCTTGTAATGGCTCATTCACACTTAAAGATCTTGAAAACAGTTTGTACGACCACCTCATTCACTAAATTCATTGCAACAACCACATCAATACACCTTTGGGACTAGGAATCTATTCCATTGCATTAAACAAAGTGTGTTTGATGATATCTAGCATTTCTCACAAGTATTTGATGCTTAATTACTCAAAAATCAGACCTTCTCTTCATTTCTTCCTAACAAGGCTCCCCTTTTTGTTGTAATGACTCATTCACACTTAAAGATCCTGAAAACAGCTTGTATGACCACCTCATTCCCTAAATTCCTTGCAACATCCTCATCTATACCCTCTTGGGACTAGGAATACATAGAATGGCATTAAACACAGAGTCTTTGATAATTTCAAGCATTTTTTGCAAGTATTTGATGCATAATTACTCAAAAATCAGACTGTCTCTTCATTTCTTCCCAACAAGGCTCCACTTTTCCTTCTAATGACTCATTCACACTTAAAGATCTTCAAAAGAGCTTGTATGAGCACCTCATTCACTAAATTCATTGCAACAACCTCATCTATACCCTCTTAGAACTAGGAATATGTAGAATTCCATTGAACAAAGAGTCTTTGATAATTTCTAGAATTTGCCAAGAGTATTTGATGCTTAATTGCTCAAAAAGGAGGCTGTCACTTCATTTCTCCCTAACAATGCCCCACCTTTCGTTGTAATGGCTCATTCACACCTAAAGATCTTGAACACAGCTTGTATGACCACATCATTCATTATATTCACTGCAACAACCACATGTATGCATCTTTGGGACTAGGAATCTGTTGAATTGCTTTAAACAAAGAATGTTTGATGATTTATAGCATTTCTCACTAGTATTTGACGCTTAATTACTCAAATAAGCGACTGTCTCCTCATTTCTCCCTAACAAAGCACCACTTTTCGTTGTAATGGCTCATTCACACTTAAAAATCTTGAAAACAGTTTGTATGACCACCTCATTCACCAAATTCATTGCAACAACCTCATCTATACTCTCTTGGGACGAGTAATATGTAGAATTGCAGTAAACAATGAGTTTTTGATGATTTCTAGCATTTCTCACAAGCATTTGATGCTTAATTACTCAAAAATCAGACCGTCTATTCATTTCTTCTTAACAAGGCTCCACTTTTCGTTGTAAAGACACATTCACACTTAAAGATCTTCAAAACAGCTTGTATGACCACCTCATTCACAAAATTTGTTGCAACAACCTCATCTATACTCTCCTAGGACTAGGAATATTTAGAATTGCATTAAACAAAGAGTCTTTGATGATTTCTAGCATTTGTCACAAGTATTTGATGCATAATTACCCATAAATGAGACCGCCGCATCATTTCTTCCTAACAAGGCTCCACTTTTTGTTGTAATGACTTATTCACACTTAAAGATCTTGAAAACAGCTTGTATGACCACCTCATTCACCAAATTCATTGCAACATCCTCATCTATACTCTCTTGGGAATAGGAATATGTAGAATTGCATTAAACAAAGAGTCTTTGATCATTTCTAGCATTTCTCACATGTATTTGATGCTTAATTTCTTAAAAATGAGACTGTTCTTCATTTCTTCCTATCAAGTCTCCACTTTTTGTTGTAATTAGTCATTCACACTTAAAGATCCTGAAAACAGCTCCACCTCATTCACTAAATTCATTGTAACAACGTCATCTATACTCTCTTAAGACTAGGAATATGTAGAATTGCATTAAACAAAGAGTCTTTCATGGTTTATAGCATTTCTCACAAGTATTTGATGCTTAATTACTCAAAAATAGGTCCGTCTCTTCATTTCTTCCTAACAATGCTCCACTTTTCGTTGTAATATCTCAATCACACTTAAGGATCTTGAAAACAGCTTGTATGACCACCTCATTCACTAAATTCATTGCGACAACCTCATCTATACCTTCTTGGGACTTGGATTATGTAGAATTGCATTAAACAAAGAGTCTTTCATGGTTTATAGCATTTCTCACAAGTATTTGATGCTTAATTACTCAAAAATAGGTCCGTCTCTTCATTTCTTCCAAACAATGCTCCACTTTTCGTTGTAATAACTCAATCACACTTAAGGATCTTGAAAACAGCTTGTATGACCACCTCATTCACTAAATTCATTGCGACAACCTCATCTATACCTTCTTGGGACTTGGATTATGTAGAATTGCATTAAACAAAGAGTCTTTGATAATTTCTAGCATTTCTGACAAGTATTAATGCTTAATAAGTCAAAAATGAGACCGTCTCTTCATTTCTTGCTAACACGGCTCCACTTTTCGTTGTAATGGCTCATTCACGCTTAAAGATCTTGAAAACAGCATGTATGACCACCTCATTCACTAAATTCATTGCAACAACCTCATTTATACTCTCTTGGGAATAGGAATGTGTAGAATTGCATTAAACAAAGAGTCTTCGATGGTTTCTAGCATTTCTCACAAGTATGTGAGGCTTAATTACTCTAAAATGTGGTCGTCACTTCATTTCTTCCTAATAAGGCTCCACTTTTTGTTGTAATGACTCATATACACTTAAAGATGTTGAAAACAGCATGTAAGACCACATCATTCACTACATTCATTGCAACAACCTCATCTATACTCTCTTGGGAGAAGGAATATGTAGAATTGCATTAAACAAAGAGTTTTTGATGATTTCTAACATTTCTCAAAAGTATTTGATGCTTAATTTCTCAAAAATGAGTCCGTCTCTTCATTTCTTCCTAACAAGGCTCCACTTTTCCTTGTAATGACTCATTCACACTTAAAGATCTTGAAAAAGCTTGTATGAGCACCTCATTCACTAAATTCATTGCAACAACCTCATCTATACCCTCTTAGAACTAGGAATATGTAGAATTCCATTGAACAAAGAGTCTTTGATAATTTCTAGCATTTGTCAAAAGTATTTGATGCTTAATTGCTCAAAAAGGAGGCTGTCACTTCATTTCTCCCTAACAACGCCCCACCTTTCGTTGTAATGGCTCATTCACACCTAAAGATCTTGAACATAGCTTGTATGACCACATCATTCATTATATTCACTGTAACAACCACATGTATGCATCTTTGGGACTAGGAATCTGTTGAATTGCTTTAAACAAAGAATGTTTGATGATTTATAGCATTTCTCACTAGTATTTGATGCTTAATTACTCAAATAAGCGACCATCTCCTCATTTCTCCCTAACAAAGCACCACTTTTCGTTGTAATGGCTCATTCACACTTAAAGATCATGAAAACAGTTTGTATGACCACCTCATTCACCAAATTCATTGCAACAAGATCATCTATACTCTCTTTGGACTAGAAATATGTAAAGTTGCAGTAAACAAAGAGTCTTTGATGATTTCTAGCACTTCTCACAAGTATTTGATGCTTAATAACTCAACAATGAGGCCATCACTTCATTTCCTCCAAAGAAGGCCCCACTTTTTGTTGTAATGACTCATTCACAGTTGAAGATCTTGAAAACAGTTTGTATGACCACCTCATTCACCAAATTCATTGCAACAACCTCATCTATGCTCTCTTGGGACAAGGAATATGTAGAATTGCATTAAACAAAGAGTCTTTGATGGTTTCTAGCTTTTCTCACAAGTATTTGATGCTTAATTACTCAAAAATGGATCTGTCACTTCATTTCTTCCTAACAACACTCCACTTTTTGTTGTAATGACTTATTCGCACTTAAAGATCTTGAAAATAGCTTGTATGACCACCTCATTCACCAAATTCATTGCAACAACCTCATCTATACTCTCTTGAGACTAGGAATATGTAGAATTGCATGAAAGAAAGAATCTTTGACGATTTCTAGCATTTCTCACAAGTATTTGATGCTTAATTACTCAAAAATCTTACCGTCTCTTCATTTCGTCCTAACAAGGCTCCTCTTTTCATTGTAATGACTCATTCACACTTAAAGATCTTGAAAACAGCTTGTATGACCACCTCATTCACTAAATTGATTGCAACAACCTCATCTATACACTCTTGGGACTAGGAATATTTAGAATTGCATTAAGCAAAGAGTCTTTGATAATTTCCAGCATTTCTCACAAGTATTTGATGCTTAATTACTCAAAAATTAAACCGTCTTTTCATTTCTTCCTAAGAAGGCTCCACTTTTTGTTATAATGACTCATTCACACTTAAAGATCTTGAAAAGAGCTTGTATGACCACCTCATTCACCAACTTCATTGCAACAACCTCATCTATACTCTCTTGGGACTAGGAATATGTAAAATTGCATTAAACAAAGAGTCTTTGACAATTTCTAGTATTTCTCACGGGTATTTGATGCTTAATTACTGAAAACTGAGCCCGTCTCTTCATTTCTTCTAAACAAGGCTCTACTTTTCGTTGTAATGACTCATTCACACATAAAGATCTTGAAAACAGCCTGTATGACCACCTCATTCACTAAATTCATTGCGACAACCTCTTCTATACCCTCTTGGGACTAGGAATATGTAGAATTGCAATAAACAAAGAGTCTTTGATAATTTCCAGCATTTTTCACAAGTATTTGATGCTTAATTACTAAAAAATGAGACCGTCTCTTCATTTGTTCCTAAGAAGGCTCCACTTTTTGTTGTAACGACTCATTCACACTTAAAGATCTTGAAAACAGCTTGTATGACCACCTCATTCACTAAATTCATTGCAACAACCCCATCTATACTCTCTAGGGTCTAGGAATATGTAGGATTGCATTAAACAAAGAGTCTTTGATGATTTCTAGTATTTCTCACAAGTATTTGATGTTTAATTACTCAAAAATGAGGTCGTCACTTCATTTCCTCCCAACAAGGGCCCACTTTTTGTAGTAATGGCTCATTCACACTTAAAGATCTTGAAAACAACTTGTATGACCACATCATTCACTAAATTCATTGCAAGTACCGCATCTATGCTCTCTTGGGCTAGGAATATGTATAATTGCTTTAAATAAAGAGTCTTTGATGATTTCTAGCATTTCTCACAAGTATTTGATGCTTAATTACTAAAAAATGTGTCCGTCTCTTCATTTCTTCCTAATAAGGCTCCAAATTTCGTTGTAATGACTCATTCACACTTAAAGATCTTGAAAACAGCTTGTATGAGCACGTCATTCACTGAATTGATTGCAACAGCCTCATCTATACTCTGTTGGGACTAGGAATATCTAGAGTTGCAGTAAACAAAGAGTCTTTGATGATTTCTAGCAATTCTCACAAGTATTTGATGCTTAATTACTCAAAAATGAGACCGTCTCTTCATTTCTTCCTAGCAAGGCTCCACTTTTCGTTGTAATGACTCATTCACACTTAAAGATCCTGAAAACAGCTTGTACGACCACCTCATTCACTAAATTCATTGCTACAACCTTATCTGTACCGTATTGGGACTAGAAATATGTAAAATTGCATTAAACAAAGAGTCTTTGATAATTTCAAGCATTTGTCACATGTAGTTGATGCTTTATTGCACAAAAATGAGGTTGTCTCTTCATTTCTCCCTAACAACGCTCTACTTTTTGTTGGAATGACTCATTCACACTTAAAGATCTTGAAAACCGCTTGCAGGACCACCTCATTCACCGAATTCTTTGCAACAACCTCATCTATCTTCTCTTGGGACTAGGAATATGTAGGATTGCATTAAACAAAGAGTCTTTGATGATTTCTAGCATTTCTCACAAGTATTTGATGCTTAATTACCCAAAAATGAGACCGTCTCTTCATTTCTTCCTAGCAAGGCTCCACATTTCATTGTAATGACTCATTTACACTTAAAGATCCTGAAAACAGCTTGTATGACCACCTCATTCACTAAATTCATTGCTACAACCTTATCTGTACCCTATTGGGACTAGAAATATTTAAAATTGCATTAAGCAAAGAGTCTTTGATAATTTCGAGCATTTCTCTCAATTATTTGATGCTGAATTACTCAAAAATGAGGCTGTCACATCATTTCTTCCTAACAATGCTCCACTTTTTGTTGTAATTACTCATTCACGCTTAAAGATCTTTAAAACAACTTGTTCGACCACCTCATTCACTAAATTCATTGCAACAACCTTATCTATACTCTCGTGGGACTAGGAATATGTAGAATTGCATTAAACAAAGAGTCGTTGATGATTTCTAACATTTCGCACAAGTATTTGATGCTTAATTACACAAAAATGAGACTGTCACTTAATTTCTCCCTAACAAGGCTCCACTTTTTGTTGTAATGACTCATTCACACCTAAAGATCTTGAAAACAGACCTCATTCACAAAATTCATTGCAACAACCTTATCTACACTCTCTTGGGACTAGGAATATGTAGAATTGCATTAAACAAAGGATCTTTAATGATTTCTAGCATTTCTCACTAGGATTTGACGCTTAATTACTAACAAATGAGTCTGTCTCTTCATTTCTTCCTAACAAGCCTCTGGATTTCGTTTTAATGACTCATTCACACTTAAAGATCTTGAAAACAGCTTGCATGACCACCTCATTGGCTCATCTATACTCGCTTGGGACCAGGAATAAGAGTAGATGGAGTAAACAAAGAGTCTTTGATGATTTTTAGCATTTCGCACAAGTATTTGATGCTTAATTACTCAAAAATAAGTCTGTCTCTTCATTTCTTCCTAACAAGGCTCCACATGTCGTTGTAATGACTCATTCACATTAAAGATCTTGAAACAGCTTGTATGACCACCTTATTCACAAAATTCATTGCAACAACCTCATCTATACTCTCTTGGGAGTAGGAATATGTAGAATTGCATTAAACAAAGAGTCTTTGATGATTTCTAGCATTTCTCATAAGTATTTGATGCTTAATTTCTCAAAAATGACACCGTCACATCATTTCCTCCAAACAAGGCCCCACTTTTTGTTGTAATGACTCATTCACACTAAAAGATCTTGAAAACAGCTTGTATGACCACCTCATTCACTAAATTCATTGCAACAACCTCATCTATACACTCTTGGGACTAGGAATATGTAGAGTTGCTATAAAGAAAGAGTCTTTCATTATTTTTAGCATTTCTCACAAGTATTTGATGCTTAATTACACAAAAATGAGTCCACCTCTTCATTTCTTCCTAACAAGGCTCCACATCTCGTTGTTTTGACCCATTGACCCTTAAAGATCTTGAAAGCATCTTGAATGACCACCTCATTCACTAAATTCATTGCAACTACCTCATCTATACTCTCTTGGGACTAGTAATATGTAGAATTGCATTAAACAAAGAGTCTTTGATGATTTATAGCATTTCGCACAAGCATTTGATGCTTAATTACTCAAAAATGAGACCGTCTCTTCATTTCTTCCTAACAAGGCTCCACATTTCGTTGTAATGACTCATTCACACCTAAAGATCTTGAAAACAGCTTGTAGGACCACCTCATTCACTAAATTCATTGCAACAACCTTATCTATACACTCTTGGGACTAGCAATATGTAGAATTGCATTAAACAAAGAGTCTTTGATGATTTCTAGCATTTCTCACAAGTATTTGATGCTTAATTACTCAAAAATGAGACCGTCTCTTCATTCCTTCCTAACAAGGCTCCACATTTCATTGTAATGACTCATTCACACTTAAAGATCTTGAAAACAGCTTGTATGGCCACCTCATTCACTAAATTCATTGCAACAACCTCATCTATACTCTTTTGCGACAAGGAATATGTAGAATTGTATTAAACAAAGAGTCTTTGATGATTTGTTGTATTTCTCACAAGTATTTGATGCTTAATTGCTCAAAAATGAGGCTTCACATCATTTCTTGCTAACAAGGCTCCACTTTTTGTTGTTATGACTCATTCGCACTTAAAGATCTTGAAAACAGCTTGTATGACCACCTCATTCACTAAATTCATTGCAACAACCTCATCTATACTCTCTTGGGACAAGGAATATGTAAAATTGTATTAAACAAAGAGTCTTTGATGATTTCTAGTATTTCGCACAAGTATTTGATGCTTAATTACTCAAAAATGAGGCTTCACATCATTTCCTCCGAACAAGGCTCCACTTTTTGTTGTAATGACTCATTCACGCTTCAAGATCTTGAAAGCAGCTTGTATGACCACCTCATTCGCTGAATTCATTGCAACAACCTCATCTATACTCTCTTGGGACTAGGAATATGTAGAATTGGAATTAACATAGAGTTTTTGATGATTTTAGCATTTTTCACAAGTATTTGATACTTAATTACTCAAAAATGAGGACGTCACTTCATTTCTTCCTAGCAAGGCTCCACTTTTTGTTATAATGACTCATTCACTCTTAAAGATGTTGAAAACATGATGGAAGCCATATTGTACCAGCTCAAATCAAGAAGGGAGTTGATGCTTTGCAAAACCTTGGAGGACCAATGACAAGGGCAAGGTCAAAGAAAATAAAGGAAGCTCTCAACAACTTGTTGTGTGACATTTACTATCAGGAAGTTGCTAGATACGAGTTAAGGATGATGGAGGCTTCGCCAAGGCTTGCGAATGTGTCATCTGTGGAGGAATTCAAGAACCATGACCTTGGGAAGGAAGTTGGATTTGGGAGCCCATGTTTGGGCATTTAAATAGGTTATTTTCATGGGTTATTATTTTTATTTAGTGGGTTAGACCAATTTCCTTAATAAGTCCGTCTTATTAGCATATAAAAAGGGGTGGCTGGCAGATTGGACGAATTTCCTTAATAAGGCCATCTTATTAGCATATAACAAGGGTGGCTGGCAGATTGGACAAATTTCCTTAATAAGCCCGTCTTATTAGCTAGGGTTTAGGGGGGGTAGCATATAAAAAGGCTGGTTAGAGGGGAGGATGGTAGATGATGAATGTATGAGCTATTTTCTCTGGTTCTTTGAGAACTAATTATGAACTTTCATACTTGAGTGTGTTGGTTCAATTAGACTTCTCTTCTTCAACATTTTTGTTGTTGGGAGTGGCGTCTGAATCATTAAGTTTTGGTTCTTGGTTGTCTATAATCATTGGGTTAGAACTCCAAAATCCCTTAACCTTTGTTAGAACGATCCTATACCAACATTGGTGTTGGGTTCCGTTTACAAATAATCAGAGTTCATATTAAAACAGCTTGTATGACCACCTCATTCACTAAATTCATTGCAACAACCTCATCTATACCCTCTTGGGACTAGGAATATGTAGAATTGCATTAAACAAAGAGTCTTTGATAACTACTAGCACTTCTCACCAGTATTTGATGCTTAATTACTCAAAAATGAGACCATCTCTTCATTTCTTCCTAACAAGGCTCCACTTTTCATTGTCATGGCTCATTCACACTTAAAGATCATGAAAACAGCCTGTATGACCACATCATTCATTATATTCACTGCAACAACAACATCTATACACCTTTGGGACTAGGAATCTGTTGAATTCCATTAAACAAAAAGTCTTTGATGATTTCTAGAATTTCTCACAAGTATTTGATGCTTAATTTGATGGAAGCCATATTGTACCAGCTCAAATCAACAAGGGAGTTGATGCTTTGCAAAACCTTGGAGGACCAATGACAAGGGCAATGTCAAAGAAAATAAAGGAAGCTCTCAACAACTTGTTGTGTGACATTTACTATCAGGAAGTTGCTAGGTACGAGTTAAGGATGATGGAGGCTTCGCCAAGGCTTGCGAATGTGTCATCTGTGGAGGAATTCAAGAACCATGACCTTAGGAAGGAAGTTGGATTTGGGAGCCCATGTTCGGACATTTAAATGGGTTATTTTCATGGGTTATTATTATTATTTAGTGGGTTGGACCAATTGCCTTAATAAGCCCATCTTATTAGCATACAAAAAGAGGTGGTTGGCTGATTGGACGAATTTCCTTAATAAGCCCATCTTATTAGCATATAAAGAGGGTGGCTAGCAGATTGGACAAATTTCCTTAATAAGCCCATCTTATTAGCTAGGGTTTAGGGGAGTTAGCATATAAAAAGAGTGGTTAGAGGAGAGGACGGCAGATGATGAATGTATGAGCTATTTTCTCTGGTTCTTTGAGAACTAATTCTGAACTTTCATACTTGAGTGTGTTGGTTTAACAAACTTATCTTCTTTAATGTTCTTGTTGTTGGGAGTGGCCTCTGAATCTTATAGTTCTGGTTCTTGGTTGTTTATAATCATTGGGTCAGAACTCCAAAATTCCTTAACCTTTGTTAGAACAATCCTATACCAACATTGGTGTTGGGTTCTGTTTACAAATAATTGGAGTTCATATCATAATTACTCAAAAATGAGACCGTCTCTTCATTTCTTCCTAACAAGGCTCCACTTTTCGTTGTAATGACTCATTCACACTTAAAGATCATGAAAACAGCTTGTATGACCACCTCATTCACAAAATTCATTGCAACAACCTCATCTATACCCTCTTCGGGCTAGGAATATGTAGAATTGCATTAAACAAAGAGTCTTTGATAATTTCTAGCATTTCTCTCAATTATTTGATGCTTAATTACTCAAAAATGAGGCTGTCACATCATTTCTTCCTAACAATGCTCCACTTTTTGTTGTAATTACTCATTCACACTTAAAGATATCGAAAACAGCTTGTTTGACCACCCCATTCACTAAATTCATTGCAACAACCTTATCTATACTCTCTTGGGACTAGGAATATGTAGAATTGCATTAAAGAAAGAGTTGTTGATGATTTCTAACATTTCGCACAAGCATTTGATGCTTAATTACACAAAAATGAGACTGTCTCTTCATTTCTTCCTAACAAGGCTCCACTTTTCCTTATAATGACTCATTCACACTTAAAAATCTTGAAAACAGCTTGTATGACCACCTCATTCACAAAATTCATTGCAACAACCTCATTTATACTCTCTTGGGACTATGAATATGTAGAATTGCATTAAACAAAGAGTCTTTGATGATTTTTAGCATTTCGCACAAGTATTTGATGCTTAATTACTGAAAAATGAGACTGTCTCTTCATTTCTTTCTAACAAGGCTCCACTTTTCGTTGTAATGCGTCATTCAGACTCAAACATCTTCAAAATAGCTTGTATGATCGCCTCATTCACTAAATTCACAGAAGCAACCACATATATACACCCTTGGGACTAGGAATGTGTAGAATTGCATTAAAGAAAGAGTCTTTGATGATTAATAGCATTTCGCACAAGTATTTGATGCTTAATTGCTCAAAAATGAGACTGTCTCTCCATTTCTTTCTAACAAGGCTCCACTTTTCGTTGTAATGACTCATTCACACTTAAAAATCTTGAAAACAGCTTGTATGACCACCTCATTCACAAAATTCATTGCAACAACCTCATCTATACTCTCTTGGGACTATGAATATGTAGAATTGCATTAAACAAAGAGTCTTTGATTATTTTTAGCATTTCGCACAGGTATTTGATGCTTAATTACTAAAAAATGAGACTGTCTCTTCATTTCTTTCTAACAAGGCTTCACTTTTCATTGTAATGACTCATTCAGACTCAAACATCTTCAAAATAGCTTCTATGATCGGCTCATTCACTAAATTCACAGAAGCAACCACATATATACACCCTTGGGACTTGGAATATGTAGAATTACATTCAAGAAAGAGTCTTTCATGATCAATAGCATTTCACACAAGTATTTGAAGCTTAAATACACAAAAATGAGACCGTCACTTCATTTCTCCCTAACAAGGCTCCACTTTTCGTTGTAATGACTCATTCACTCCTTATCTACACTCTCTTTGGACTAGGAATATGTAGAATTTCACTAAACACAGAGTCTTTGATGATTTCTAGGATTTCTCACAAGTATTTGATGCTCAATTACTCAAAAATGAGGTCGTCACTTCATTTCCTCCAATCAAGGCCCCACATTTCATTGTAATGACTCATTCACACTTAAAGATCTTGAAAACAGCTTGTATGACCACCTCATTCACTAAATTCATTGCAACAACCTTATCTATACTCTCTTGGGTCTAGGAATATGTAGAATTGCATTAAACAAAGAGTCTTTGATGATTTCTAGCATTTCCTAGAACTATTTGATGCTTAATTTCGCAAAAATCAGACCGTCTCTTCATTTCTCCCTAACAAGGCACCACTTTTCATTGTAATGGTTCATTCACACTTAAAGAAAGAGTCTTTGATGATTAATAGCATTCCGCACAAGTATTTGATGCTTAATTACTCAAAAATGAGACTGTCTCTCCTTTTCTTTCTAACAAGGCTCCACTTTTCATTGTAATGACTCATTCAAACTTAAAGATCTTGAAAATAGCTTGTATGACCACATCATCGACTTTATTATTTGCAGCAACCTCATCCATACTGTCTTGGGAGCAGGAATATGTAGAATTGCATTAAGCAAAGAGTTTTTGATGATTTTGAACATTTCTCCCAAGTATTTGATGCTTAATTTCTCAAAAATGAAACCGTCTCTTCATTTTTTCCTAACAAGGCTCCACTTTCAATTGTAATGACTCATTCACATTTAAAGATCTTGAAAACAGCTTGTATCACCACATCATTCACTATATTCACTGAAACAACCACATATATACACCCTTAGGACTAAGAATTTGTTGAATTGCATTAAACAAAGAGTCTTTGATGATTTATAGCATATCTCACAAGTATTTGATGCTTAATTACTCAAAAATGAGACTGTCTCTTCATTTCTTCCTAACAAGGCACCACTTTTAGTTGTAATGACTCATTCACACTTAAAGATCTTGAAAACAGCTTTTATGACCACCTCATTCACTAAATTCATTGCAACAACCTCATCTATACTCTCTTGGGAGAATATGTAGAATTGCATTAAACAAAGAGTCTTTGACAATTTCTAGCATTTCTCACAGGTATTTGATGCTTAATTACTCAAAATTCAGACCATCTCTTCATTTCTTCCTAAAAAGGCACCACTTTTCATTGTAATGACTCATTCACCCTTAAAGATCTTGAAAACAGCTTGCATGACCACATCATTCACGAAATTCATTGTAACAACCTCATTTATACTCTCTTGGGACTAGGAATATGTAGAATTTCTTTAAACAAAGAGTCTTTGATGATTTCTAGCAATTCTCACAAGTATTTGATGCTTAATTTCTCAAAAATGAAACTATCTCTTAATTTCTTCCCAACAGAGCTCCACTTTTCATTGAATGACTCATTCACACTTAATGATCTTGAAAATAGCGTGTATGACCACCTCATTCACTAAATTCATTGCAACAACCTCATCTATACTCTTTTGGGAGCAAGAATATGTAGAATTTCATCAAGCAAAGAGTTTTTGATGATTTATAGCATATCTCACAAATATTTGATGGTTAATTACTTAAAAATGAGACCATCTCTTCATTTCTTCCTAACAAGGCACCACTTTTCGTTGTAATGACTCATTCACACTTAAAGATCTTGAAAACAGCTTGTATGGCCACTTCATTCACTATATTCACAGAAACAACCACATCTATACACCCTTGGCACTAGGAATCTGTTGAATTGCTTTAAACAAGGAGTCTTTGATGATTTATAGCCCTTCTCACAAGTATTTGATGCTTAATTACTCAAAAATGAGATCGTCTCTTCATTTCTTCCTAACAAGACTCCACTTTTCCTTCTAATGACTCATTCACACTTAGACATCTTGAAAACAGCTTGTACGACCACCTCATTCACCAAATTCATTGCAACAACCTCATCTATACTCTCTTGGGACTAGGAATATTTAGAATTGCATTAAACAAACTGTCTTTGATGATTTCTAGCATTTCACACAAGTATTTGAAGCTTAATTACTAAAAAATGAGACCATCTCTTCATTGCTTCTGAACAAGGCTCCACTTTTCATTGTAATGACTCATTCATACTTAAATATCTTGAAAACAGCTTGTATGGCCACCTCATTCACTCAATTCATTGCAACAACCTCATCTACACTCTCTTGGGACTAGGAATATGTATAATTGCAATTAACATGGAGTCTTTGATGATTTCTAGCATCTCTCGCAAGTATTTGATGCTTAATTACACAAAAATGAGACCGTCTTTTCATTTCTTCCTAGCAAGGCTCCACTTTTTGTTGTAATGACTCATTCACACATAAAGATCTTGAAAACAGCTTGTATGACCCCCTGATTCACTAAATTTATTGCAACAACCTCATCTATACTCTCTTGGGACTAGGAATATTTAGAATTGCATTAAACAAAGAGTCTTGGATGATTTATAGCATTTCTCACAAGTATTTGAAGCTTAATTACTAAAAAATGAGGTCGTCACATCCTTTCCTCCAAACAAGGCCCCATATTTCATTGTAATGACTCATTCACACATAAAGATCTTGAAAACAACTTGTATGGCCACCTCTGATGAGAACCGTGGAGATGATGGGTGTAAGGCTTCAATAGATGCAAGAAGTCCATTGCACATTCTAGAAGACCCAATGACACAAGATAGAGCTTCAATGGATGCAAGAGGTCCATTGCACATTCCAAAAGGCCCAATTCAAGTCGACTTATCACTCCCAATTCCTTTCTTTTCTGGAGTGTGGCGTCCATATCCATCTTGAATACCTTGGGTTCGTGTTCCTTCGAATATTGGGTCTAGGGTTTGTGTTATTAAACTCTGATTTAGCTTTCCTGGTTGTTCTTTGATTCATTGTGTGCGTTGGGTCCCTAAGCCACATCTTTTTTGGGGTTTTCTGCTTCAACCTCATTCACTAAATTCATTGCAACAACCTCATCTATACTCTCTTGTGACTAGGAATATGTAGAATTGTATTAAACAAAGAGTCTTTGATGATTTCTAGCATTTCTCACAAGTATTTGATGCTTAATTACTAAAAAATGAGGCTGTCACTTCATTTCCTCCAATCAAGGCCCCACATTTCATTGTAATGACTCATTCACACTTAAAGATCTTGAAAACAGCTTGTATGACCACCTCATTCACTAAATTCATTGCAACAACCTCATCTATACTCACTTGGGACTAGGAACATGTAGAATTGTATTAAACAAAGAGTCCTTGATAATTTCAAGTATTTCTCACAAGTATTTGATGCTTAATTACTCAAAAATGAGGCTTCACATCATTTCTTCCTAACAGGGCTCCACTTTTTGTTGTAATGACTCATTCACATTTAAAGATCTTGAAAACAGCTTGTATGACCACCTCATTCACTAAATTCATTGCAACAACCTCATCTATACTCCCTTGGGACTAGGAATATGTAGTGTTGCAGTAAACAAAGAGTCTTTGATGATTTCTAGCATTTCTCACAAGTATTTGATGCTTAATTACACAAAAATGAGGCCGTC
The DNA here is from genome assembly GCA_020883675.1 of Bruguiera gymnorhiza. Taxonomy (NCBI): domain Eukaryota; kingdom Viridiplantae; phylum Streptophyta; class Magnoliopsida; order Malpighiales; family Rhizophoraceae; genus Bruguiera; species Bruguiera gymnorhiza. Next base: position 153,721 of record JAIRCJ010000094.1, on the reverse strand, counting down.
ACTTCATTTCTTCCCAACAAGGCTCCACATTTTGTTGTAATGACTCATTCACACTTAAAGATCTTGAAAACAGCTTGTATGACCACCCCATTCACTAAATTCATTGCAACAACCTCATGCATACTCTCTTGGGTCTAGGAATATGTAGAATTGCATTTAACAAAGAGTCTTTGATGATTTCTAGCATTTCCCACAACTATTTGATGCTTAATTTCGCAAAAATCAGACCGTCCCTACATTTCTTCCTAACATGGCTCCACTTTTCGTTGTAATGGCTCATTCACACTTAAAGATACTGAAAACAGCTTGTTTGACCACCTCATTCACTAAATTCATTGCAACAACCTTATCTATACTCTCTTGGGACTAGGAATATGTAGAATTGCATTAAACAAAGGGTCTTTGATAATTTCTAGCATTTCTCATAAGTATTTGATGCTTAATTACACAAAAATGAGTCCGTCTCTTCATTTCTTCCTAACAAGGCTCCACTTTTCGTTGTAATGACTCATTCACACATAAAGATCTTGAAAACAGCTTGTATGACCACCTCATTCACTAAATTTATTGCAACAACCTCATCTATACTCTCTTGGGACCAGGAATATTTAGAATTGCATTATACAAAGAGTCTTTGATGATTTCTATCATTTCTCACAATTATTTGAAGCTTAATTACTCAAAAATGAGGGCGTCACTTCATTTTCTCCAAACAAGGCCCCACATTTTGTTGTAATGACTCATTTTCACTTAAAGAACTTGAAAATAGCTGATATGACCACCTCATTCACTAAATTCGTTGCAACAACCTCATCTATACTCTCTTGGGACTTAGAATATGTATAATTGCTATTAACATAGAGTCTTTCATGATTTTAGCAGTTCTAACAAGTATTTGATGCTTAATTACTCAAAAATGAGGGCATCACTTCGTTTCTTCCTAACAACGCACAACTTTTGGTTGTAATGACTCATTCACACATAAAGATCTTGAAAACAGCTTATATGCCCACCTCATTCACTTAATTCATTGCAACAACCTCATCTATACTCTCTTGGGTCTAGGAATATGTAGAATTGTATTAAACAAAGAATCTTTGATGATTTCTAGCATTTCTCGCAAGTATTTGATGCTCAAATACTCAAAAATGAGGCTGTCACTTCATTTCTTCCTAACAAGGCTCCACTTTTTGTTGTAATGACTCATTCACACTTAAAGATGTTGAAAACAGCTAGTATGACCACCTCATTCACTAAATTCATTGCAACAACCTCATCTATACTCCCTTGGGACTAGGAATATGTAGAATTACATTAAACAAAGAGTCTTTGATGATTTCTAGCATTTTGCACAAGTATTTGATGCTTAATTACTCAAAAATGAGACTGTCTCTTCATTTCTTTCTAACAAGGCTCCACTTTTCATTGTAATGACTCATTCACACCTAAAGATCTTGAAAACAGCTTGTATGACCACCTCATTCACTAAATTCATTGCAACAACCTCATCTATACTCTCTTGGGTCTAGGAATATGTAGAATTGCATTAAACAAAAAGCCTTTGATGATTTCTAGCATTTCTCACAAGTATTTGATGCTTAATTACTCAAAAATGACGTCGCCACTTCATTTCCTCCAAACAAGGCTCCACTTTTCGTTGTAATGGCTCATTCACACTTAAAAATCTTGAAAACAGCTTGTATGACCACATCATTCATTATATTAACTGCAACAACCACATCTATACACCTTTGGGACTAGGAATCTATTGAATTCCATTAAACAAAGAGCCTTTGATGATTTATAGCATTTCTCACAAGTATTTGATGCTTAATTACTAAAAAATGAGACCGTCTGTTCATTTCTTCCGAACAAGGCTCCACATTTTGTTGTAATGACTCATTAAACACTTAAAGATCTTGAAAACAGCTTGTATGACCACATCATTCACTATATTCATTGTAACAACAAGATCTATACTCTCTTGAGACTAGGAATATGTTGAATTGCACTAAACAAAGAGTCTTTGATGATTTCTAGCATTTCTCACAAGTATTTGATGCTTAATTACTCAAAAATGAGACTGTCTCTACATTTCTTCCTGTCAAGGCTCCACATTTTTTTGTAATGACTCATTCATGCTTAAAGATCTTAAAGACACCTTGTATGACCACATGATGCGGGAAACTCCAAAAAGACGTGGCTTAGGGACCCAACGCACACAATGAATCAAAGAACAACCAAGAAAGCTAAATTAGAGTTTAATAACACTAACCCTAGACCCAATATTCGAAGGAACACGAACCTAGGGTATTTAAGATGGATATGGACGCCACACTCCAGAAAAGAAAGGAATTAGGAGTGATAAGTTGATTTGAACGCCACAAGAAGAATTACCTCTTGATAAGTTCTTTAGTTCTTTAAAGAACCAAGGGAGAAAAACCCTTGCTTTCTATTTCACTCAAAGTTGTCTGATTTCCAAGAGCTTACAAGGGGTGCCTATTTATAGGCTAAGATGGCAATCCTAAAGAGGCAAAATTCCTAATTAGGAGAAATCCTTATTTTGGAGTAATTTCGGACAAATTCCAGCACATACAATGAACTCCTATTTAGGAGTGATGTTATTTTTTAGTCTAACCTATTAAGTATTCCAATTATATTAATTAGGCCCAAACTCTCTTTGAAACTTGGATTCACACCATTTGAAGTTTGGTTGTTCTGAATATCCTGAATAAGCCCATTTAGTGCTTCTTTAATCTTTTTGGCTCTAGCTCATGTTATTGGGCCTTCTAGAATTTGTAATGGACCTCTTGCATCCATTAAAGCTTTAGCTCGTGTAATTGGGTCTTCTAGAATGTGTAATGGGCCTCTTGCTTCTATTGAAGCCTTCCACCCATCATCTCCACGGTTCTCATCATTCCCCCCCACCTCAAAAGGATTCGCCCTCGAATCATCACCTACATCAAAAGGGGAAAGGGCAGAAACGTTAAATGTTGCACTCACATTATACTCACTAGGAAGGTCCAACTTATAAGTATTGTCATTAATTCGTGCTACAACTTGGAAGGGACCATCTCCTCTAGGTTGTAGCTTTGAACGCCTTTGAGTTAGGAATCGTTCCTTACGTATATGCACCCAAACCCAATCACCAAGTTCAAACACCACCTTCTTTCATCCCTTGTTGACATGGGATGCGTATTGCTCAGTTCGTTTTTGAATATGTTGCCGCACCTTCTCATGTAATTTTTTTATCATGTCAGCTTTGCATTCACCATCAACGCTGGCATACTCATTGACAGGTATAGGTACCAAATCCAAAGGAGTCAACGGATTAAAACCATATACAATTTCAAATGGACTGTAGCTAGTAGTAGAATGAACACTCCTATTATACGCAAACTCGACATGTGGTAAACAATCTTCCCATGTTTTCAAATTTGTTCAAATAATAGCACGCAAAAGAGTAGAAAGAGTTCGATTAACCACCTCAGTTAGCCTATCAGTTTGTAGATGACAAGTAGTTGAAAACAATAGCTTAGTACCTAACTTACCCCACAAAGTCTTCCAGAAGTAGCTTAAGAACTTTGTATCCTGATCTAAAACAATGCTCCATGGCATGCCATGCAAATGCACTACTTCTCTAAAGAACAAGTCAGCCACATTGTTTGCATCATCAGTTTTATAGCATGCGATGAAGTGTGCCATCTTTGAAAATCTATCAATAACAACAAATACAGAATCCTTACCCCTTTTTGTTCGTGGCAATCCTAGTACAAAGTCTATGGATAAATTAACCCAGGGATGGCTAGGTATGGGTAAAGGGGTAGACAAGCCATGGGGTAAAACTCTACATTTAGCCTGTTTGCATGTTATGCATTTCTCACATATCCTCTCAACATCTCGTTTCATGCATGGCCAAAAGAAGTGTTCATTTAGGACATCTAGGGTTTTCCTAACTCTAAAATGACCCATTAGAACACCCTCATGAGCTTCTCTTACAACCAACTCCCTTAAAGAACTCATAGGCATGCATAAACGATTTTCCCTAAATAAGAAACCCTTATGCCTATAAAACTTCTCAAAGGCTGACTTCTCACATGCTCCATACACATTAGCAAAGTCCGGATCATTCACATATAAATCTTTAATATGTTCAAATCCTAATAAGTTTGCAGTAAGTGTAGAGATAAGGGCATACCTGCGAGATAATGCATCAGCTACCACATTGTCCTTACCTTGTTTATATTTGATGTTGTAGGGAAAGGTCTCGATGAATTCAATCCACTCAGCATGTCTTTTGTTCAACTTTCCTTGTCCCTTCAAGTGCTTCAATGATTCATGGTCAGTATGGATGACAAACTTCTTGTTTAATGAAATTCAACAAATCCTTATTCCCAAGAGAGTGTAAATCTGTTTTCTGCCATGATTATTTTACTTGTTGAGAATACACAAGCTATTTTCATGTTCATTAAGTGTGAATGAGTTATTGCAACAAAAGGTGGAGCCTTGTTTGGAAGAAATGAAGAGAAGGGCTGGTTATTCAGCCATTATATAGCAAATACTTGAACAAAATGCTAATCATCATCATAGACTCCTTGTTTAATGAAATTCAACAAATCCCTATTCCCAAGAGAGTGTAAATGTGTTTGCTGCCTTGAATATTTTAATTGTTGTGAATACACAAGCTATTTTCATGTTCATTGAAAGTGAATGAGTTATTGCAACAAAAGTTGGAGCCTGGTTAGGAAGAAATGAAGAGAAGGGTTCATTATTCAGCCATTATATAGCAAATAGTTGAACAAAATGCTAGTCATCATCAAAGACTGCTTGTTTAATGAAATTGAACAAATCCCTATTCCCAAGGGAGTGTAAATGTGTTTGCTGCCATGAATATTTTACTTGTTGGGAATACATAAGCTATTTTCATGTTCATTAAGTGTGAATGAGGTATTGCAACAAAAGGTGGAGGCTTGTTAGGAAGAAATGAAGAGAGGAACTCATTGTTCCACCATTATACTGCAAATACTTGAACAATATGCTATTCATCGTCAAAGACTCCTTATTTAATGAAATTCAACAAATCCCTATTCCCAAAAGAGTGTAAATGCGTTTTTGGCCATGAATATTTAACTTGTTGTGAATACACAAGCTATTTTCAGGTTCATGAACTGTAAATGAGTTATTGTAACAAAAGGTGCAGCCTTGTGAGGAAGAAATGAAGAGAAGGTCTCATTATTCAAGTATTATGCAGCAAATACTTGAACAAAGTGCTAGTCATCATGAAAGACTCCTTGTTTAATGAAATTCAACAAATTGCAATTCCCAAGAGAGTGTAAATCTGTTTGCTGCATGAATATTTTACTTGTTGTCAATACGAATGCTATTTTCATGTTCATTAAGTGTAAATGAGTTATTGCAACAAAAGATGGAGCCTTGTGAGGAAGAAATGAAGAGAAGGGCTCATTATTCAGCCATTATACAACAAATACTTGAACAAAATGCTAGTCACCATCAAAGACTCCTTGTTTAATGAAATTCAACAAATTGCAATTCCCAAGAGAGTGTAAATGTGTTTGCTGCCATGAAGATTTCATGTTCATTAAGAGTAAATGAGTTATTGCAACAAAAGGCAGAGCCTTGTGAGGAAGAGATGAAGAGAAGGGCTCATTATTCAGCCATTATATAGCAAATACTTGAACAAAATGCTAGTCATCATCAAAGACTCCTTGTTTAATGAAATTCAACAAATCCCTATTCCTAAGGGTGTGTAAATGTGTTTGATATCGTGAATATTTTACTTGTTGTGAATACACAAGCTATTTTCATGTTCACTAAGTGTGAATGGATTATTGTAACAAAAGGTGGAGCCTTGTTAGGAAGAAATGAAGAGAAGGGCTCATTATTCAGCCATTATACAGCAAATACTTGAACAAAATGCTTGTAATCATCAAAGTCTCGATCTTTTATGAAATTCAACAAATTGTAATTTCCAAGGGAGTGTAAAAGTGCTTGTTGCCATGAATATTTTACATGTTGTGGGCACACATGCAATTTTCATGTTCATTAAGTGTGAATGAGTTATTTCAACAAAAGGAGAAGCCTTGTTAGGAAGAAATAAAGAGAGGAACTCATTATTCAGCCATTATACAGGAAATAATTGAACAAAATGTTAGTCATCATCAAAGGCTCCTAGTTTAATGAAATGCAGCAAATCCTTATTCCCAAGGGAGTGTAAATGTGTTTGCTGACATGAATATTTTACTTGTTGCAAATACACAAAGTATTTTCACGTTCATTAAGTGTGAATGAGTTATTGTAACAAAAGGTGGAGCCTTGTTCGGAGGAAATGAAGAGAGGAACTCATTATTCAGCCATTAAACAGCAAATACTTGAACAAAATGCTAGTTATCATCAAAGACTCCTTATTTAATCAAAATTCATGAAATCCGTATTCCCGAGGGAGTGTAGATGTGTTTGCTGCAATGAATATTTTACTTGTTGTGAATAGACAAGCTATTTTCATTTTCATTAAGTGTAAATGAGTTATTGCAACAAAAGGTGGAGCCTTCTAAGGAAGAAACGAAGAGAAGGGCTCATTATTCAGCCATTATCCAGCAAATACTTCAATAAAATGCTTGTCATCATCAAAGACTCCCTGTTTAATAAAATTCAACAAATTGCAATTTCCAAGGCAGTGTAAAAGTGCTCGTTGCCATGAATAATTTACTTGTTGTGGGCACACATGCTATTTTCACGTTCATTAAGTATCAAAACAGATTTTTCAACAAAAGGAGGAGTCTTGTTAGGAAGAAATGAAGAGAGCAACTCATTATTCAGCCATTATATAGCAAATACTTGATCAAAATGTTAGTCATCAGCAAAGATTCCATATTTAATGAAATTCATGAAATCCCTATTCCCAAGGGAGTGTAAATGTCTTAGCTACAATGAATATTTTACTTATGGTGAATAGACAAGCTATTTTCATGTTCATTAAGTGTAAATGAGTTATTGCAACAAAAGGCGGAGCCTAGTGAGGAAGAAATTAAGAGAAGGACTTATTATTCAGCCATTATACAGCAAATACTTGAACAAAATGCCAGTCATCACCAAAGACTCCTCGTTTAATGAAATTCAACAAATCCCTATTCCCAAGGGTGTGTAAATTTTTTTGCTGCCATTCATATTTTACTTGTTATGAATACACAAGCTATTTTCATGTTCATTAAGTGTGAATGAGTTATTGCAACAAAAAGTGGAGCCTTGTTAGGAAGAAATGAAGAGAGGGGCTCATTATTCAGCCATTACCCAGCAAATACTTGAACAAAATGCTAGTCATCATCATAGACTCCTTGTTTAATGAAATTCAACAAATCCCTATTCCCAAGGGAGTGTAAATTTTTTTGCTGCCGTTAATATTTTACTTGTTATTAATACACAAGCTATTTTCAAGTTCATTAAGTGTGAATGAGTTATTGCAAGAAAAGGTGGAGCCTTGTCAGGAAGAAATAAGAGAAGGACTGGTTATTCAGCCATTACATAGCAAATACTTGAAGAAAATGCTAGTCATCATCATAGACTCCTTGTTTAATGAAATTCAACAAATCCCTATTCCTAAGAGAGTGTAAATGTGTTTGCTGCCTTGAATATTTTAATTGTTGTGAATACACAAGCTATTTTCATGTTCATTGAAAGTGAATGAGTTATTGCAACAAAAGTTGGAGCCTTGTTAGGAAGAAATGACGAGAAGGGCTCATTATTCAGCCATTATATAGCAAATAGTTGAACAAAATGCTAGTCATCATCAAAGACTGCTTGTTTAATGAAATTGAACAAATCCCTATTCCCAAGGGAGTGTAAATGTGTTGGCTGCCATGAATATTTTACTTGTTGGGAATACATAAGCCATTTTCATGTTCTTTAAGTGTGAATGAGGTATTGCAACAAAAGGTGGAGGCTTGTTAGGAAGAAATGAAGAGAGGAACTCATTGTTCCACCATTATACTGCAAATACTTGAACAATATGCTATTCATCATCAAAGATTCCTTATTTAATGAAATTCAACAAATCCCTATTCCCAAAAGAGTGTAAATGCGTTTTCGGCCATGAATATTTTACTTGTTGTGAATACACAAGCTATTTTCAGGTTCATTAACAGTGAATGAGTTATTGCAACAAAAGGTATAGCCTTGTTAGGAAGAAATGAAGAGAAGGTCTCATTATTCAGCCATTATGCAGCAAATACTTGAACAACATGGTAGTCATCATCAAAGACTTCTTGTTTCATGAAATTCAACAAATCCCTATTCCCAAGGGAGTGTAAATGTGTTTGCTGCCATGAATATTTTACTTGTTGTGAATACACAAGCTATTTTCATGTTCATTAAGTGTGAATGAGTTATTGCAACAAAAGGTGGAGCCTTGTTAGGTAGAAATGAAGAGAAGGGCTCATTATTCAGCCATTATACAGCAAATAGTTGAGCAAAATTCTAGTCATCATCAAAGACTGCTTGTTTCATGAAATTGAACAAATCCCCATTCTGAAGGGAGTGTAAATGTGTTTGCTGCCATAAATATTTTACGTGTTGGGAATACACAAGCTATTTGTATGTTCATTAAGTGTGAATGAGGTATTGCAGTAAAAAGTGGAGCCTGGTTAGGAAGAAATGAAGAGAGGAACTCATTGTTCCGCCATTATACAGCAAATACTTGAAGAAAATGCTACTCATCATCAAAGACCCCCTATTTAATAAAATTCAACAAATCCCTATTCCCAGGAGAGTGTAAATGTGTTTGCTGCCATGAATATTTTACTTGTTGGGAATACACAAGCTATTTTCATGTTCATTAAGTGTGAATGAGGTATTGCAACAAAAGGTGTAGCATTGTTAGGAAGAAATGAAGAGAAGGTCTCATTAGTCAGGCATTATGCAGCAAATACTTGAACAACATGCTAGTCATCACCAAAGACTCCTTGTTTAGTGAAATTCAACAAATCCCTATTCCCAAAGGAGTGTAAATGTGTTTGCTGCGATGAATATTAAACTTGTTGTGAATACACCAGCTGTTTCCATGTTCATTAATTGTGAATGCAGTATTGCAGCAAAAGGTGGAGCCTTGATAGTATGAAATGAAGAGAGGAGCTCTTATTCAACCATTATACAGCAAGTACTTGAACAAAATGCTAGTCATTGAGAAAGATTCCTTGTGTAATGAAAGTCAAAAAATCCCTATTCCCCGGGGCGTGTAAATGTGTTTGCTGTCATCAATATTTTACTTGTTGTGAATACACAAGCTATTTTCATGTTCATTAAGTGTGAATGAGTTATTGCAAAAATGGTGGAGCCTTGTTAGGTAGAAATGAAGACAAGGACTCATTATTCAGCAATTATACCGCAAATAGTTGAACAAAATGCTAGTTATTGTCAAAGACTGCTTGTTTAATGAAATTGAACAGACCCCTATTCCCATGGGAGTGTTAATGTGTTTGCTGTCATGGATATTTTATTTGTTGGGAATACACAAGCTATTTTCATGATCATTAAAAGTGAATGAGTTATTGCAACAAAATGTGCAGCCTCGTTAGGAAGAAATGAAGAGAAGGTCTCATCATTCAGCCATTATGCAGCAAATACTTGAACAACATGATAGTCATCGCCAAAGACTCCTTGTTTAATGAAATTCAACAAATCCCTATTCCCAAGGGAGTGTAAATGTGTTTGCTGCCATGAATATTTTACTTGTTGTGAATACACAAGCTATTTTCATATTCATTAAGTGTCAACGAGTTATTGCAAGAAAAGGTGGAGCCTTGTTGGGTAGAAATGAAGATAAGGGCTCATTATTCAGCCATTACACAGCAAATAGTTGAACAAAATGCTAGTCATCATCAAAGATTGCTTGTTTAATGAAATTGAACAAGTCCCTACTCCCAAGGGAGTGTAAATGTGTTTGCTGCCATGAATATTTTACTTGTTGGAAATACACAAGCTATTTTCATGTTCATTAGGTGTGAATGAGGTATTGCAACAAAAGGTTGAGCCTTGTTAGGAAGAAATGAAGGGGGGAAATCATTGTTCCACCATTATACAGCAAATACTTGAACAAAATGCTACTCATCATCAAAGACCCCCTATTTAATGAAATTCAACAAATCCCTATTCCCAAGGGAGTGTAAATGTGTTTGCTGCCATGAAAATTTTACTTGTTGCGAATACACAAGCTATTTTCATGTTCATTAAGTGTGAATGAGTTATTACAACAAAAGGTAGAGCCTGGTTAGGAAGAAATGAAGAGAAGGGCTCATTATTCAGCCATTATAGAGCAAATAGTTGAACAAAATCCTAGTCATCATCAATGACTCATTGTATAATGAAATTCAACAAAACTCTATTCCCAAGGTAGTGTAAATGTGTTTGCTGCCAGAAATATTTTACTTGTTGTGAATACACAAGCTATTATCATGTTCGTTAAGTGTGAATTAGTTATTGCAATAAAAGGTGGAGTCTTGTTAGGAAGAAATGAAGAGAAGGGCTCATTATTCAGCCATTATACAGCAAATACAAGAACAAATTGCTAGTCTTCTTCAAAGACTCCTTCTTTTATGAAATTCAACAAGTCCCTATTCCCAAGGGAATATAAATGTGTTTGCTAAGACAAATATTTTACTTGTTTTGAATACATAAGCAATTTTCATGTTCGTTAAGTGTGAATTAGTTATTTCAACAAAAGATGGAGCCTTGTTAGGAAGAAATGAAGAGAAGGGCTCATTATTCTGCCATCATACAGCAAATACTTGAACAAAATCCTAGTCATCATCAATGACTCCTTGTTTAATGAAATTCAACAAATCCCAATTCCCAAGGGAATGTAAATGTGTTTGCTGCCAAGAATATTTACTTGTTATGAATACACCAGCTATTATCATGTTTGATAATTGTGAATTAGTTATTGCAATAAAAGGTGGAGCCTTGTTAGGAAGAAATGAAGTGAAGGGCTCATTATTCAGCCATTATAGAGCAAATACTTGAACAAAATGCTAGTCATCATCAATGACTCCTTATTTAATGAAATTCAACAAATCCCTATTCCCAAGGGAGTGTAAATGTGTTTGCTGCCATGAATTTTTTACTTGTTGTGAATACACAAGCTATTTTCATGTTCATTAAGTGTGAATGGGTTGTTGCAACAAAAGTTGGAGCTTTGTTAGGAAGAAATGCAGGGAAGGACTCCTTATTCAACCATTATACAGCAAATACTTGAACAAAATGCTAGTCATCATCAAAGACTCCTTGTTTAATGAAATTCAACAAATCCCTATTCTCAAGGGAGTGTAAATGTGTTTGCTGCCATAAATATTTTACTTGTTGTGAATACACAAGCTATTTACATGTTCGTTAAGTGTGAATTAGTTATTGCAACAAAAGGTGGAGCTTTGTTAGGAAGAAATGAAGTGAAGGGCTCATTATTCAGCCATTATAGAGCAAATACTTGAACAAAATGCTAGTCATCATCAAAGACTCCTTATTTAATGAAATTGAACAAATCCCTCTTCCCAAGGGAGTGTAAATGTGTTTGCAGCCATGAATTTTTTACTTGTTGTGAATCCACAAGCTATTTTCATGTTCATTAAGTGTGAAAGGGTTGTTGCAACAAAAGTTGGAGCTTTGTTAGGAAGAAATGCAGGGAAGGACTCATTATTCAGCCATTATAGAGCAAATACTTGAACAAAATGCTAGTCATCATCAAAGATTCCTTGTTTAATGAAATTCAACAAATCCCAATTCCCAAGGGAATGTAAATGTGTTTGCTGCCAGGAATATTTTACTTGTTGTGAATACACAAGCTATTATCATGTTCATTAAGTGTGAATGAGTTATTGCAACAAAAGTTGGAGCCTTGTTAGGTAGAAATGAAGGGAAGAGTTCATTATTCAACCATTATACAGCAAATACTTGAACAAAATGCTAGTCATCATCATAGACTCCTTGTTGAATGAAATTCAACAAATCCCAAATCCTAAGGGAATGTGATGGAAGCCATATTGTACCAGCACAAATCAACAAGGGAGTTGATGCTTTGCAAAACCTTAGAGGACCAATGACAAGGGCAAAGTCAAAGAAAATAAGGGGAGCTCTCAACAACTTGTTATGCGACATTTACTATCAGGAAGTTGCTAGGTATGAGTTAAGGATGATTGAAGTTTCACCAAGGTTTGCGAATGTGTCATCTGTGGAGGAATTTGAGAACCATGACCTTGGGAAGGAAGTTGGATTTGGGAACCTATATTTGGGCATTTAAATGGGTTACTTTCATGGGTTTTTATTATTATTTAGTGGGTTGGACGAATTTCCTTAATAATCCCATTTTATTAGCATATAAAAAGGGGTGGCCAGCACATTGAACGAATTTCCTTAATAAGCTCATCTTATTAGCATATAAGATTGGACGAATTTCCTTAATAAGCCCATCTTATTAGCTAGGGTTTTATGGGGGTTAACATATAAAAAGGGTGGCTGGAGGGAAGGACGACACATGATGAATGTATGAGCTATTTTCTTTGGTTCCTTGAGAACTAATTCTGAACTTTCATACTTGAATGTGTTGGTTCAATAGACTTATCTTCTTCAATGTTTTTGTTGTTGGGAGTGGCATTTGATTCTTATAGTTCTAGTTCTTAGTTGTTTATAATCATTAGGTCAGAACTCCAAAATCCTTTAACCTTTGTTAGAATGATCCTATACCAACATTGGTGTTGGGTTCCATTTACAAATAATTGGAGTTCATATCATTTGGTATCGAAGCCATATTTCTAACTCAGGTTAGTTATACTTTTATTATCACCTTTTTCGTGTATCCTTCATTGTTGGTTGAATAACCAAAGAAGAAAAGAAAAAGAAAAAAAAATCATGTATTTCTTTGGTTGCCTTTCTGCTATTTGTTCCTTCTATACAAATACCCATTAGTTAACCAAAAAAAAAAAAATGATTCCATTGGACAATTGGTCATTTACTCAATTATATTCGATAATTGATTGTTGTCTGATTGCACTACTCATATCATTGAATTCCTTGTCATTCTGTTTGCTTTTCTTGATTGTGTCATTTCTCTGAAGAGGTAGGTCTAGGATTGATATAGTTAAGTTTTGTTTGTTCTGAATTTAGTTTGCTTGGAACTATTGAAAGACCTCTTAGAGTCTTACAATTCATTGTGTGAAACACGAAAGTTGAGGACTATTATAGTTGAGTGGAGAGCAAACACGCAAGGGAGTGAGTTTCATGAGGTATATTTTTTATTTACTAACAATCTTGCATATACAATGTCTAATGCTAAAGATGGCAGTTTCTCACATGGAGAGGAGGAAGTAGTTGTTCCAGATGTCAAATTGCTGATGAAATCCTTAGAGCAGAAGTTTGATAAGATTGACCAAATGTTTTGGGAAGTTCGAGACAAGATGGATAAAATAAACGGGGAATTGAGTGTCAATCCTAAGAGGCTAGCTAGGAGGGTTATGAAGGAGCAATTTGAACATGACTTTGGGGAAGATGGTGATGGTTATTATAATGACGGTGATAATGCTACTAGAAACTTCAGAGGTGGCTTTAAAGGAGGTCATGGTAATCAGAATGGTAAGGGAGTAAGAGGCATGAAAATGTTTATGATAGGCACAATGGAGGTTGGGATAATAAAAATAGAGTGGAGGAAGGAGTAGACAAAAATCTTAGTAGTATTCAAATGAAAATACCTTCTTTCCAAGGGAAAGCTGACCCTAATGTGTATTTGGATTGGGAACAAAGGGTAGAATTAATATATGAGTGCCACAACTTCTCTGAGGAGAAGAAAGTGAAGTTAGTTGTGGCAGAGTTCACTGATTATGCTGTCGTATGGTGGGATCAGCAAGTTACCACCAAGAGAAGAAATTTTGAGAGAACCGTAGAAACTTAGAATGAGTTGAAGACTGTGCTGAGAAGGAGATTTGTTCCCAGCTCTTATTATAGGGACTTGTATAACAAGTTGTGGAGCCTTATGCAAGGTTCCAAAAGTGTGGAAGAGTACCATAAGGAGATGGAAATTGTTATGGTTAGGGCAAATGTAATGGAAGAAAGGGAGGCAACCATGGCTAGGTTCCTCCAAGGGTTAAATAGAAGTATATCTGATATGGTAGAATTACAACACTATGTAGAGCTTGAAGACATGGTACACATAGCCATTAAAGTTGAGAGGCAACTTAAGGGAAGGAGCACTTTTAGATATAATCAGAACTTAGGTTCATCTGTTTGGAAGTGGAACTAGAGGAAGAAGGAACAAAAGATGACTTCTAAGCTTAAAACCAATTCACATAGACCCCAGACTAGCGGGGGCAGCCTAGAAAGGGGCAAATTTGAAGAAAAACTTGAGGGCACCTAAGGAAAAACTAGAGACATCAAATGCTTTAGATGTCTGGGTAGGGGTCATGTGGCTTCACAATGTCTTAACAAGAGAACCATATACCTTAAGGAGAATGGTGACTAATTGTTTGGCAGTGACACTAGTGATGAAGACCAAATGCCACCACTAGAGGATGCTAGTGATGTTGATGAAGGGATAGAGTATCCAGAGCATGGTGGAAGACTTTTAGTAGCAAGGAGAGCCCTTAGTGTGCAGGTTAAGGAGGAGGATGATGTTGAGATGCAGCGGGAAAATATTTTCCATACTTGATGTTTAGTTCAAGATAGACTTTGTTGCTTGATCATCGATGGCGGTAGTTGCACTAATATAGCAAGTACAGAGTTGGTGGAAAAATTGAACTTGCCTACAACCAAACATCCTAGACCATATAATTTGCAATGGTTAAATGACAGTGGAGTGGTGAAAGTGACTAAACAAGTTGTGGTTCCATTTTCCATTGGCAAATGTAAGGATGAGTTGTTTTGTGATGTTGTACCTATGCAGGCTGGGCATTTGTTATTGGGCCGTCCTTGGCAATTTGATAGAAAAGTTTTGCATGATGGTTACAAGATCCACTATTCTTTAACCATGGATGGAAAATCATTTACACTTGTTCCATTGACTCCAAAACAAGTGTATGAAGACCAAGTGAGACTTTATGAAAGTGAGTGGAAGAGGAGGAGCGAAAAGAAAGAGAGAGTTAAGAGAAAAGAAAGTGAGGGAGAGAAAAAGAAGGTGAACGCATGTGAGAGTGCTAAGTACAAGGGGGGTCAGGTTCACAAGAGTGAAGATGAAAGAAAACAAGTGAGTGTGTTTGCCAAAGGAGCAGATGTTAAGGTTGCCTTCCAAGTGAGGTAACAAATAATCTTGATTCTTTACAAGGATTCTTATCTCTCTAACACTGACCTTGATTCATCTTTGCCTAGTGCTATTTCATCTTTGTTGCAGGATTATAATGATGTATTCCCTGAGGAGATCCCAAATGGTTTACCACCAAGGAGAGGGATTGAACACCACATTGATCTTATTCCTGGGGCTCCCATTCCCAATAAGCCAGCGTATAGAAGTAATCTTGAGGAGACAAAGGAGCTTCAGAGGCAAGTTGATGAGTTGATGAAAAAGGGACATGTAAGTGAGAGCATGAGTCCATGTGCAGTGCCAGTGTTGCTTGTGCCAAAGAAAGATGGATCTTAGAGCATGTGTGTCGATTTTAGAGCTATCAACAAAATAACAGTTAAGTATTAGCATCTTATACCCAGGCTTGATGATATGCTAGATGAATCAAATGGTGCGTGTTACTTCTTTAAAAATGACCTTAAGAGTGGGTATCATCAAATTAGGATGAGGGAAGGAGATGAATGGAAAATTGCATTCAAGACCAAGCATGGTTTGTATGAATGGTTAGTTATGTCCTTTGGTTTGACTAATGCACCTAGTACTTTTATGAGATTAATGAATCATGTTTTGAGACCTTTCTTAGGAAAGTTTGTTGTGGCTTATTTTGATGACATATTAGTATATAGTAGGAATTTATAAAAGCATCTTGAACATTTGCATTGCGTGCCTAATGTTTTGAGGAAAGAGAAATTGTATGCCAACATGAAGAAATGCGATTTTTGCAAGGATCATGTTATTTTCTTGGGTTATGTTGTGTCTGCTCATGGCATAGAGGTTGACAAAGAGAAGATTAAGGCAATTCAAGAGTGGCCTACACCTAAGAGTGTGAGTGATGTGAGGAGTTTCCATGGTTTGGCCTACACGTTGCAGACATATTTTTTAGAGAGATTGTTCGCCTATATGGAGTGCCGAAGAGTATTATGTTAGATCGTGATGCAAAATTTTTGAGCCATTTTTGGAAAAAATTGTAGGGTAAGCTTGGAACAAAGTTGTTGTTTCTTACAACTTGCCATCCACAAACTGATGGACAGACTGAGGTAGTAAATCAAACTCTTGGTACATTGTTGCGTGCTATTATTGGTAAGAACTCTAGAACCTGGGAAGAATGCTTGCCTTTTGTGGAGTTTGTCTATAATCGTATTGTTCATAGTACCACAAGTCATTCTCCTTTTGAGCTTGTTTATGGTTTTAATCCATTATCTCCTTTGGATTTAGTACCATTGCCTATATAGGATAGAGTTAATTTAGATGGGAAAAAGAAGGCTAAAGTGGTTAGGCAACTTCATGAGAAAGCTAGGCTTAACATTGAGAGAAAAACCAAACAATATGAAACACAAGCCAACAAAGGTCGTAGGCATATCACCTTTGAACCTGGTGATTGGGTTTGGGTACATTTGCGGAAGGATAGATTTCCCAAGCAAAGGAAATCAAAGTTACAACCAAGGGGAGATGGTCCTTTCCAAGTGGTGGAAAGAGTCAATGATAATGCATATAAACTTGACTTGCCCGGTGAGTATAATGTGAGTGCAACATTTAATGTTTCTAACCTTTCTCCTTTTCTCTTTGATGATGTGGGTGCTGATTTGAGGACAAATCATTTTGAGGACAGCCGGAATGATGGAAGCCATATTGTACCAGTGCAAATCAACAAAGGAGTTGATACTTCGCAAAACCTTGGAGGACCAATGAAAGGGCAAGGTCAAAGAAAATAAAGGAAGCTCTCAACAACTTGTTGTTCGACATTTACTATCAGGAAGTTGCTAGGTACGAGTTAAGGATGATGGAGGCTTCACCAAGGCTTGCGAATGTGTCATCTGTGGAGGAATTTGACAACCATGACCTTGGGAAGGAAGTTGGGTTTGGGAGCCCATGTTTGGGCATTTAAATGGGTTACTTTCATGGGTTTTTATTATTATTTAGTAGGTTGGACGAATTTCCCTAAGAAGCCCATCTTATTAGCATATTAAAAGGCATGGCTGGCAGATTGGACAAATTTCCTTAATAAGCCCATCTTATTAGCATATAAAACGGGTGGCTGGCAGATTGGACGAATTTCCTTAATAAGCCCATCTTATTAGCTAGGGTTTTAGGGGGGTTAGCATATAAAAAGGGTGGCTGAAGGGGAGGATGAAACATGATGAATGTATAAGCTATTTTCTCAGGTTCTTTGAGAACTAATTCTGAACTTTCATAATTGAGTGTGTTGGTTCAATAAACTTACCTTCTTCAACATTTTTGTTGTTGAGAGTGACATCTGAATCTTATAGTTCTGGTTCTTGGTTGTTTATAATCATTGGGCTAGAACTCCAAAATCCCTTAACCTTTGTTAGAACGATCCTATACAAACATTGGTATTGGGTTCCGTTTACAAATAATCAGAGTTCATATCAGAATGTAAATGAGTTTGCTGCCAGGAATATTGTACTTGTTGTGAATACACAAGCTGTTTTTACCTTCATTACGTTTAAATGAGTTATTGCAACAAAAGGTGGAGCCTTGTGAGCAAGAAATGAAGGGAAGGGCTCATTATTCAGCCATTATACAGCAAATACTTCAACAAAATGGTAGTCATCATCAAAGACTCCTTGTTTAATGAAATCCAACAAATCCCTATTCCCAAGGGAATGTAAATGTGTTTGCTGCCACAAATATTTTCCTTGTTGTGAATACACAAGCTATTATCATGTTCCTAAAGTGTGAATAAGTTATTGCAAAAAAAGGTGGAGCCTTGTTAGGAAGAAATGAAGAGAAGGGATCATTATTCAGCCATTATACAGCAAATACAAGAACAAAATGCTAGTCATCATCAAAGACTCCTTATTTAATGAAATTCAACAAATCCCTATTCCCAAGGGAATGTAAATGTGTTGGCAGCCACATATATTTTACTTGTTGTGAATACACAAGCTATTATCATGTTCCTTAAGTGGGAATGAGTTATTCTAACAAAAGGTAGAGCCTTGTTAGGAAGAAATGAAGAGAGGAGCTCATTATTCAGCCATTATACAGAAAATACTTGAACAAAATGCTAGTCATCATCATAGACTCCATCTTTAATGAAATTCAACAAATCCCTATACCCAAGGGGGTGTAAATGCATTTGCTGTCAGAAATATTTTACTTGTTGGAAATACTCAAGCTATTTTCATGTTCATAAAGTGTGAATGAGTTATTGCAACAAAAGGTGGGTCTTCTTAGGAAGAAATGAAGAGAAGGGCTCATCATTCAGCCATTATACAGCAAATACAAGAACAAAATGCTAGTCATCATCAAAGACTCCATCTTTAATGAAACTCAACAAATCCTAATACCTAAGCGAGGGTAAATGTGTTTGCTGCCATGAATATTTTACTTGTTGCGAATACACAAGCTATTTTCATCTTGATTAAGTGTGAATGAGTTATTGCAACAAAAGGTCGAGCCTTGATAGCAAGAAATGAAGCTAGGAGCTCATTATTCAGCCATTATACAGCAAATAATTGAACAAAATGCTAGTCATCATCATAAACTCCTTCTTTAATGAAATTCAGCAAATCCCTATACCCAAGAGAGTGTAAATGTGTTTGCGGTCCTGAATATTTTACTTGTTGGGAATACTCAAGCTATTTTCATGTTCATAAAGTGTGAATGAGTTATTGCAACAAAAGGTGGGTCTTCTTAGGAAGAAGAGAAGGGCTCATTATTCAGCCATTATACAGCAAATACAAGAACAAAATGCTAGTCATCATCAAAGACTCCATCTTTAATGAAACTCAACAAATCCTAATACCTAAGTGAGGGTAAATGTGTTTGCTGCCATGAATATTTTACTTGTTGTGAATACACAAGCTATTTTCATCTTGATTAAGTGTGAATGAGTTATTGCAACAAAAGGTCGAGCCTTGATAGTAAGAAATGAAGCTAGGAGCTCATTATTCAGCCATTATACAACAAATAATTGAACAAAATGCTAGTCATCATCATAAACTCCTTCTTTAATGAAATTGAGCAAATCCCTATACCCAAGAGAGTGTAAATGTGTTTGCTGTCCTGAATATTTTACTTGTTGGGAATACTCAAGCTATTTTCATGTTCATAAAGTGTGAATGAGTTATTGCAATAAAAGGTGGGGCCTTGTAAGGAAGAAATGAAGAGAAGGGCTCATTATTCAGCCATTATACAGCAAACACAAGAACAAAGTGCTAGTCATCATCAAAGACTCCTTGTTTAATGAAATTCAACAAATCCCAATTCCGAAGGGAATGTAAATGTGTTTGCTACCAGGAATATTTTACTTGTTGTGAATACTCAAGCAATTATCACGTTCGTTAAGTGTGAATTAGTTGTTGCAACAAAAGGTGTAGCCTTGTTAGAAAGAAATGAAGAGAAGGGCTCATTATTCAGCCATTATACAGCAAATACTTGAACAAAAAGCTAGTCATCATCAAAGACTCCATGTTTAATGAAATTCAACAAATGCTTATACCCAAGGGAGTGTAAATGTGTTTGCTGTCATGAATATTTTACTTCTTGGGAATACTCAAGCTATTTTCATGTTCATAAAGTGTGAATGAGCTATTGCAACAAAAGGTGGGGCCTTGTTAGGAAGAAATGAAGAGAATGGCTCATTATTCAGCCATTATACAGCAAATACCAGAACAAAATGCTACACATCATCAAAGACTCTTAATTTAATAAAAATTAACAAATCCCTATTTCCAAGGGAATCTAAATGTGTTTGCTGCCACAAATATTTTACTTGTTGTGAATACATAAGCTTTTATAATGTTCCTTAGGTGTGAATGAGTTATTGCAACAAAAGGTGGAGCCTTGTAAGGAATAAATGAAGAGAAGCGCTCATTATTAAGCTATTATACGGTGAATACTTAAACAAAATGCTAGTCATCATCAAAGACTCCTTCTTTAATGAAATTCAACAAATCCCTATTCCCAAGGGAGTGTAAATGTGTTTGCTGCCATGAATATTTTACTTGTTGTGAATACACAAGCTATTATTATGTTCGTAAAGTGTCAATTAGTTATTGCAACAAAAGGTGGAGCCTTGTTAGGAAGAAATGAAGAGAAGGGCTCATTATTCAGCCATTATACAGCAAATACTTGAGCAAAATGCTAGTCATCATCAAAGACTCCTTGTTTAATGAAATTCAACAAATCCCATTTCCCAAGGGAATGTAAATGTGTTTGCTGCCATGAATATATTACTTGTTGTGAATACACAAGTGTGAATTAGTTATTGCAACAAAAGGTGGAGCCTGGTGAGGAAGAAATGAAGGGAAGAGCTCATTATTCCGCCATTATACAGCAAATACAGGAACAAAATGGTAGTCATCATCAAAAACTCCATGTTTAATGAAATTCAACAAATCCCTATACCCAAGTGAGGGTAAATATGTTTGTTGCCATGAATATTTTACTTGTTGCGAATACACAACCTATTTTCATGTTGATTAAGTGGGAATGAGTTATTGCAACAAAAGGTGGAGCTTGAACAAAATGCTATTACACAAAATTGCAACAAGAGAAGGGCTCATTATTCAGCCATTACACAGCAAATACTTGAACAAAATGCTAGTCATCATCAAAGACTCCTTGTTTAATGAAATTCAGCAAATCCCTATTCCCAAGGGAATGTAAATGTGTTTGCTGCCACAAATATTTTCCTTGTTGTGAATACACAAGCAATTATCATGTTCCTTATGTGTGAATGAGTCATTGCAACAAAAGGTGGAGCCTTGTTAGGAAGAAATGAAGAGAAGGGCCCATTATTCAGCCTTTATGCATCAAAGACTTGAACAAAATGCTAGTCATCATCAAAGACTCCTTGTTTAATGAAATTCAACAAATCCCTATTCCCAAGGGAATGTAAATATGTTTGCTGCCAAAAATATTTTACTTGCTGTGAATACACAAGCTATTATCATGTTCCTTATGTGTGAATGAGCTATTACAAGAAAAGGTGGAGCCTTGTTAGGAAGATATCAAGAGAGGGACTCATTATTCAGCCATTATACAACAAATACTTGGACTAAATGCTAGTCATCATCAAAGACTCCATGTTTATTGAAATTCAACAAATCCCTATACCCAAGTGACGCTAAATGTATTTCGTGCCATGAATATTTTACTTGTTGAGAATACACAACCAATTTTCATGTTGATTAAGTGTGAATGAGTTATTGCAACAAAAGGTAGAGCCTTGATGGGAAGAAATGAAGAACAGGGCTCATTATTCAGCCATTATACACCAAATACTTCAACAAAATGCTAGTGATCATCATCAAAGACTCCTTGTTTAATGAAATTCAAGAAATCCCAATTCACACTTATTGTGAATACACAAGCTACTATCTTATTTTTTAAGTGTGAATTAGTTATTCCAACAAAATGTGGAGCCTTGTTAGGAAGAAATGAAGAGAAGGGCTCATTATTCAGCCATTATACATTGAATACTTGAACAAAATGCTAGTCATCATCAAAGACTTCTTGTTTAATGAAATTCAAAAAATCCCTAATCCCAAGGGAGTGTAAATGTGTTTGCTGCCACGAATATCCTAGTTCTTCTGAATAGACAAGCAATTTTCATGTTCCTTAAGTGTGAATGAGTTATTGCAACAAAAGGTGGAGCCTTGATAGGAAGAAATGAAGAGAAGGGCTCATTATTTTGCCATTATACAGGAAATATTTGAACAAAATACTAGTCATCATCAAAGACTCCTTGTTTAATGAAATTCAACAAATCCCTATTTCCAAGGGAATGTAAATGTGTTTGCTGTCATGAATATTTTACTTGTTGTGAATACACAAGCTATTATCTTGTTCGTTAAGTGTGAATTAGTTATTGCAACAAAATGTGGAGCCTTGTTAGGAAGAAATGAAGAGAAGGGCTCATTATTCAGCCATTATACAGTGAATACTTGAACAAAATGCTAGTCATCATCAAAGACTTCTTGTTTAATGAAATCCAACAAATCCCTAATCCCAAGGGAGTGTAAATGTGTTTGCTGCCACGAAAATCCTAGTTCTTCTGAATAGACAAGCAATTTTCATGTTCCTTAAGTGTGAATGAGTTATTGCAATAAAAGGTGGAGTCTTGGTAGGAAGAAATGAAGACAAGGGCTCATTATTTTGCCATTATACAACAAATACTTGAACAAAATGCAACTCATCATCAAAGACTCCTTGTCTAATGAAGTTCAACAAAACCCTATCCCCAAGGGAATGTAAATGTGTTTGCTGCTAGGAATATTTTATTTGTGAATACAAAAGCTATTATCATGTTCGTTAAGTGTGAATTAGTTATTGCAAGAAAATGTGAAACCTTGTTTGGAAGAAATGAAGAGAAGGGCTCATTATTCAGCCATTATACAGTGAATACTCGAACAAAGTGCTAGTCATCATCAAAGACTTCTTGTTTAATGAAATTCAACAAGTCCCTAATCCCAGGGGAGTGTAAATGTGTTTGCTGCCACGAATATCCTAGTTCTTCTGAATAGACAAGCAATTTTCATGTTCCTTAAGTGTGAATGAGTTATTGCAATAAAAGGTGGAGTCCTGGTAGGAAGAAATGAAGACAAGGGCTCATTATTTTGCCATTATACAACAAATACTTGAACAAAATGCAACTCATCATCAAAGACTCCTTGTCTAATGAAGTTCAACAAAACCCTATCCCCAAGGGAATGTAAATGTGTTTGCTGCTAGGAATATTTTATTTGTGAATACAAAAGCTATTATCATGTTCGTTAAGTGTGAATTAGTTATTGCAAGAAAATGTGAAACCTTGTTTGGAAGAAATGAAGAGAAGGGCTCATTATTCAGCCATTATACAGTGAATACTCGAACAAAGTGCTAGTCATCATCAAAGACTTCTTGTTTAATGAAATTCAACAAATCCCTAATCCCAAGGGAGTGTAAATGTGTTTGCTGCCACGAATATCCTAGTTCTTCTGAATAGACAAGCAATTTTCATGTTCCTTAAGTGTGAATGAGTTATTGCAATAAAAGGTGGAGTCTTGGTAGGAAGAAATGAAGACAAGGGCTCATTATTTTGCCATTATACAACAAATACTTGAACAAAATGCAACTCATCATCAAAGACTCCTTGTCTAATGAAGTTCAACAAAACCCTATCCCCAAGGGAATGTAAATGTGTTTGCTGCTAGGAATATTTTATTTGTGAATACAAAAGCTATTATCATGTTCGTTAAGTGTGAATTAGTTATTGCAAGAAAATGTGAAACCTTGTTTGGAAGAAATGAAGAGAAGGGCTCATTATTCAGCCATTAGACAGTGAATACTCGAACAAAGTGCTAGTCATCGTCAAAGACTTCTTGTTTAATGAAATTCAACAAGTCCCTAATCCCAGGGGAGTGTAAATGTGTTTGCTGCCACGAATATCCTAGTTCTTCTGAATAGACAAGCAATTTTCATGTTCCTTAAGTGTGAATGAGTTATTGCAACAAAAGGTGGAGTCTTGATAGGAAGTAATGAAGAGAAGTGCTCATTATTCAGCCATTATACAGCAAATACATGAACAAAATGCTAGTCATCATCAAAGACTCCTTATTTAATGAAATTCAACAAATCCCATTTCCCAAGGGAATGTAAATGTGTTTGCTGCCATGAATATATTACTTGTTGTGAATACACAATCTGTTTTTGAGTTCATTAAGTGTGAATGAGTTATTGCAACAAAAGGTGGAGCCTTGTGAGGAAGAAATGAAGGGAAGGGCTCATCATTCAGCCATTACACAGCAATTACCGCAACAAAATGCTAGTCATCATCAAAGACTCCATATTTAATGAAATTCAACAAATCCCTATACCCAAGTGAGGGTAAATGTGTTTGCTGCCATGAATATTTTACTTGTTGCGAATACACAACCTATTTTCATGTTGATTAAGTGTGAATGAGTTATTGCCACAAAAGGTGGAGCCTTGTGAGGAAGAAATGAAGGGGGGGCTCAATATCCTAGTTCTTCTCAATAGACAAGCAATTTTCATGTTCCTTAAGTGGGAATGAGTTATGGCAACAAAAGGTGGAGCCTTGATAGGAAGAAATGAAGAGAAGGGCTCATTATTCAGCCATTATACAGCAAATACTTGAACAAAATGCTAGTCATCATCAAAAAGACTCCTTGTTTAATGAAATTTAACAAATCACATTTCCCAAGGGAATGTAAATGTGTTTGCTGCCATGAAAATATTACTTGTTGTTAGTACACAAGCTGTTTTTCAGTTCATTAAGTGTGACTGAGTTATTGCAACAAAAGGTGGAGCCTTGCGAGGAAGAAATGAAGGGAAGGGCTCATTATTCAGCCATTACACAGCAAATACAGGTACAAAATGATAGACATCATCGAAGACCCCTTGTTTATTGAAATTCAACAAATCCCTATTCCCAAGGGAATGTAAATGTGTTTTCTGCCAGGAATATTTTACTTGTTGTGAATACACAAGCTATTTTCATGTTCATTTAGTGTGGATTAGTTATTGCGACAAAAGGTGGAGCCATGTTGGGAAGAAATGAAGAGAAGGACTCATTATTCAGCCATTTTACAGCAAATACAAGAACAAAATGCTAGTCATCATCAAAGACTCCTTATTTAATGAAATTCAACAAATCCCTATTCCCGTGGGAATGTAAATGTGTTTGCTGCAACAAATATTTTACTTGTTGTGGATACACAAGCTATTATCATGTTGGTTAAGTGTGAATTAGATATTGCAACAAAAGGTGGAGGCTTGTTAGGAATAAATGAAGAGAGGGGCTCATTATTCAGCCATTTTACAGCAAATACAAGAACAAAATGCTAGTCATTATCAAAGACTCCTTGTTTAATGTAATTCAAGAAATCCCAATTCAGAAGGGAATGTAAATGTGTTTGGTGGCAGGAATATTTTACTTGTTGTGAACAAACAAGCTATTATCATGTTCGTTAAGTGTGAATTAGATATTGCAACAAAAGGTGGAGCCTTGTTAGGAAGAAATGAAGAGAGGGGCTCATTATTCAGCCATTTTACAGCAAATCCAAGAACAAAATGCTAGTCATCATCAAAGACTCCTTGTTTAATGTAATTCAAGAAATCCCAATTCTGAAGGGAATGTAAATGTGTTTGGTGGCAGGAATATTTTACTTTTTGTGAACACACAAGCTATTATCGTGTTCATTAAGTGTGAATTAGATATTGCACCAAAAGGTGGAGCCTTGTTAGGAAGAAATGAAGAGAGGGGCTCATTATTCAGCCTTTATACAACAAATACAAGAACAAAATGCTAGTCATCATCAAAGACTGCTTGTTTAATGAAATTCAACAAATCTCTATTCCCAAGGGATTGTAAATGTGTTTGCTGCCATGAATATCCTAGTTCTTTTGAACAAAATGGTACTCATCATCAAAGACCCCCTATTTAATGAAATTCAACAAATCCCTATTCCCAAGGGAGTGTAAATGTGTTTGCTGCCATGAAAATTTTACTTGTTGCGAATACACAAGCTATTTTCATGTTCATTAAGTGTGAATGAGTTATTGAAACAAAAGGCGGAGCCTTGTAAGGAATAAATCTAAAGAAGGGCTCATTATTCAGCCATTATGCAGCGAATACTTGAACAAAATGCTAGTCATCATCAAAGACTCCTTCTTTAATGAAATTCAACAAATCCCTATTCCCAAGGGAGTGTAAATGTCTTTGCTGCCACCAATATTTTACTTGTTGTGAATACATAAGCAATTTTCATGTTTGTTAAGTGTGAATTAGTTATTGCAACAAAAGGTGGAGTCTTGTTAGCAACAAATGAAGAGAAGGGCTCATTATTCAGCCATTATAGAGCAAATACTTGAACAAAATTCTAGTCATCATCAAATACTCCTCGTTTAATGAAATTCAACAAATCCCTATTCCTAAGGGCGTGTAAATGTGCTTGATGCCACAAATATTTTCATTGTTGTGAATACAAAAGCTATTTTCATGTTCATTAAGTGTGAATTAGCTATTGCAACAAACAGTGGAGCCTTGTTAGGAATGAATGAAAAGAAAGGCTCATTATTCAGTTATTATACAGCAAATACTTGAACAAAATGCTAGTTATCATCAAAGACTTCTTGTTTAATGAAGAGAAGGGCTCATTATTTTGCCATTATATAGCAAATATTTGAACAAAATGCTAGTCATCATCCAAGACTCCTTGTTTCATGAAATTCAACAAATCCCAATTCTCAAGGGAGTGTAAATGTGTTTGCTGCCATGAATATTTTACTTGTTGTGAATACACATGCTATTATCATGTTCATTAAGTGTGAATTAGCTATTGCAACAAACAGTGGAGCCTTGTTAGGAAGAAATGAAGAGAAGGGCTCATTATTCAGCTATTATACAGCAAATACTTGAACAAAATGCTAGCAATCATCAAAGACTCCTTGTTTAATGAAATTCAACAAATCCAATTTCCCAAGGGAATGTAAATGTGTTTGCTGCCATGAAAATATTACTTGTTGTTTATACTCAAGCTGTTTTTCAGTTCATTAAGTGTGAATGAGTTATTGCAACAAAAGGTGGAGCCTTGATAGGAAAAATGAAGAGAAGGGCTCATTATTCAGCCATTATACAGCAAATACTTGAACAAAATGCTAGTCATTATCAAAAACTCCTTGTTTAATGAAATTCAACAAACCCCTATTCCCAAGGGAATGTAAATGTGATTGCTGGCAGGAATATTTTACTTGTTGTGAATACACAAACTGTTTTCATGTTCATTTAGTGTGGATTAGTTATTGCAACAGAAGGTGGAGCCATGTTAGGAAGAAATGAAGAGAAGGAATCATTATTCAGCCATTTTACAGCAAATACAAGAACAAAATGCCAGTCATCATCAAGGACTCATTGTTTAGTGAAATTCAAGAAATCCCTATTCCCAAGTCAATGTAAATGTGTTTGCTGCCACAAATACTTTACTTGTTGTGAACACGCAAGCCATTATCATGTTCGTTAACTGTGAATTAGATATTGCAACAAAAGGTGGAGCCTCGTTAGGAAGAAATGAAGAGTGGGGCTCTTTATTCAGCCATTATACAGCAAATACTTGAACAAAATGCTAGTCATCATCAAAGACTCCTTGTTTAATGAAATTCAACAAATCCCAATTTCGAAGGGAATGTATATGTGTTTGCTGGCAGGAATATTTTACTTGTTGTGAACACACAAGCTATTCTCATGTTCATTAAGTGTGAATTAGATATTGCAACAAAAGGTGGAGCCTTGTTAGGAAGAAATGAAGAGAGGGGCTCATTATTCAGTGATTATACAGCAAATACAAGAACAAAATGCTAGTCATTATCAAAGACTCCTTGTTTAGTGAAATTCAACAAATCCCTCCCCCCAAGGGAGTGTAAATGTGTTTGCTGCCACCAATATCCTAGTTCTTCTGAATAGACAAGCTATTTTCATGTTCATTAAGTGTGAATGAGTTATTGCAACAAAAGGTGGAGCCTTTTAAGGAATAAGTGAAAAGAAGGGCTCATTATTCAGCTATTATACAGCGAATACTTGAACAAAATGCTAGTCATCATCAAAGACTCATTCTTTAATGAAATTCAACAAATCCCTATTCCCAAGGGAGTATAAATATGTTTGCTGCCATGAATATTTTACTTGTCGCGAATACGCAGGCTATTATCATGTTCGTTAAGTGTGAATTAGTTATTGCAACAAAAGGTGGAGCCTTGTTAGGAAGAAATGAAGAGAAGGGCTCATTATTCAGCCATTATACAGCAAATACTTGAGCAAAATGCTAGTCATCATCAAAGACTCCTTCTTTAATGAAATTCAATGAATCCCATTTCCCAAGGGAATGCAAATGTGTTTGCTGCCACGAATATATTACTTGTTGTTAATACACAAGCTGTTTTTTCGTTCATTAAGTGCGAATGAGATATTGCAACAAAAGGTGAAGCGTTGTGAGGAAGAAATGAATGGAAGGGCTCATTATTCAGCCATTAGACAGCAAATACAGCAACAAAATGATAGACGTCATCAAAGACTCCTTGCTTAATGAAATTCAACAAATCCCTATTCCCAAGGGAATGTAAATGTGTTTGCTGGCCAGAATATTTTACTTGTTGTGAACACACAAGCTATTATCATGTTCGTTAAGTGTGAATTAGATATTGCAACAAAAGGTGGAGCCTTGTTAGGAAGAAATGAAGAGAGGAGCTCATTATTTAGCCATTATACAGCAAATTCAAGAACAAAATGCTAGTCATCATCAAAGACTCCTTGTATAATGAAATTCAACAAATCCCTATTCCCAAGGGAATGTAAATGTGTTTGCTGCCACAAATATTTTACTTGTTGTGAATACACAAGCTATTATCACGTTCCTTAAGTGTGAAAGAGTTATTGCAAGAAAAGGTGGAGTCTTGTTCGGAAGAAATGAAGAAAGGGGCTCATTATTCAGCCATTATACAGCAAATACTTGAACAAAATGCTAGTCATCATCAAAGACTCCTTGTTTAATGAAATTCAAGAAATCCCAATTCTGAAGGGAATGTAAATGTGTTTGCTGGCAGGAATATTTTACTTGTTGTGAACACACAAGCTATTATCATGTTCGTTAAGTGTGAATCAGTTATTGCAACATAAGGTGGAGCCTTCTTAGGAAGAAATGAAGAGATGGGCTCATTGTTCAGCCATTATACAGCAAATACTTGAACAAAATGCTAGTCATCATCAAAGACTCCTTGTTCAATGAAATTCAACAAATACCTTTCCCCAAGGGAGTGTAAATATGTTTCCTGCCATGAATATTATACTTGTTGTGAATACACAAGCTATTTTCATGTTCATTAAGTGTGAATGAGTTATTGCAACAAAAGGTGGAGCCTTGTTAGGTGGAAATGAAAAGAAGGGCTCATTATTCAGCCATTATAGAGCAAATACTTGAACAAAATGCTTGTCATCATCAAAGACTCCTTGTTTAATGAAATTCACCAAATACCACTTCCCAAGGCAGTGTAAATGTATTTGCAGAGAGGAATATTTGACTTGTTATGAATAAACAAGCTCTTTTGATGTTGATTATGTGTAAATGAGTTATTCTAACCACAGTGGGAGCCTTCTTAGGATAAAATGAAGAGAAGGGCTCATTATTCAGCCATTGTACAGCCAATACTTGAACAGAATGCTAGTCATCATCAAAGACACCATCGTTAATGTAATTCAACAAATACCTATTCCCAAGGGAGTGTAAATATGCTAGTGGCCATGAATATTTGACGTGTGATGAATACACAAGCTATTTTGATGTTGATTAAGTGTAAATGAGTTATTCCAACAAAAGGGGGTGCCTTGTTAGGAAGAAATGAAGAGAAGGGCTCATTATTCAGATTATGCATCAAATACGTGAACAAAATGCTAGTCATCATCAAAGAATCCTTATTTAATGAAATTCAATGGGTCCCTATTCCCAAGGGAGTGTAAATGTGTTTCCTGCCATGAATATTATACTTGTTGTGAATACACATGCGATTTTCATGTTCATTAACCATGACTGAGTGATTGCAACAAAAGGTGGAGCTGTGTTAAGAAGAAATGAAGAGAAGGGTTCATTATTCAGCCATTATACAGCAAATACTTGAACAAAAAGCTAGTCATCATCAAAGACTCCTTGTTTAATGAAATTCAACAAATACCTATTGGCAAGGGAGGGTAAATGTGTTTGGAGCCATGAATATTTGACTTGTTATGAATACATAAGCTATTTTGATGTTGATTATGTGTGAATGAGTTATTCCAACAAAAGGGGGAGCCTTCTTTGGAAGAAATGAAGAGAAGGGCTCATTATTTAGCCATTATACAGCCAATACTTGAACAAAATGCTAGCCATCATCAAGGACTTCTTGTTTAAGGAAATTCAACAAATACCTATTCCTAAGGGAGTGTAAATGTGTTTGCGGCCTTAAATATTTGACTTGTTATGAATACACAAGCTCTTTTGATGTTGATTAAGTGTGAGTGAGTAATTCCAACAAAAGCGGGAGCCTTGTTAGGAAGAAATGAAGAAAAGGGCTCATTATTCAGCCATTGTACAGCCAATACTTGAACAAAATGCTAGTCATCATCAAAGACTCCTTCTTTAAAGTAATTTAACAAATACCTATTCCCAAGGGAGTGTAAATGTGCTAGTGGCCCTGCATATTTGACTTGTGATGAATACACAAGCTATTTTCATGTTGATTAAGTGTAAATGAGTTATTCCAACAAAAAGGCGAAGCTTGATAGGAAGTAATGAAGAGAAGGGCTCATTATTCAGCCATTATGCAGCAAATACGTGAACAAAATGCTACTCATCATCAAAGACTCCTTGTTTAATGAAATTCAACAAATCCCAATTCCCAAGGGAGTGTAAATGTGTTTCCCGCCATGAATATTATACCTGTTGTGAATACACATGTGATTTTCATTTTCATTAACTATGACTGAGTGATTACAACAAAAGGTGAAGCTGTGTTAGGAAGAAATGAAGAGAAGGGCTTATTATTCAGCCATTATGCAGCAAATACTTGAACAAAATGCTAGTCATCATCAAAGACTCCTTGTTTAATGAAATTCAACAAATACTTATATGCAAGGGAGTGTAAATGTGTTTCCGGCAATGAATATTTGACTTGTTATGAATGCACAAGCTATTTCCATGTTCATTAAGTGTGAATGATTTATTCTGATAAAAGGGGGAGCCTTCTTAGAAAGAAATGAAGAGAAGGGCTCATTATTCAGCCATTACACAGCCAACACTTGAAGAAAATGCTAGTCATCATCAAAGACTCCTTGTTTAATGAAATTCAACAAATACCTATTCCCAAGGGAGTGTAAATGCGTTTGCGGCCACGAATATTCGACTTGTTATGAACACACAAGCTATTTTGATGCTGATTAAGTGCGAATGAGTAATTCCAACAAAAGGGATAGCCTTCATAAGAAGAAATGAAAAGAAGGCTCATTATTCAGTCATTATACAGCCAATACTTGAACAAAATGATTGTCATCATCAAAGACTCCTTGTTTAATGAAATTCAACAAATCCCTATTCCCAAGGGAGTGTAAATGTCTTTCTGGCCATGAATATTATACTTGTTGTGAATACACAAACTATTTTCATGTTCATGAAGTTGGAATGAGTTATTGCAACAAAAGGTGGAGCATTGTTTTGGAGAAATGAATAGAAGGGTTCATTATTCAGCCATTATACAGCAAATACTTGAACAAAATGCTAGTCATCATCAAAGACTCCTTGTTTAATGAAATTCAACAAATCCCCATTCCCAAGGGAGTGTAAATGTGTTTCCTGCCATGAATATTATACTTGTTGCGAATACACAAGTTATTTTCATGTTCATTCAGTGTGCATGAGTTATTGCAAGAAAAGGTGGTGCGTTGTTCCAAAGAAATGAAGAGAAGGGTTCATTATTCAGCCATTATACAGCAAATACTTGAACAGAATGCTAGTCATCGTCAAAGACTCCTTGTTTAATGAAATTCAACAAATCCCTATGCCCAAGGGAGTGTAAATGTGTTTCTTGCCATGAATATTATACTTGTTGTGAATACACAAGCTATTTTCATGTTCATTAAGTGTGAATGAGTTATTGCAGCAAAAGTTGGAGCCTTTTTAGGAAGAAATGAAGAGAAGGGCTCATTATTCCGCCATTATACAATGAATACTTGAACAAAATGGTAGTCATCATCAAAAACTCCTTGTTTAATGAAATTCAACAAATCCCTATTCCCAAGGGAGTGTAAATGTGTTTCCTGCCATGAATATTATACTTGTTGTGAATACACAAGCTATTTTCATGTTCATTAAGTGTGAATGAGTTATTGCAACAAAAGGTGGAGTCTTGCTCAAAAGAAATGAAGAGAAAGGCTCATTATCCAGCCATTATACAGCAAATACTTGAACAAAATACTAGTCATCGTCTAAGACTCCTTGTTTAATGCAATTCAACAAATCCCTATTCCCAAAGGAGTGTAAATGTGTTTCTTGCCATGAATATTATACTTGTTGTGAATACACAAGCTATTTTCATGTTCATTAAGTGTGAATGAATTATTGCAGCAAAAGTTGGAGCATTTTTAGGAAGAAATGAAGAGAAGGGCTCATTATTCCGCCATTATACAGTCAATACTTGAACAAAATTATAGTCATCATCAAAAACTCCTTGTTTAATGAAATTCAAGAAATCCCTATTCCCAAGGGAGTGTAAATGTGTTTCTTGTCATGAATATTATACTTGTTATGAATACACAAGCTATTTTCATGTTCATTAAGTGTGAATGAGTCATTGCAGCGAAAGTTGGAGCCCTTTTAGGAAGAAATGAAGAGAAGGGCTCATTATTCTGCCATTATACAGTGAATACTTGAACAAAATGGCAGTCATCCTCAAAAACTCCTTGTTTAATGAAATTCAAGAAATCCCTATTCCCAAGGGAGTGTAAATGTGTTTCCTGCCATGAATATGATACTTGTTGTGAATACACAAGCTATTTTTATGTTCATTAAGTGTGAATGAGTTATTGCAACAAAAGGTGGAGTCTTGCTCAGAAGAAATGAAGAGAAAGGCTCATTATCCAGCCATTATACAGCAAATACTTGAACAAAATGCTAATCATCGTCAACGACTCCTTATTTAATGAAATTCAACAAATCCCTTTTCCCTAGGAGGTGTAAATGTGTTTCTTGCCATGAATATTATACTTGTTGTGAATACACAAGCTATTTTCATGTTCATTAAGTGTGAATGAGTTATTGCAATGAAAGGTGGAGCCTTGCTCAGAAGAAATGAAGAGAAGGACTCATTATTCAGCCATTATACAGTAAATACTTGAACAAAATACTAGTCATCATCAAAGACTCCTTGTTTAATGAAATTCAACAAATACCTATACGCAAGGGAGTGTAAATGTGTTTCCGGCCATGAATATTTGACTTGTTATGAATACACAAGCTATTTCCATGTTCATTAAGTGTGAATGAGTTATTCCAACAAAAGGGGGAGCCTTCTTAGGAAGAAATGAAGAGAAGGGCTCATTATTCAGCCATTATACAGCAAATACTTGAACAAAATTGTAGTCATCATCGAACACTCCTTGTTTAATGAATTTCAACAAATCCCTACTCTTAACCGAAAATAAATGTGTTTGCTGCCAGGAATATTTTACTCGTTGTGAATACATAAGCTATTTTCATGTTCATTAATTGTAAATAAGTTATTGCAACAAAAGGTGGAGCTTTGTTAGGAAGAAATGAAGAGAAGGGCTCATTATTCAGCCATTATACAGCAAATACTTGATCAAAATGCTAGTCAACAACAAGGACTCCTTGCTTAATGAAATTCAACAAATCCCTATTCCTAATGGAGTGTAAATGTGTCTGCTGCCATGAATATTTTACTTCTTGTGAATACACAAGCTATTTTGATGTTCTTGAAGTGTGAATGAGTTATTGCAACAAAAGGTGGAGCCTTGCTCGGAAGAAATGAAGAGAGGAACTCATTATCCAGCCATTGTACAAAAAATACTTGAACAAAATATTAGTCATCATCAAAGACTCCTTATTTAATGAAATTCAACAAATCCTTATTCCAAAATGAGAGTAACTGTGTTTGCTGCCATGATTATTTTACTTATTGTGAATTCAAAAGCTATGTTCCTGTTCATTATGTGTGAATGAGATATTACAACAAAACATGGAGTCTTGTTAGGAAAAAATGAAGGGAAGTGCTCATTATTCAGCCATTATACAGGAAATACTTGAACAAAATTCTAGTCATCATCAAAGACTCCTTTTTTAATGAAATTCAACAAATCCATATTCCCAAGGGAGTGTCAATGTGTTTGCTGGCATGAATATTTTACTTGTTGGGAATACAGAAGCAATTTTCATGTTTATGAAGTGTGAATGAGTTATTGCAACAAAAGGTGGAGCCTTGTTAGGAAGAAATGAAGAGAGGAACTCGTTATTCAACCATTATACAGCAAATACTCGAACAAAATTCTAACGATCATCAAAGACTCCTTATTTAATGAAATTCAACAGATCCCTATTCCCAAGGGAGTGTAAATGTGTTTGCTGCCATTAATATTTTACTTGTTGTGAATACCCAAGCTATTTTCATGTCCATTAAGTGAGAATGAGTTATTGCAACAAAAGGTCAAGCCTTGTTAGGAAGAAACAAAGAGGGGAACTCATTATTCAGCCATTATACAGGAAATTCTTGAACAAAATGCTAGTCATCATCAAAGACTCCTTGTTTAATGAAATTCAACAAATCACTATTCCCAAGGGAGTGTAAATGTTTTTACTGCCTTGAATATTTTACTTGTTGTGAATATACAAGCTATTTTCATGCTCATTAAGTGTGAATGAGTTATTGCAACAAAAACTAGAGCCTTGTTAGGAAGAAATGAAGGGAACGGCTCATTATTCAGCCATTATACAGCAAATAGTTGAACAAAATACTAGTCATCATCAAAGATTCCTTGTTTAATGAAATTCAACAAATCCCTTTTCCCAAGGTAGTGTAAATGTGTTAGCTGCCATTAATATTTTACTTGTTGCAAATAGGCAAGCTATTTTCATGTTCATTAAGTGTGAATGAGTTATTGCAACAAAAGGTGGAGCCTTGTTAGGAAGAAATGAAGAGAGGAATTCATTATTCAGCCATTATACAAGAAATTCTGGAACAAAATGCTAGTCATCATCAAAGACTCCTTATTTAATGAAATTCAACAAATCCCTATTCTCAAGTGAGTGTTAATGTGTTTGCTGCCATGAATATTTTACTTGTTGTGAATACACAAGCTATTTTCATGTTCATTAAGTGTGAATGAGTTTTTGCAACAAAAGGTGGAGCCTTGTTAGAAAGAAATGAAGGGAAGGGCTCATTATTCAGCCATTATACAGCAAATACTTGAACAAAATGCTTGTCATCATCAAAGACTCCTTGTTTAAGAAAATTCAACAAATCCGTATTCCCAAGGTAGTGTAAATGTGTTTGCTGCCATGAATATTTTACTTGTTGTGAATGCCCAAGCTATTTTCATGTTCATTAAGTGTGAATGTGATATTGCAACAAAAGGTGGAGCCTTGTTAGGAAGAAATGAAGCGAGGAACTCATTATTCAGCTATTATACAACAAATACTTGAACAAAATGCTAGTCATCATCAAAGACTCTTTATTTAATGAAATTCAACAAATCCCTCTTCCCAAGGGAGTGTAAATGCGTTTGCTGCCATGAATATTTTACTTGTTGTGAATTCACGAGCTATTTTCATGTTCATGAAGTGTGAATAAGTTATTGCAATAAAAGGTGAGCCTTGCTCGGAAGAAATGAAGAGAGGAACTCATTATTCAGCCATTGTACAAGAAATGTTTGAACAAAATGCTAGTCATCGTCAAAGCGTCCTTATTTAATGAAATTCAACTAATCCCTATTCCCAAAAGAGAGTAAATGTGTTTTGCTGCCATGAATATTTTATTTATTGTGAATACATAGGCTATGTTCCTATTCATTAAGTGTGAATGAGATATTGCAACAAAATGTGGAGCCTTGTTAGGAAGAAATGAAGGGAAGGGCTCATTATTCAGCTATTATGCAGGAAATACTTGAACAAAATGCTAGTCATCATCAAAGACTCCTTGTTTAATGAAATTCAACAAATCTGTATTCTCAAGGTACTGTAAATGTGTTTGCTGCCATGAATATTTTACTTGTTGTGAATGCACAAGCTATTTTTTTGTTCATTAAGTGTGAATGAGTTCTTGCAAGAAAAGGTGGAGCCTTGTGAGGAACTCATTATTCAGCCATTATACAGGAAATACTGGAACAAAATGCTAGTCATCATCAAAAACTCTTTATTTAATGAAATTCAACAAATCCCTATTCCGAAGGCAGTGTAAATATGTTTGCTGTCATTAATATTTTACTTGTTGTGAATACACAAGCTATTTTCATGTCCATTAAGTGTGAATGAGTTATTGCAACAAAAGGTGATTTGAACTCTGATTATTTGTAAATGGAACCCAACACCAATGTTGGTATAGGATCGTTCTAATAAAGGTTATGGGATTTTGGAGTTCTGACCCAATGATTATAAACAATCAAGAACCAGAACTATAAGATTTAGACGCCACTCCCAACAATAAAAATGTTGAAGAAGATAAGTCTATTGAACCAACACATTCAAGTATGAAAGTTCAGAATTAGTTCTCAAGGAACCAAAGAAAATAGCTCATGCATTCATCATGTGTCGTCCTCCCCTCCTGCCACCCTTTTTATATGCTAACCCCCCTAAAACCCTAGCTAATAAGATGGGCGTATTAAAGAAATTCGTCCAATCTGCTAGCCACCCTTTTTATATGCTAATAAGATGGGCTTATTAAGGAAATTCGTCTAATCTGCCGGCCACCCCTTTTAATATGCTAATAAGACGGACTTCTTAGGGAAATTCGTCCAACCCACTAAATAATAATCAAAACCCATGAAAGTAACCCATTTAAATGCCCAAACATGGGCTCCCAAACCCAACTTCCTTCCCAAGGTCATGGTTGTCAAATTCCTCCACAGATGACACATTCCCAAGCCTTGGTAAAGCCTCCATCATCCTTAACTTGTACCTAGCAACTTCCTAATAGTAAATGTCGCACAATAAGTTGTTGAGAGCTTCCTTTCTTTTCTTTGACCTTGCCCTTGTCATTGGTCCTCCAAGGTTTTGCAAAGCATTAACTCCCTTATTGTTTCGAGCTGGTACAATATGGCTTCCATCAAAAGGTGGAGCCTTGTTAGGAAGAAATGAAAGGAAGGGCTCATTATTCAGCCATTATACAGCAAATACTTGAACAAAATGCTAGTCATCATCAAAGACTCCTTGTTTAATGAAATTCAACAAATCCCTATTCCCAAGGTCGTGTAAATGTGTTTCCTGCGATGAATATTTTACTTCTTCTGAATACACAAGCTATTTTCATGTTCGTTAAGTGTGAATGAGTTATTGCAACAAAAGGTGGAGCCTTGTCAGGAAGAAATGAAGAGAAGGGCTCATTATTCGGCCATTATACAGCAAATACTCAATCAAAATGCCAGTCATCATCAAAGATTCCTTATTTAATGAAATTCTACCCATCCATATTTCCAAGGGAGTGTACATGTGTTTGCTGCAATGAATATTTTACTTGCTGTGAATACACAAGCTATTTTCATGTTCATTAAGTGTGAATGAGTTATTGCAACAAAAGGTGGAGTCTTGTTAGGAAGAAACGAAGAGAAGCGCTCATTATTTGGCCATTATACGGCAAATATTTGAAGAAAATGCTGGTCATCATCAAAGTCTAATGCTTTAATGAAATTCAACAAATCCCTATTCCCAAGGGAGTGTAAATGTGTTTGCTGCCACGAATATTTTACTTGTTGTGAAGAGAAGGGCTCATTATTTGGCCATTATACAGCATATATTTGAACAAAGTGCTAGTCATCATCAAAGACTAATTATTTAATGAAATTCAACAAATCTCAATTCCCAAGGGAGTGTAAATGTGTTTGCTGCCATGAATATTTTACTTGTTGTGAATTCACGAGCTATTTTCATGTTCATTAAGTGTGAATGAGTTATTGCAACAAAAGGTGGAGCCTTGTTGGGAAGAAATGAAGAGAGGGGCTCGTTATTCCGCCATTATACAGCAAATACTTGAAGAAAATGCTAGTCATCATCAAAGACTCCTTGTTAAATGAAATTCAACAGCTCGCTATTTCCAAGGGTTTGTAAATATGTTTGATGCCATGAATATTTTACTTGTTGTGAATACACAAGCTATTTTCATGTTCATTAAGTGTAAACAAGTTATTGCAACAAAAGGTAGAGCCTTGTTTGGAAGAAATGAAGATAATGGCTTATTATTCTACCATTATACAGCAAATACTTCAACAAAATGCTACTCATCATCAAACACTAATTGTTGAATGAAATTCAATAAATCCCTATTCCTAAGGGAGTGTGAATATAGAAGCTATTTTCATGTTCATTATGTGATAATAAGTTATTGCAACAAAAGTTCGAGCCTTGTAAGGAAGAAATGAAGAGAACGGCTCATTATTCAGCCATTATACAGAAAATAATTGAGCTAAATGCTAGTCATCATTAAAGACTTCTTGTTTAATGAAATTCAACAAATCACTATTCCCTAGAGAGTGTAAATGTATTTGCAGCCATGAATATTTTACTTGTTGTGAATACACAAGCTATTTTCATGTTCATTTAGTGTGAAAGACATATTGCAACAAAAGGTGGAGACTTGTTAGGAAGAAATGAAGAGAAGGGCTCATTATTCGGCCATTATATAGCAAATATTTGAACAAAATGCTAGTCATCATCAAAGACTAATTGTTTAATGAAATTCAACAAATCCCTATTCCCAAGGGAGTGTAATTGTGTTTGCTGCCATGAATATTTTACTAGTCGTGTATACACAAGCTATTTTCATGTTCATTAGGTGTGAATGAGTTATTGCAACAAAAGGTGGAAACTTGTTAGGAAGAAATGAAGAGAAGGGCTCATTATTTGGCACATATTTGGACAAAAGGCTAGTCATTATCAAAGACAAATTATTTAATTAAATTCAACAAATCACGATTCCCAAGTGAGTGTAAATGTATTTGCTGCCACAAATATTTTACTTGTTGTGAATACACAAGCTATTTTCATGTTCATTAAGTGTGAATGAGTTATTGCAACAAAAGGTGGAGCCTTGTCAAGAAGAAATGGAGAGAAGGGCTCATTATTTGGCCATTATACAACATATATTTGAACAAAATGCTAGTCATCATCAAAGAGTAATTGTTTAATGAAATTCAACAAATCCTTATTCCTGAGGGAGTGTAAAAGTGTTTGCTGCCATTAATATTTTACTTGTGGTGAATACACAAGCTATTTTCATGTTCATTATGTGTGAATAAGTTATTGCAACAAAAGGTCGAGCCTTGTTAGGAAGAAATGAAGAGAAGTGCTCATTATTCAGTTATTATACGGCAAATACTTGAACAAAATGCTAGTCATCATCATATACTCCTTATTTAATGAAATTCAACAAATCCCTATTCCCATGGGAGTGTAAATGTGTTTGCTGCCATGAAGATTTTACTTGTGAATAGACAAGCTATTTTCATGTTCATTAAGTGTCAATGAGTTATTGCAACAAATGGTGGAACTTTGTTAGGAAGAAATGAAGAGAAGTGCTCATTATTTGGCCATTATACACCAAATATTTGAACAAAATGCTAGTCACCATCAAAGACTAATTGTTTAATGAAATTCAACAAATCCCTATTCCCAAGGGAGTGTGAATGTGTTTGCTGCCATGAATATCTTACTTGTTGTGAATACACAAGTTATTTTCAAGTTTATTGAGTGTGAATTAGTTATTACAATAAAAGGTGGAGCCTTGTTTGGAAGAAATGAAGAGAAGGGTTCATTATTCAGCCAATATACCACAAAATGCTAGTCATCATCGAAGACTTCTTGTTTAATGAAATTCAACAAATCCCTATTCCCAAGGGAGTGTAAACGTGTTTGCTGCCACAAATATTTTACTTGTTGTGAATACACAAGCTATTTTCATGTTCATTAAGTGTGAATGAGTTATTGCAACAAAAAGTAGAGACTTGCTCGGAAGAAATGAAGATAAGGGATCATTATTCATCCATTATATAGCAAATATTTGAACAAAAAACTAGTCATCACCAAAGACCGATTGTTTAATAAAATTTACCAAATCCCTATTCCCAAGGGAGTGTAAAAGTGTTTGCTGTCATGAATATTTTACTTGTTGTGAATAGACAAGATATTTTCATGTTCATTATGTGTGAATGAGTTATTGTAACAAAAGGTGGAGCCTTGTTAGGAAGAAATAAAGAGAAGGGCTCATTATTCTGCCATGATACAGCAAATATTTGAACAAAATGCTAGACACCATCGAAGACTAATTGTTTAATGAAACTCAACAAATCCCTATTCCCAAGGCAGTGTAAATGTGTGTGCTGTCATGAATATTTTACTTGTTGTGGATACACGAGCTATTTTCATGTTGACTAAGTGTGAATGAGTTATTGCAACAAAAGGTGGATTCTTGTTAAGAAGAAATAAAGAAAAGGGCTCATTATTCGGCCATTATATGGCAAATATTTGAACAAAATGCTAGTCATCATCGAAGACTAATTGTTTAATGAAATTCCACAAATCCCTATTCCAAGGGAGTGTAAATGTCTTTGCTGCCATGAATATTTTACTTGTTGTGAGTATGCAAGCTATTTTCATATCCATTATGTGTGAATGAGTTATTGCAACAAAAGGTGGAGCCTTGTTAGGAAGAAACGAAGAGAAGGGCACATTATTCGGCCATTATACAACAAATATTTGAAGAAAATGCTAGTCATCATCAAAGACTCCTTGTTTAATGAAATTCAACAAATCCCTATTCCCAAGGGAGTGTAAATGTCTTTGCTCCGAAGAATATTTTACCCATTGTGAATACACTAGCTATTTTCATGTTCATTATGTGTGAATGAGTTATTGCACCAAAAGGTGGAGCGTTGGTAGGAAAAAATGAAGAGAAGGGCTCATTATTCTGCCACTATACAACAAATACTTAAATAAAATGCTAGTCATCATCAAATATTAATTGTTTAATGAAATTCAACAAATCCCTATTCCCGAGGGAGTGTAAACGTACTTGCTGCCGTGAATATTTTACTTGTTGTGAATACACAAGCTATTTTCAAGTTCATTAACAGTGAATAAGTTTTTGCAACAAAAGGTCGAGCGTTGTTAGGAATAAATGAAGAGAAGGGGATATTATTCAGCCAGTATACAGCAAATACTTAAAGAAAATGCAAGTCATCATCAAAGACTCCTTGTTTAATGAAATTCAACAAATCCCTATTCTCAAAGGAGGGTAAATGTGTTTGCTGCCATGAATATTTTACTTCTTGTGAATACACAAGCTATTTCCTTGTTCATTAAGTGTGACTGAGTTCTTGCAAGAAAAGGTGGAGCCTGGTTAGGAAGAAACGAAGAGAAGGGCTCATTATTCTAC
Source organism: Bruguiera gymnorhiza (assembly GCA_020883675.1). NCBI lineage: Eukaryota > Viridiplantae > Streptophyta > Magnoliopsida > Malpighiales > Rhizophoraceae > Bruguiera > Bruguiera gymnorhiza. Next base: position 112,257 of record JAIRCJ010000094.1, on the reverse strand, counting down.
CATTTTATAGAAAATCCTTGGCCAAAATGCTAGCCATCATTAAAGACTCCTGGTTTATTGAAATTCAACAAATACCTATCCCTAAGGGAGTGTGAATGTGTTTGCTGCCCTAAATATTTTACTTGTTGTGGATACACAAGCTATTTTCATGTTGATTAAGTGTGAATCAGTTATTGCAACAAAAGGGGGAGCCTTGTTAGGAAGAAATGAAGAGAGGAACTCATGATTCAGCCATTCTATAGGAAAGACTTGAACAAAATGCTAGTCATCATCAAAGACTCCTTGTTTAATGAAATTCAACAAATACCGATTCCCAAGAGAGTGTAAACGTGTTTGCTGCCACGAATGTTTTACTTGTTGTCAATACACAAGCTATTTTCATGTTCATTAACTTTGAATAAGTTATTGTAACAAAAGGTCGAGCCTTGTTAGGAATAAATGAAGAGAAGGGCACATTATTCAGCCATTATATAGCAAATACTTGAGCAAATTGCTAGTTATCATCAAACACTCTTTGTTTAATGAAATTCAACAAATCGCTTTTCCCAAGGGAGTGTAAATGTGTTTGCTGCCATGAATATTTTACTTGTTGTGAATTCCACAAGCTATTTTCATGTTCATTAAGAGTGAATGAGTTATTGGAACAAAAGCTGGAGCCATGTTAGGGAGAAATGAAGAGAAGGGCTCATTATTCGGCCATTATATAGCAAATATTTGAACAAAATGCTAGTCATCATCTAAGACTAATTCATTTATGAAATTCAAAAAATCCCTATTCCCAAGGGAGTGTAAATGTGTTTGCTGCCACAAATCTTTTACTTGTGAATACAAAAGCTATTTTCATGTTCTTTAACTATGAATAGGTTATTGCAATAAAAGGTGGAGTTTTGTTAGGAAAAAATAAAGAGAAGGGCTCATTATTCTGCCACTATACAACAAATACTTGAACAAAATGCTAGTCATCATCAAAGATCAATTATTTAATGAAATTCAACAAATCCCTATTCCCAAGGGAGTGTGAACGTGCTTGCTGCCATGAATATTTTACTTGTTATGAATACACAAGCTATTTTCATGTTCATTAATAGTGAATAAGTTATTGCAACAAAAGGTTGAGCCTTGTTAGAAATAAATGAAGAGAAGGGCACATTATTCAGCTAGTATACAACAAATACTTGAGCAAAATGCTAGTCATCATCAAAGATTTCTTGTTTAATGAAATTTGACAAATCCTTTATCCCAAGGGAGTGTAAATGTGTTTGCTGGCATGAATATTTCACTTCTTGTGAATACACGAGCTATTTTCATGTTCATTAAGTGTGACTGAGTTCTTGCAAGAAAAGGTGGAGTCTTCTTAGGAAGAAACGAAGACAAGGGCTCATTATTCTGCCTTTATACAGAAAATCCTTGGCCAAAATGCTAGCCATCATTAAAGACTCCTGGTTTAGTGAAATTCAACAAATACCTATCCCTAAGGGAGTGTGAATGTGTTTGCTGCCCTAAATATTTACTTGTTGTGAACACACAAGCTATTTTCATGTTGATTAAGTGTGACTCAGTTATTGCAACAAAAGGGGGAGCCTTGTTAGGAAGAAATGAAGAGAGGAACTCATGATTCAGACATTCTACAGGAAAGACTTGAACAAAATGCTAGTCATCATCAAAGACTCCTTGTTTAATGAAATTCAACAAATACCGATTCCCAAGAGAATGTAAATGTGTTTGCTGCCACGAATATTTTACTTGTTGTCACTACACAAGCTATTTTCATGTTCATTAACTTTGAATAAGTTATTGTAACAAACGGTCAAGCCTTGTTAGGAATAAATGAAGAGAAGGGCACATTACTCAGCCATTATACAGCAAATACTTGGTCAAATTGCTAGTCATCATCAAACACTCTTTGTTTAATGAAATTCAACAAATCACTTTTCCAAAGTGAGTGTAAATGTGTTTGCTGCCATGAATATTTTACTTGTTGTGAATCCACAAGCTATTTTCATGTTCATTATGTGTGAATGAGTTATTGGAACAAAAGGTGGAGCCTTGTTAGGGAGAAATGAAGAGAAGGGCTCATTATTCGGCCATTATATAGGAAATATTTGAACAAAATGCTAGTCATCATCTAAGACTAATTCTTTTATGAAATTCAAAAAATCCCTATTCCCAAGGGAGTGTAAATGTGTTTGCTGCCATAAATCTTTTACTTGTGAATACAGAAGCTATTTTCATGTTCTTCCACTGTGAATAAGTTATTGCAACAAAAGGTGGAGCCTTGTTAGGAAAAAAATAAAGAGAAGGGCTCATTATTCTGCCACTATACAACAAATACTTGAACAAAATGCTAGTCATCATCAAAGATCAATTATTTAATGAAATTCAACAAATCCCTATTCCTAAGGGAGTGTAAACGTGCTTGCTGCCATGAATATTTTACTTGTTCTGAATACACAAGTTATTTTCATGTTCCTTAACTGTGAATAAGTTATTGCAACAAATGGTCGAGCCTTGTTAGGAAGAAATGAAGAGAAGGGCTCATTATTCAGCCATAATACAGCAAATACTTGAAGAAAATGCTAGTCTTCATCAAAGAGTCCTTATTTGATGAAATTCAACAAATCCCTCTTCCCAATGGAGTGTAAATGTATTTGCTGCCACGAATATTTTACTTGTTGTGAATACACAAGCTATTTTCATGTTCATTAACTGTGAATATGTTATTACAACAAAAGGTCGAGCCTTGTAAGAAATAAATGAAGAGAAGGGCACATTATTCAGCCAGTATACAGCAAATACTTGAGCAAAATGCTAGTCATCATCAAAGACTCTTTGCTTAATGAAATTCAACAAATCCCTATTCCCACGCGAGTGTAAATGTGTTTGCTGCCATTAATATTTTACTTCTTGTGAATACACAAGCTATTTTCATGTTCATTAAGTGTGAATGAGTTATTACAACAAATGGTGGAGCCTTGTTAGGGAGAAATGAAGAGAATGGCTCATTATTCGGCCATTATACAGCAAATATTTGAACAAAATACTAGTCATCATCTAACACTAATTGTTTTATGAAATTCAACAAATCCCTATTCCCAAGGGAGTGTAAATGTGCTTGCTGCTACGAATATTTTACTTGTGAATACACAAGCTATTCTTGTGTTCATTAACTGTGAATAAGTTATTGCAACAAAAGGTCGAGCCTTGTTAGGAAGAAATGAAGAGAAAGGCTCATTATTCAGCCATAATACAGCAAATACTTGAAGAAAATGCTAGTCTTCATCAAAGAGTCCTTATTTGATGAAATTCAACAAATCCCTTTTCCCAATGGAGTGTAAAAGTATTTGCTGCCACGAATATTTTACTTGTTGTGAATACACAAGCTATTTTCAAGTTCATTAACTGTGAATAAGTTTTTACAACAAAAGGTCAAGCCTTGTTAGAAATAAATGAAGAGAAGGGCACATTATTCAGCCAATATACAGCAAATACTTGAGCAAAATGCTAGTCATCATCAAAGACTCCTTGTTTAATGAAATTCAACAAATCCCTATTCCCAAGGGAGTGTAAATGTGTTTGCTGCCATGAATATTTTACTTCTTGTGAGTACACAAGCTATTTTCATGTTCATTAAGTGTGACTGAGTTTTTGCAAGAAAAGGTGGAGCCTTGTTTGGAAGAAACGAAGAGAAGGGCTCATTATTCTGCCATTATACATAAAATCCTTGGCAAAAATGCCATCTATCATTAAAGACTCCTTGTTTAGTGAAATTCAACAAATCCCTATTCCTAAGGGATCATTATTTGGCCATTATACTGCAAATATTTGAACAAAATGCTAGTCATCATCAAAGACTAATTGTTTTATGAAATTCAACAAATCCCTATTCCCAAGGGTGTGTAAATGTGTTTGTTGCCATGAATATTTTACTTGTTCTGAATTCACAAGCTATTTTCATGTTGATTAAGTGTGAATGACTTATTGGAAAAGAAGCTGGAGCCTTGTTAGGAAGAAATGAAGAGAAGGGCTCCTTATTCTACCATTATGGAGCAAATACCTGAACAAAATGCTAGTCATCATCAAAGACACCTTGTTTAATGAAATTAAACAAATCCTGATTCCCAAAGGTTTATAAATTTGTTTGATGCCATGAATATTTTACTTGTTATGAATGCACAAGCTATTTTCATGTTCATCAAGTGTGACTGAGTTCTTGCAACAAAAGGTAGAGGCCTGTTAGGAAGAAATGAAGAGAAGGACTCATTATTCTGCCATAATACAGAAAATACTTGGCCAAAAAGCTAGCCATCATTAAAGACTCCTTGTTTAGTGAAATTCAACAAATGCCTATTCCCAAGGGAGTGTCAATGTGTTTGCTGCCATGAATATTTTTGTTTTTGTGAATTCACAAGGTATTTTCATGTTCATTAAGTGTGAATGAGTTATTGCAACCAAAGGTGGAGCATTGTTTGGAAGAAATAAAGAGAAGGGCTCATTATTCATCCATTATATAGCAAATATTTGAACAAAATGCTAGTCATCATCAAAGACTAATTTTTTAAAGAAATTCAACAAATCCCTATACCCAAGGGAGAGTAAATGTGTTTGCTGCCTCAAATATTTTAGTTGTGAATGCACAAGCTATTTTCATGTTGATTAAGTGTGAATATGTTATTGCAACAAAAGGTGGAGCCTTGTTAGGAAGAAATGAAGAGAGGAACTCATGATTCAGCCATTCTACAGGAAATACTTGAACAAAATGCTAGTCATCATCAAAGGCTCCTTCTGTAATGAAATTCAACAAATACCAATTCCCAAGGGCGTGTAAACGTGTTTGCTACCATGAATATTTTACTTGTTGTGAATACACAAGCTATTTTCATGTTCATTAACTGTGAATAAGTTACTGCAACAAGAGGTTGAGCCTTGTTGGGAATAAATGGAGAGAAGGGTACATTAATCAGCCATTATAAAGCAAATACTTGAACAAAATGCTAGTCATCATTAAAGACTAATTGTTTAATGAAACTCAACAAAAGGTGGAGCCTTGTTACGAAGAAATGAAGGGAATGGCTCATTATTCAACCATTACACAACAAATACTTGAAGAAAATGCTAGTTATCATCGAAGGCTCTTTATTTAATGAAATTCAAGAAATCCCTATTCCCAAAGGAGTGTAAACGTGTTTGCTGCCAAGAATATTTTACTTGGAGTGAATACAGAAGCTATTTTCATGTTCATTATGTGTGAATAAGTTATTGCAACAAAAGTTGGAGCCTTGTAAGGAAGAAATGAAGAGAAGGGCTTATTATTCAGCCATTATACAGAAAATACTTGAGCTAAATGCTAGTCATCATTAGAGACTTCTTGTTTAATGAAATTCAACAAATCCCTATTCCCCAGAGAGTGTAAATGTATTTGCAGCCATGAATATTTTACTTGTTGTGAATACACAAGCTATTTTCATGTCCATTTAGTGTGAATGACATATTGCAACAAAAGGTGAAGACTTGTTTGGAAGAAATGAAGAGAAGGGCTCATTATTCGGCCATTATATAGCAAATATTTGAACAAAATGCTAGCCATCATCAAAGACTAATTGTTTAATGAAATTCAACAAATCCCTATTCCCAAGGGAGTGTAATTGTGTTTGCTGCCGTGAATATTTTACTAGTCGTGAATACACAAGCTATTTTCATGTTCATTAAGTGTGAATGAGTTATTGCAACAAAAGGTGGAAACTTGTTAGGAAGAAATGAAGAGAAGGGCTCATTATTTGGCACATATTTGGACAAAAGGCTAGTCATTATCAAGGACTAATTATTTAATAAAATTCAACAAATCCCGATTCCCAACTGAGAGTAAATGTATTTGCTGCCACGAATATTTTACTTGTTGTGAATGCACAAGCTATTTTCATGTTCATTAAGTGTGAATGAGTTATTGCAACAAAAGGTGGACTGTTGTCAGGAAGAAATGAAGAGAAGGGCTCATTATTCGGCCATTATACAACATATATTTGAACAAAATGCTAGTCGTCATCAAAGAGTAATTGTTTAATGAAATTCAACAAATCCTTATTCCCGAGGGAGTGTAAAAGTGTTTGTTGCCATTAATATTTTACTTGCGGTGAATACACAAGCTATTTTCATGTTCATTATGTGTAATAAGTTATTGCAACAAAAGTTGGAGCCTTGTAAGGAAGAAATGAAGAGAAGGGCTCATTATTCAGCCATTATACAGAAAATACTTGAGCTAAATGCTAGTCATCATTTGAGACTTCTTGTTTAATGAAATTCAACAAATCCCTATTCCCCAGAGAGTGTAAATGTATTTGCAGCCATGAATATTTTACTTGTTGTGAATACACAAGCTATTTTCATGTCCATTTAGTGTGAATGACATATTGCAACAAAAGGTGAAGACTTGTTAGGAAGAAATGAAGAGAAGGGCTCATTATTCGGCCATTATATAGCAAATATTTGAACAAAATGCTAACCATCATCAAAGACTAATTGTTTAATGAAATTCAACAAATCCCTATTCCCAAGGGAGTGTAATTGTGTTTGCTGCCGTGAATATTTTACTTGTGGTGAATACACAAGCTATTTTCATGTTCATTATGTGTGAATAAGTTATTGCAACAAAAGGTGCAACCTTGCTAGGAAGAAATGAAGAGAAGCGCTCATTATTATGCTATTATACGGCAAATACTTGAACAAAATCCTAATCATCATTATAGACTCCTTATTTAATGAAATTCAACAAATCGCTATTCCCATGAGAGTGTGAATGTGTTTGCTGCCATGAATATCTTACTTGTTGTGAATAGACAAGCTATTTTCAAGTTTATTGAGTGTGAATTAGTTATTGCAACAAAAGGTGGAGCCTTGTTTGGAAGAAATGAAGAGAAGGGTTCATTATTCAGCCAATATACCGCAAATACTTGAGCAAAATGTTAGTCATCATCGAAGACTCCTTGTTTAATGAAATTCAACAAATCCCCTCATTATTCTGCTATTATACGGCAAATACTTGAACAAAATCCTAATCATCATCATAGACTCCTTATTTAATGAAATTCAACAAATCGCTATTCCCATGAGAGTGTGAATGTGTTTGCTGCCATGAATATCTTACTTGTTGTGAATAGACAAGCTATTTTCAAGTTTATTGAGTGTGAATTAGTTATTGCAACAAAAGGTGGAGCCTTGTTTGGAAGAAATGAAGAGAAGGGTTCATTATTCAGCCAATATACCGCAAATACTTGAGCAAAATGCTAGTCATCATCGAAGACTCCTTGTTTAATGAAATTCAACAAATCCCTATTCCCTAGGGAGTGTAAACGTGTTTGCTGCCACAAATATTTTACTTGTTGTGAATACACAAGCTATTTTCATGTTCATTAAGTGTGAATGAGTTATTGCAACAAAAAGTGGAGCCTTGTTAGGAAGAAATGAAGATAAGGGATCATTATTCATCCATTATACAGCAAATATTTGAACAAAACACTAGTCATCACCAAAGACCTATTGTTTAATAAAATTCACCAAATCCCTATTCCCAAGGGAGTGTAAAAGTGTTTGCTGTCATGAATATTTTACTTGTTGTGAATAGACAAGCTATTTTCATGTTCATTATGTGTGAATGAGTTATTGCAACAAAAGGTGGAGTCTTGTTAGGAAGAAATAAGGAGAAGGGCTCATTATTCTGCCATTATACAGCAAATATTTGAACAAAATGCTAGACACCATCGAAGACTAATTGTTTAATGAAACTCAACAAATCCCTATTCCCAATGGAGTGTAAATGTGTGTGCTGTCATGAATATTTTACTTGTTATGGATACACGAGCTATTTTCATATTGATTAAGTGTGAACGAGTTATTGCAACAAAAGGTGGAACCTTGCTAAGAAGAAATAAAGAAAAGGGCTCATTATTCGGCCATTTACAGCAAATATTTGAACAAAATGCTAATCATCAAAGACTAATTGTTTAACGAAATTCAACAAATCCCTATTCCCAAGGGGTTTAACGAAATTCAACAAATCCCTATTCCCAAGGGAGTCTGAATGTGTTTGATGCCATGAATATCTTACTTGTTGTGAATACACAAGATATTTTCATGTTCATTAAGTGTGAATGAGTTATTGAAACAATAGGTGGAGCCTTCTTTCGAAGAAATGAACCGGAGGGCTCCTTATTCGGCCATTATATGGCAAATATTTGAACAAAATGCTAGTCATCATCAAAGACAAATTGTTTAATGAAATTCAACAAATCCCTATTGCCAAGGGAGTGTAAATGTGTTTGCTGCCATGAATATTTTACTTGTTGTAAATACACAAGCTATTTTCATGTTCATTAAGTGTGAATGAGTTATTGCAACCAAAGGTGGAGCCTTCTTTGGAAGAAATGAAGACTGGAACTCATTATTCAGCCATTATACAACAAATACTTGGACAAAATACTAGTCATCATCAAAGACTGATTGTTTAATGAAATTCAACAAATCCCTATTCCCAAGGGTGTGTAAATGTGTTTGATGCCCTGAATATTTTGCTTATTGTGAATACACAAGCTATTTTCATGTTCATTAAGAATGAATGAGTTATTGCAACAAAATGTGGAGCGTTGTTAGGAAGAAATGAAGAGAGGAACCCATTAATCAAACATTACACAGCAAATACTTGATCAAAATGCTAGTCATCATGAAGGACTCCTTATTTAATGAAATTCAACAAATCCCTAGTCCCAAGAGTGTGTAAATGTGATTGCAGCCGTGAATATTTTACTTGTAGTAAATACACAAGCTATTTTCATGTTCATTAAGTGTGAATGAGTAATTGCAAGAAAAGGTGGAGCCTTGTTAGGAGGTAATGAAGAGAAGGGATCATTGCTCAGCCGTTATACAGCAAATACTTGAACAAAATGCTAGTCATTATCAAAGACTCCTTGGTTAATGAAATTCAGCAAACCCCTATTCCCAAGGGAGTGTAAATGTGTTTGCTACCATGAATATTTTACTTGTTGTGAATACCCAGGCTATTTTCATGTTCATTATGTGTGAATGAGTTATTGCAACAAAAGGTGGTGCCTTGTTAGGAGGAAATGGAGAGAAGTGCTCATTATTGAGCCATTATACAGCAAATACTTGAAGAAAATGCTAGTCATCATCATAGACTCCTTGTTTAATGAAATTGAACAAATACCTATTCCCAAGGGAGTGTAAATGTGTTTGCTGCCTTGAATATTTTTCTTGTTGTGAATACACAAGCTATTTTCATGTTCATTAACTGTGAATGACTTATTGCAACAAAAGGTGGAGTCTTGTTAGGAAGAAATGAAGAGAAGGGCTCATTATTCAGCCATTATACTGCAAATACTTAATGCTATTCATCATCAAAGACTCCTTGTTTAATAAAATTCAACAAATCCCTATTCCAAAGGGTGTGTAAATGTGTTTGATGCCATGAACATTTTACTTGTTCTGAATACACCAGCTATTTTCATGTTCATTAAGTGTGAATGAGTTATTGCAACAAAAGGTGGAGCCTTCTTAAGAAGACATGCAGAGGGGAACTCATTATTCTGCCATTATACAGCAAATACTTGAACAAAATGCTAGTCACCATCAAAGACTTCTTGTTTAATGAAATTCAATAAATCCCTATTCCCAAGGGTGTGTAAATGTGTTTGATGCCATGAATATTTTACTTGTTGTGAATACAAAAGCTATTTTCATATTCATTACGTGTGAATGAGTTATTGTAGCAAGAGGAGGAGCCTCGTTAGGAAGAAACGAAGAGAATGACTCATTATTCTGCCATTATACAGCAAATACTTGAACAAAATGCTAATCATGATCCAAGACTCCTTATTTAATGAAATTGAACAAATTGATATTCCCAAGTGAGTGTAAATGTGTTTGCTGCCTTGAATTTTTTACTTGTTGTAAATACACAAGCTATTTTCATGTTCATTAAGTGTGAATGAGTTATTGAAACCAAAGGTGGAGCCTTGTTAGGAAGAAATGAAGAGAGAAACTCATTATTCTGTCATTATACAGCAAATACTTGGACAAAATGCTAGTCATCATCAAAGACTAATTGTTTAATGAAATTCAATAAATCCCATTTCCCAAGGGGGTGTAAATGTATTTGCTGCCATGAATATTTTACTTGTGGTGAATACACAAGCTTTTTTCAAGTTAATTAAGTGTGAATCAGTTAGTGCAACAAAAGCTAGAGCCTTGTAAGGAGGAAATGAACAAAGGGAGTCATTATTCAGCCATTATACAGCAAATACTTGAACAAAATGCTAGTCATCATCAAAGACTCCTTGTTTAATGAAATTCATCAAATCCCTGTTCCCAACGGCATGTAAATGTGTTTGCTGCCACAAATATTTTACTTGTTGTGAACACAAAAGCTATTTTCTTGTTGATTAAGTGTGACTGGGTTATTGCAACAAAAGGTGACGCTTGTTTGGATGAAATGAAGAGAGGGCCTCATTATTCTGCCATTATGCAGCAAATACTTGAACAAAATGTTAGTCATCATTTAAGACTCCTTGTTTAAGGAAATTCACCAAATCCCTATTCCCAAGGGAGTGTAAATGTGGTTGCTGCCTTAAACATTCTACTTGTTGTGAATACACTAGCTATTTTCATGATCATTAAGTATGAATGACTTATTGCAACAAATGGTCGAGCCTTGTTAGGAAGAAATGAAGAGAGGTACTCATTATTCAAACATTACACAGCAAATACTTGAACAAAATGCTAGTCATCATCAAAAACTCCTTCTTTAATGAAATTCATCAAATCCCTATTCCCAAGGGCGTGTAAATGTGTTTGCTGCCACAAATATTTTACTTATTGTGAATTCACAAGCTATTGTCATGTTCATTAAGAGTGAATGAGTTATTGCAACAAAAGGTGGAGCCTTATTAGGAAGAAAAGAAAAAAAAGGGCTCATTATTCAGCCATTATACAGCAAATACTTGAGCAAAATGCTAGTCATCACCAAAGACTCCTTGTTTAATGAAATTCAACAAATCCCTAATCCCAAGGGAGTGTAAATGTGTTTGCTGCCATGAATATTTTTCTTGTTGTGAATACACAAGCAATTTTCATGTTCATTAGTGTGAATAACTTATTGCAACAAAAGTGGAGACTTGTTAGGAAGAAATGAAGAGAAGGGCTCATTATTCGGCCATTTATACAACAAATATTTGAACAAAATGCTAGTTATCATCAAACACTCATTGTTTAACGAAATTCAACAAATACCTATTCCCAAGGGATTGTAAATGTGCTTGCCGCCATGAATATTTTACTTGTTGTGAATACACAAGCTATTTCCATGTTCATTAAATGTGAATGAGTTATTGCAACAAAAGGTCAAGCCTTGTTTGGAAAAAATGAGCAGAAGGGCTCATTATTCAGCCATTATACACCAAATACTCGAGCAAAATGCTAGTGTTCATCAAAGACTCCTTATTTAATGAAATTCAACAAATACCTATTCCCAAGGGAGTGTAAATGTGTATGTTTCCATGAATATTTTACTTGTTGTGAATCCACGAGCTAATTTCATGTTCATTTAATGTGAATGAGTTATTGCAACAAAAGGTCAAGCCTTGTTTGGAAGAAATGAGGAGAAGGGCTCATTGTTCAGCCATTATACAGCAAATACTTGAGCAAAATGCTAGTCATCATCAAAGACTCCTTATTTAATGAAATTCAACAAATACCTATTCCCAAGGGAGTGTAAATGTGTTTGCTGCCATGAATATTTTACTTGTTGTGAATCCACGCGCTATTTTCATGTTCATTTAATGTGAATGCGTTATTGCAACAAAAGGTAGAGCCTTGCTATGAAGAAATGAAAAGAAGGGCTCATTATTCGGCCATTATAGAACAAATAGTTGAGCAAAATGCTAGTCATCCTCAAAGACTCATTGTTTAATGAAATTCAACAAATCCCTAATCCCAAGGGAGTGTAAATGTGCTTGCTACCATGAATATTTTTCTTGTTGTGAATACACAAGCTATTTTCATGTTCATTTAGTGTGAATGACTTATTGCAACAAAAGGTGGAGACTTGTTAGGAAGAAATGAAGAGAAGGGCTCATTATTTGGCCATTATACAGCAAATATTTGAACAAAATGCTAGTTATCATCAAACACTCCTTGTTTAACAAAATTCAACAAATACCTATTCCCAAGGGAGTGTAAATGTGTTTGCCGCCATGAAAATTTTACTTGTTGTGAATACACGAGCTATTTTCATGTTCATTAAATGTGAATGAGTTATTGCAACAAAAGGTCAAGCCTTGTTTGGAAGAAATGAGGAGAAGGGCTCCTTGTTCAGCTATTATGCAACAAATACTTGAGCAAAATGCTAGTCACCATCAAAGACTCCTTATTTAATGAAATTCAACAAATACCTATTGCCAAGGGAGTGTAAATGTCTTTGCTGCCATGAATATTTTACTTGTTGTGAATCCACGAGCTATTTTCATGTTCATTAAATGTGAATGAGTTATTGCAACCAAAGGTGGAACCTTGTTTGCAACAAATGAAAAGAAGGGCTCATTATTCAGCCATTATAGAACAAATACTTGGGCAAAATAATAGTCATCCTCAAAGACTCCTTGTTTAATGAAATTCAACAAATCCCTATTCCCAAGGGTGTGAAAATGTGTTTGATACCACAAATATTTTACTTGTTGTGAATACAAAAGCTATTTTCTTGTTCATTAACTGTGACTCGGTTATTGCAACAAAGGGTGGAGCCTTGTTAGGAAGAAACGAAGAGAGGGGCTCATTATTCTGCCATTAAACAACAAATACTTGAACAAAATGCTAGTCATCATCAAAGACTGCTTGTTTAATGACATTCACCAAATCCCTATTCCCAAGGGAGTGTAAATGTCTTTGCTGCCTTAAATATTCTACTTGTTGTGAATACACAAGCTATTATCATGTTCGTAAAGTGTGAATAAGTTATTGCAACAAAAGGTGGAGCCTTGTTAGGAAGAAATGAAGAGAGGAACTCATTATTCAGTCATTATACACCAAATACTTGAACAAAATGCTAGTCATCATGAAAGATTCGATGTTTAAAGAAATTCAACAAATTCCAATTTCCAAGTGAGTGTAAATATGCTCATTGCCATGAATATTTTAGATGTCATGGGCACACAAGCTATTTTCATGTTCATTAGGTGTGAATGAACAAAATGCTACTCATCATCAAAGACTCCTCATTTAATGAAATTCAACATATCCCTATTCCCAAGGGAATGTAAATGTGTTTGCTGTCATGAATATTTTACTTATTGTGAATACACAAGCTATTTTGATGTTCATTAAAGTGAATAAGTTATTGCAACAAAAGGTGGAGCCTTGTTAGGATGAAATGAAGAGAGGAACTCATTATTCAGCCATTATACAGCAAATACTTGAAGAAAATGCTGCTAGTCATCATCAAATGCTCCTTGTTTAATGAAATTCAACAAATCCCTCTTCCCAAGGTAGTGTAAATGTGTTTGCAGCCATCAATATTTTACTTGTTGTGAATACACAAGCTATTTTCATGTTCATTAAGTGAGAATGATTTATTGCAACAAAAGGTGGAGCCTTGTTTGGAAGAAATGAAGAGAAGGGCTCATTATTCAGCCATTATACAACAAATACTTGAACAAAATGCTAGTCATCATCAAAGACTCCATGTTTAGTCAAATTCAACAAATTCTAATTTCCAAGGGAGTGTTAATGTGCTCATTGCCAGGAATATTTTACGCGTTGTGGGCACACAAGCTATTTTCATGTAGATTAAGTGTGACTAAGTTATTGCAACAAATGGTGGAGCCTTATTAGGAAGAAATGAAGAGAGGAACTCATTATTCAGCCATTATATAGAAAATACTTGAACAAAATGCTAGTCATCATGAAAGATTCGATGTTTAAAGAAATTCAACAAATTCCAATTTCCAAGGGAGTGTAAATGTGCTCATTGCCATGAATATTGTACGTGTTGTGGGCACATAAGCTATTTTTATGTTCGTTAAGTGTGAATGAGTTATTGCAACTAAAGGTGGTGCCTTGTTAGGAAGAAATGAAGAGAAGGGGTCATTATTTAGCCATTATACCGCAAATACTTGAACAAAATGCTAGCCATCATCAAAGACTCCATGTTTAATGAAATTCAACAATTTCCAATTTCCAAGGGAGCGTAAATGTGCTCGTTGCCATGAATATTTTACGCGTTGTGGGCACACAAGCTATTTTCATGTAGATTAAGTGTGAATGAGTTATTGAAACAAAAGGTGGAGCCTTGTTAGGAAGAAATAAAGAGAAGGGCTCATTATTCAGCCACAATACAGCTCATACTTTAACAGAATACTAGTCATCATCAAAGGCTCCTTGTTTAATGAAATTCAACAAATCCCTATTCCCGAGGGAGTGTAAATGTGTTTGCTGCCCTGAATATTTTACTTGTTGTGAATACACAAGCTATTTTCATATTCATTAAGTGTGAATGAGTTATTGCAACAAAAGGTGGAGCCATGTTAGGAAGAAATGAAGAGAATGGCTCATTATTCTGCCATTATAGAGCAAATACTTGAACAAAATGCTAGTCATCATGAAAGACTCCTTCTTTAATGAAATTCAACAAGTCCCTATTCCCAAGGGAGTGTAAATGTGCTTGCCGCCATGAATATTTTCCTTGTTGTGAATACACAAGCTATTTTCATGTTCATTAAGTGTGAATGAGTTATTGCAACAAAAGGTTGAGCCTTGTAAGGAAGAAATGTAGATAGGGTCTCATTATTCAGCAAGTATACAGCAAATACTTGAAGAAAATGCTGCTAGTAATCATCACAGGCTCCTCATTTAATGAAATTCAACAAATCCCTATCCCCAAGGTAGTGTAAATGTGTTTGCTGCCATGAATATTTGACTTCTTGTGAATACACAGTCTATTTTCATGTTCATTAAAGGTGTCAATGAGTTATTGCAACAAAAGGGCGAGCCTTGTTAGGAAGAAATGAAGAGAAGGGCTCATTATTCAGCAATTATGCAGCAAATACTTGAACAAAATGCTAGTCATTATCAAAGACTCCATTTTTAATGAAATTGAACAAATTCCTACTTCCAAGGGAGAGTAAATGTGCTCGTTGCCATGAATATTTTACGTGTTGTGGGCACACAAGCTATTTTCATGTTGATTATGTGTGAATGAGTTATTGCAACAAAAGGTGGAGCCTTGTTAGGAAGAAATAAAGAGAAGGGCTCATTATTCAGCCACTTTACAGCAAATACTTGAACAAAATCCTAGTCATCATCAAAGACTCCTTGTTTAATGAAATTAGACAAGTCCTTATTCCTAAGGGAGTGTAAATGTGTTTGCTGCCATGAATATTTTACTTCTTTTGAATACACAGGCTATTTTCATGTTCATCAAGTGTGAATGAGGTATTGCAACTAAAGGTGTAGCCTTATTAGGAAGAAATGAAGAGAAGGGCTCATTATTCAGCCATTATACAGCAAACACTTGAACAAAATGCTAGTGATCATCAAAGACTCCATTTTTAATGAAATTTAACAATTTCCAATTTCCAAGGGAGTGCAAATGTGCTTGTTGCCATGAATATTTTACACGTTGTGGGCACACAAGCTATTTTCACGTAGATTAAGTGAGAATGAGTTATTGCAACAAATGGTGGACCCTTGTTAGGAAGAAATGTAGAGAGGGTCTCATTATTTAGCCATTATACAGCAAATACTTGAAGAAAATGCTGCTAGTCATCATCAAAGGCTCCTTGTTTAATGAAATTCAACAAATCCCTATTCCCAAGGTAGTGTAAATGTGTTTGTAGCCATGAATATTTTACTTGTCGTGAATACACAAGCTATTTTCATGTTCATTAAGCGTGAATGAGATATTGCAACAAAAGGTGGTGCCTTGTTAGGAAGAAATGATGAGAGGAGCTCATTATTCAGCCATTATACATCAAATACTTGAAAAAAATGCTAGTCATTATCAAAGACACCTTATTTAAGAAAATTCAACAAATCCCAATTCTTAAGGGAGTGTAAATGTGTTTGCTGCCATGAATATTTTACTTATTGTGAATACACAAGCTATTTTTATGTTCATCAAGCGTGAATGAGGTATTGCAACGAAAGGTGGAGCCTTGTTAGGAAGAAACGAAGAGAGGAACTCATTATTCAGCCATTATATAGCAAATACATGAAAAAAATGCTAGTCATTATCAAAGACACCTTATTTAAGAAAATTCAACAAATCCTTATTGCCAAGGGAGTGTAAATGTGTTTGCTGCCATGAATATTTTACTTGTTGTGAATACTGAAGCTATTTTGATGTTCATTAAGTGTGAATGAGTTATTGCAACAAAAGGTGGTGCCTTGTTAGGAAGAAATGAAGAAAGGAACTTATTATTCAGCCATTATACAACAAATAGTTGAACAAAATGCTAGTCATCATCAAAGACTCCTTATTTAATGAAATTCAACAAATCCATTTTCCCGAGGGAGTGTAAATGTGTTTGCTGCCATGAATATTTTACTTGTTGAGAATACACAAGTTATTTTCATGTTGATTAACTGTGAATGATTTATTGCAAAAAATGGTCGAGCCTTCTTAGGAAGAAATGAAGAGAGGACCTTATTATTCAGCCATTATACAACAAATACTTGAACAAAATCTAAGTCATCTTCAAAGACTCCTTATTTAATGAAATTCAACAAATCCCTATTCCCAAGGGTGTGTAAATGTGTTTGCTGCTGCGAATATTTTACCTATTGTGAATACATAAGCTATTTTCCTGTTCATCAAGTGGGAATGAGTTAATGCAACAAAAGTGGAGCCTTGTTAGGAAGAAATGAAGAAAAGGACTCATTATTCAGCCATTAAGTGTGAATGGGTGATTGCAACAAAATGCAGAGCCCTGTTCAGAAGAAATGAAGAACGGAACTCATTATTCAGCCACTATACAACAAATACTTGAACAAAATGCTAGTCATCATCAAAGACTCCTTGTTTCATGAAATTCAACAAATTCCTATTTCCAAGGGATTGTAAATGTACTTGTTGCCATAAATATTTTACCTGTTGTGGGCACGCAAGTTATTTTCATGTTCATTAAGTGTGAATGTGTTATTGCAACAAAAGGTGGAGCCTTGTTAGGAAGAAGTGAAGAGAATGGCTCATTATTCAGCCATTATACAGCGAACACTTCAACAAAAAGCTAGTCATGCTCAAGGACTCCTTGTTTAATGAAAGTCAACAAATCCCTATTCCTATGGGAGTGTAAATGTGTTTGCTGCCATGAATATTTTACTTATTGTGAATGTGTTTGTTGCCATGAATATTTTACTTGTTGTGGGCACACAAGCTATTTTCATGTTCATTAAGTATGAATCAGTTATTGCCACAAAAGGTGGAGCCTTGTTAGGAAGAAATGAAGAGAGGAACTCATTATTCTGCCTTTATATAGCAAATACTTGAACAAAATTCTAGTCGTCATCAAAAACTTCTTGTTTAATGAAATTCAACAAATCCCTATTCCTAAGGGAGTGTAAATGTGTTTGCTGCCATAAATATTTTACATGTTGTTAATACACAAGCTATTTTCATGTTCATTAACTATGAATGGGCTATTGCAACAAAGGTGGAGCGTTGTGAGGAATAAATGAAGGGAGGGAGTCATTATACAGCAAATACATGAACAAAATGCTAATCATCATCAAAGACTCCTTGTTTAATGAAATTGACCAAATTCCGATTTCCAATGGAGTGTAAATGTGCTTGTTGCCATGAATATTTTGCGTGTTGTCAGCACACAAGCTATTTTTATGTTCATTAAGTGTGAATGAGTTGTTGCAACAAATGGTGGTGCCCTGATAGGAAGAAATCAAGAGAGGCACTCATTATTCAGACATTATAGAGCAAATAGTTGAACAAAATGCTAATCATCATCAAAGACTCCTTGTTTCATGAAATTCAACAAATTCTTATTTCCAAGGGAGTGTAAATGTGGTTGTTGCCATGAATATTTTGCTTGTTTTGGGCATGTAAGCTATTTTCATGTTTATTAACTATGAATGAGTAATTGCAACAAAAGGCGGAGCCTTGTTAGGGAGAAATCAAGAGAGGCACTCATTATTTAGCCATTATACAGCAAATACTTGATCAAAATGCTAGTCATGGTGAAAGACTCTTTGTTTAATGAAATTCAACAAATTCCTATTTCGAAGAGAGTGCAAATGTGTTTGCTGCAATGAATATTTTACCTATTTTGAACAGACAAGCTATTTCCATGTTGATTAATTGCGAATGAGTTTTTGCAAGAAATGGTGGAGCCTTGTTAGGAAGAAATGTAGAGAGGGACTCATTATTCAGCCATTATACAGCAACTACTTGAACAAAATGCTAGTCATCATCAAAGACACCTTGTTTAATGAAATTCAACAAATTCTGATTTCATAGGGAGTGTAAATGTACTTGTTGCCATGAATATTTTACGTGTTGCAGGCATAGAAGCTATTTTCATGTTCATCAAGTGTGAATGAGTTATTGCAACAAAGGTGGAGCCTTATTAGGAATAAATGAAGAGAGGGACTCATCATAGAGTCATTATACTGCAAATACTTGAACAAAATGCTAGTCATCTTCAGAGACTCCTTGTTTAAAGAAATTCAACAAATTCCAATTTCCAATGAAGTGTAAATGTGCTTATTGCCCTGAATATTTTGCGTGTTGTGGGCACACAAGCCATTTTCATGTTCATGAAGTGTGAATGAGCTATTGCAACACATGGTGGAGCCCTGTTAGGAAGAAATCAAGAGACACTCATTATTCAGCCATTATACAGCAAATACTTGAACAAAATGCTAGCCATCATCAAAGACACCTTGTTTTATGAAATTCAACAAATTCCTATTTCCAAGGGAGTGTAAATGTGCTTGTTGCCATGAATATTTTGCCTGTTGTGGGCACACAAGCTATTTTCATGTTCATTAAGTGTGAATGAGTAATTGCAACAAAAGGAGGAGCCTTGTTAGGAAGAAATCAAGAGAGGCACTCATTAATCAGCCATTATACAATAAATACTTGAACAAAATGCTAGTCATCATCAAAGACTCCTTGTTTAAAGAAGTTCAACAAATTTCTATTTATAAGAGAGTGTAAATGTGCTTGCTGCCATGAATATTTTACCTGTTGTGAAAACACAAGCTATTTTCATGTTGATTAAGTGTGAATGAGTTAATGCAACAATTGGTGGAGCCTTGTTAGGAAGAAATGTCGAGAGGGTCTCATTATTCGGCCATTATACTGCAAATACTTGAACAAAATGGTAGTCATCATCAAAGACTCCTTGTTTAATGAAATTCAACGAATTCCTATTTCTAAGGGAGCATAGATGTGCTTATGGCCATGCATATGTTGCTTGTTGTGGGCACACAAGCTATTTTTATGATCATTAAGTGTGTATGAGTAATTGCAACAAAAGGCAGAGCCTTGTTAGGAAGAAATCAAGAGAGGCACTCATTATTCAGCCATTGTACAACAAATAATTGAACAAAATGCTAGTCATCATCAAAGACTCCCTATTTAATGAAATTCAACAAATTCCTATTTCTAAGAGAGTGAAAATGTGTTTGCTGTGATGAATATTTTTCCTGGTGCGAACAGAGAAGCTATTTTCATGTTGATTAAGTGTGAATGAGTTATTGCAACAAAGTTGGAGCCTTGTTAGGAATCAATGAAGAGAGGCACTCATTATACAGCCATTATACTGCAAATAATTGAACAAAATGCTAGTCATCATCAAAGACTCCTTGTTTAACAAAATTCAACAAATTCCGATTTCCAAATGCAGTGTAAAAGTGCTTGTTGTCATGAATATTTTGCTTGTTGTGGGCATGTAAGCTATTTTCATGTTCATTAATTTGAATGAGTTACTGCAACAAATCGTGGAGCCTTGTTAGGAAGAAATCAAGAGTGACAGTCATTATTCTGCTATTATACAGTGAATACTCAAACTAAATGATAGTCATCATCAAAGACTCCTTACCTAATGAAATTCAACAAATCCCAATTCCCAAGGGTGTGTAAATGTTTTTGCTGCCATGAATGTTTTACTTGTTGTGAATACACAAGCTATTTTCATGTTCAGTAAGTGTGAAGGAGTTATTGCAACAAAGGAGCCTTGTTAGGAATAAATGAAGAGAGGGACTCATTATACAGCCATTATACTGCAAATACTTGAACAAAATGCTAGTCATCATCAAAGACTCTTTGTTTAATGAAATTCAACAAATTTCTAATTCTAAGAGAGTGTAAATGTGTTTGCTGCCATGAATATTTTACCTATTGTGAATAGACAAGCTATTTTCATGTTGATTAAGTGTGAATGAGTTATTGCATTAAATGGTGGAGCCTTGTTAGGAAGAAATGTAGAGCGGATCTTAGTATTCAGAAATTATACTGCAATTACTTGAACAAAATGCTAGTCATCATCAAAGACTCATTGTTTAATGAAATTCAACAAATTCCTATTTCCAAGGGAGCGTAAAAGGGCACGCAAGCTGTTTTCATATTCATTAAGTGTGAATGAGTAATTGCAACAAAAGGCAGAGCCTTGTTAGGAAGACAAAAAGAATGGGACTTATTATTCAGCCATTATACAGCAAATACTTGAACAAAATGCTAGTCATCTTGAAAGACTCCTTGTTTAACAAAATTCAACAAATCCTTATTCCCAAGGGAGTGTAAATGTGTTTGCTGCCATGAATATTTTACTTGTGAATACACAAGCTATTTTGATGTTCATTAAGT